>VZRJ01001265.1:442649-613792 GCA_013397565.1 Ptilonorhynchus violaceus | reverse complement strand
CGGGCCGGCACTGCCCGAGGTACCGCGGCTGCGGGCCCGGACCCGGGCCCGGACCCTCCCCCCGCCCCCGTGTCGAGGTCAAAGCTGTTGCACTAATTAGTTTGTTCGTAATGAAGGGCCTTTTTATCTATCCATCCAGTCCCCTATGGCATGTACTTTTCCAGGCGCTACTGCTTTGTCCCTGGCTCCTGCCTTGCAGTTCAGTGTTGAGGAAAAAGAACACCTCCTGGACAAATAATCCTGCCTCACTATAAACTACAGCCATGAATAATTTCTGGGAGCTCATCTTTCTTGTAACTTAATTGTAGTGATTTAGCACTTCCAGCCTAAGTGATGTGCAGGTGTAGGTAATAATCAGTGTCCCGGATGGGCAGGCCTTGATTGAAGCAGTGGAGCGGTTTGTCATCGTAAGGGAATCTGATTATTGTGAAGGCCAAGTGGGAGATAGTATGAGGGTCAAACTATATGGTTGATAAATTAACCAGTTGTTATGATTGCAAAGCTTTCCTTTGTGGTGTGGGAGCAAAGCAGTGGGCCTAATTCTCCTTTCTGTGCACCTCTTCCAGATGCCTGTTTTGACTGGAATTAATTTAAAGTGCTGCTGCTAGGCTGAGATAGGAATACATTCCACCCACTTCACTCTGCCTTTCCATCGACTTGAATAAAAGCAGCCCTCCAGGAGATGCAGAGGTTAGGCCTGCTTAGGCCTTGTCTCTCTTCATTTATCAGAAATTGAATGTACTGTTTTGATTAGCTAAATGTATAACTTTAGGCTTTCTTAAACTTAGTTTGAATCACTCTAGCTTTCTCTGGCAATTTATTGAATTGAATGTAAACAAATTAGACATAGCAAATCCACTTATCCAAATTAGTAAAAATTCACTTACAAGAGAGAAGGCCTTGAAAAGATGTTAGATACTGAGGGTGCCACATTTGTCATTTTTTTGTTCAACTGCCAGGAAGCCCTCTTCTTCAAATTTGAAAAGTTTGCTTAAGAGTTTAACTAGATGCCCTTGAAGCCACAGAATATTTTGTCATTGGAATTGACTATTGGGAAATTAGTTCCTAAATCTGCTTAAAATCTGAAGAAGAAATTTGATGTGTGCATGTTGAAATGATTTCTGTAGGCATTTTTAGGCATCTCACATTTCATCACATTTCATATGTTCCTCATCTCCAGGAATTTGAAGGTTTATTCTGCAGGATTATTTTCTATCTGAATTTTTTAGAGCAATAATTAAAAATGAAGTGATAGCACTAAATTTTGTGAGAGGCAATAAAGGTGAGTTTAAAAGGAGATTGTTGAGGGGTGTACTTGTACAATGGCAAAGGAGAAGAACTGAAAGGATGTCTGGACCATGGCCAATGTTCACACTGTAAAAGGTACATCAGACTGTGCAAGGAGATATCAGGTGGCAAGAGTTTACCTGTCTTAGGGTAAGAAAATGAATTACAGGGTCAGGATAATTCATGTAAAAAGAGAAGTGTAAAGGAGGATCAGCTATGAGGCCAGACCAGATTGCTCAAGGCCTTATCCAGTCATGTCTTGAAAACCTCAAAGTATGTGAAGACTGCATAGCCTCTTTGGGCACCCTGATTCAGGGCTTCATTGGCCTCACAATAAAAAAGATTTTCCCTGTATCTAGTCAAAATGTCTCTTGATTCAGTTACCAGAAGGAATATTTTTCTATTGTTGGGACTAGTTTTTGCCATGTAGCACCTGTTATCTCAGAGGCATTGAGTGCTTTTGATTTCTAGGACATCGGTGGAAGCAGTGTGTCCTTTGTGCCAGTTAGGCTTCTGGTAAGAGCAGTCAGCTTTGACCTTTTGATCTGAAAGGGGGGTGAACTTAAAAAGTTCTTAAAAAGTACTGAATATCAGTGGTAGAAAGGGAGGTTCATCAGTCAGTCTTCCAGCAGGCTTGGATATCAGTTTTGAACAGTATGGTCGTCATGTATTTACCTGCCTTGTGGTAAGTTTTGTGGCCTGCTCATGCATCATCTAAGCTAAGAAATTCAGTGGCAGCCTGGGCTAATTTTACCATTCTCTTGTGACTTCTTAAAGACTAATAAAACTTGACAGTGTCAGTACAGTATGAACTTTAGAAGATGCTTCTGTTACTTCCTACCATTTAAAAAAAGTAATTTGCAAACTTCAAAAGTAATCAATGCTCCTGCTGAACTGAATCATTACTGTGGCATTTAAAAAAACAGGCTTTTAGTGCAGAAGAAGGTTAATGCTGTGTGCCCTTTTTTCCTTCTTTATTTTTAGGAGTTGGAAAGACTACTTTGATCCAGAAAGTCTCTCAAGCTCTAAAATCCTCAGGTGTTCCCATTGACGGATTTTACACACAGGAAGTTAGAGAAGGTGGCAGGAGAACAGGATTTGATGTTGTCACTCTGTCTGGAAACCGAGGACCTTTATCTAGAGTCAGGTACTGAGGTTTTAATAACTGTAAGCAGCTTATTGTTTTATGTGTCTGCTCCAGTCCTTTGGCATGTTAAATGCTCCTCCAGAAGGTGATTTCTGGCATGCATGGCTTTCATAGTCAGGTTCTTTGCTTAGTTTTTGTGTCCTGGCTGATCCCTATATTGTATATGTAGGCAGTGTCTCTGTTGCATAGTGAAATATTGAAAATGTGCTAGGCAGGGTGTTCTCCCTCACTGCCTATTTTACACCAGATAAAGAAGAAGCACTGCAAAGCCTTTTACTGTGAGGCCAAGTCCCTTTGGGATACAGTAAGTAGCTTATTGTGGGCAGGGAGGAAGATTTTTGTGTTTCCACTAGCTAGTTTATTGAGACAGAAGTGGAAAATGAAAAGGGAACTTGCATATAACATTGTTTTAAATGGCATTTGACTGGCCCACAAAACTCAGATGTGAATTTCAAGAAAAAGAGGGCTTCAGAGTCCCAGAGGGAGGCCTCTGAAGTGCAGAGTGGCTTACAGTCTCTGCTCTAGACTAGACTTAGATTTTTATACTTAGTGCAAAACTTAGTCCATGTCCAGGTGCGACCTTAGCACCTCATTCACACAGAGCTGATGTGACAAAATAATTTGCATTGTGCTAATACGGGCAGTTCACGTACACAGTGTGGTGCAGCACATGCAAACTGAATATTTTTCCAAGATTGTTTAAGGGTTTTGCAGCCCATACTGAGATTTGGGCTACTGCTATGATGCTGTCTGTAGTGTCATTTTACAAAATTCAAAGATCTGGACTGCAGACATGAGTTTTGATTTCAGTGTAAATATACCTGCTGACTTTTAAATGCCATTGTCCTTCCATACACTGTTCAAATTTGAGCTTGCATAGTTGTGGAGATAGCTTATGGTATATTTATTATCTGAAAGCAAGCTATCTGCGATATGACCTAATGCATAGTTTAGAATTTCTTTCCCTTCCCTTTTAAGAAGAATTAAGGGAATTTGATTTATTTGGATATCTTCTTATAAATTCATGTGAAATGACTGTGGTGAATTCTCGCTAAATTCAGTACTTAGAAGGAATTGTGTATTTCTTCTTCAGCCTCAGTTCTGATTCTACTTCAAGACGTGAATATCGAGTTGGACAATATGTTGTAGACCTTGTTTCATTTGAGCAGTTGGTTCTACCTATGCTGAGAAATGTGAGTATTCTATGAAATCTGCTGATAAATGCATGCTTTATGGTAATAAGTGTTATTGGAAGGCCCTTCTACAGAGATAGTTTTTCATATTAATAAATGGCCTGTTTCTTGGATGTTGCTGATTCCGATTGACTTCAGGGTCAGGAAGTTGGAGGGGCAAATCTGGCTTGTTCTCTTGTCATTATTGTGCTGTTGGAGAGATTGCCATCCTGTGAGCTGGACCTCCTTGGCCTGGAGAGGCAGCTGGTAGGAAGTTTCTTCCTGTGCCACTATCTCATACTGGAAAGCAAACAAAATGTACGAATGGCTTACCACAGAGAACTGGATGGAGTCAGTGGATCCAAGAAGAAGGCTTTTGCTGCTGCTGTTCTTTGGAGCCCTTTTTTCCCCCCTCTTCTTCTGATTCCCATCTTCTTACAGTAGAAGCATTTGTTTCTTGAATCCAGTGGGTATTTTTGATTACCATTGTATAAATACCTGCAGGCTGATAATAGCAGCCTAATTATTTGGGGTTGAGCCTGCTGCACAAGGTGTGCTCTGGCTGTGATAAGACTTTCCACACAATCTTTCTCCTATCCTTCTGCTAATATTCTGTCAGTGCCTTTTTCCTTCTCCTTCCTCTCTCTCACTCCAACCTTTCCCCTCTCCAAAATTAAACAAGAACAGATCTGATTTTGGCAGTAACATACCACAAACAGTTTGCAGCAGCTGTGGAACTGTACTGCTAAAAAAATCCTCTTGTGATTTTTCTACCCTGCCAAAGCTCAAGGGGACAAGGGAGAAGGGACTTTTTGGTGAGCTTAGAACAAAAAAAAAAAAAGAGGTGCAAGGAGCGAAAAAGAGATTGAGGATCTGATGCTTGATTTTGTCAAGGAACACTGAAGTTTGAGAGTAGGGAAGGAAGGATGTTGGGGCAGAGGAGAAAGGAAATAATTATAAAATGAAACAATTTGTATATGTTAAATTTTACTGTAACTATATTTATGATGTTAGTAAATAGAAATATAGTTTAATAAAAAATACTTCATTAAGCCAGTGCTGTACTTGGAATCCTTTTACTGCTCAATTAGAGTGAAATCCAGGAGAGATCTTCCTAGAAAAGTGTTAGCAGTGTTGAATTTTTTCCATTAATTATATATAGCTTTCTGCAAGTACAAGAAGGTGAAGAGAAGAAGAACTGGGGCCAGCAGAGTCACAGTGTATGTGCCCATGTTCATAGAAAGTGCTGTTTATCAGTTTTGTGGAGATGTGGTCAGGCTTGGAGGTGGCCCAGAATGGAAGAGGAGAGTGAGGAAGATCAGAGAACTGAAAGAAGGAGAGGCAAATGAAGAATGAGGGCAGGAGAGTCATAGGTATGTTCTGGTTTGATCAGAGAGCAGCATGGAATGGGCACGTGCCCTTTAGACCTCAGGACAGATTCAGCTCTTAAGGCTTTGTTCACTCCCGTGAGAATGGGGTAGATCCTGCAATGGAAGATCTCGCTGGTTCTGCAAACTTTATCAGGCAGGACTGATTTTTTTTTTTTAGTTTTTTTCAAGGCAAAATACTCTCTTCCTCAATATGTGACCTAGTGACTAGTATTGGCTTTTTGGCTCACTGATGTATGAAAGGATTTTAGATAAAAGAGCTACTCAGTAGGGACTTAACTTGAAAGGATTTTAGGATGCATGTTACACAATTCTTTACTTTCCCAGAAGCAAATACTTTGCCTTCACAAGGGGAAATATTTCAATTTTCTTTCTTTTTTTTTGATTTTTGTCTAAGATGGCTTGTATTGGTACATATTCATGGATCTAGAGTGGTTTTGAATTGAGTTGATTTTCTCCTCACTTCTATAAATAGTGGAGTATGGTTGGCAGTTACTTTTACCGCAATAGGGTAGGCAGTGCACTTCTCTTTCTGTTGAAGAGTTCCTCGACTTCGTGAGCTGCCTTTTCCTCAGTAGCAATCCCCCCTGTTTTCTCCTGGACTTCCCTGCTGCTCACACGAGCCTGCAGCATGGTGCTGTTTGGCACAGTGTTCACATCAGGAAAAAAGCAGACAAACCACAAATGTGGTTAGCTGTTAGTATGATGTCTCTCCTGCTATCCTGTGGCTAGGAGTATACAATAAGGTATAGCTCAATATATATCTGTTCTAATGTGAGAGAGGCTTGCAGATGGCTTGATTGTTATCCACACAGCTTTGAAGAAAGCCAGTTGTTCAGAGTGAAATGCTAGTTTTGGCCCTCCTTCAACCCAACTACAAGAGGAGAAACTTCCAAATCTAGATTTAATGGAAATCGTTTGGTTTTTTTTTTTTAATACCTGTTGTGTGTGGCTACTGATCACATAATTAAATGTAATCACCAAATCACATAATCACTACATGCATAATTTGGTGGGAAGAGTAAAGTTTCTAAAACTTGCTGATGCTCAGAATGATGAGAGCTGCTCATAGGCGAAGTGCAGTTCTTAATAATCAAATATGGGACCATTGCAAGAATTCTGCTTTAAAGGAAATCTGATGTTTTGGATATTTCCTATTGTAGTTGGTATTCATGCTGTACTTATATTTTCATCCTTCCAAAAATCTGTCCTGAAAAACAAATGATAGATTTAAAAGTCTGTCATTTGCTAGCAGTAGCTTTGGCTTTCCACTTTCCCAAGTATTACCGTTGAATTTATTTCTTTTGGAGGTATTTCTCTTATCAGCATAGAAATTACTTCTGTTGCTTGTTCTAAGTTTTGTTGTTTACAGTCTCTTGATGCACTTTTCCCCAGGTAAACCATGGCGGTGATACAGAGAAAAGAATTTGTGTCATAGATGAGATTGGTAAAATGGAACTCTTCAGCCAGGCTTTTATTCAAGCTGTTCGTCAAACGCTGGCTGGCTCAGGGACTGTAGTGCTTGGAACCATTCCAATACCTAAGGGAAAGCCACTGGAGCTTGTTGAAGAAATAAGAAGTAGGAAAGATGTTGAAGTGTTCAATGTGAGTAATATTTAATATCCTTAAAGAGCCTTCTGTTCTGGGTTACTGGTTTATATTTGGCTGTTTAAAAACTGTTACTGCCAATTGATAGCTGTGGGTAGCTTGTATGAAATAAGTTTTTTAGTTTCCATTTTATTCTTAATGGGCAGGTGTTCACCTTATTAAAAAAAATTTGGCCCAGTCTCACACAGCTGGCTTTGCTTGTGAGGGGCTGCAGAAGTAATGATACAGTTGTTTTAAAAGGTTTTTTTGCTGTAGTATTATTGCTGTATAAGTATTCATTATTTCTAAAAGTTAAATCTTTTAAAGTACAGTCAGATTTTTAAGCTTTTTTGTTTTTTCCAGACTGGCTTGCAGAAATATTACCAGTAATCATATTCAGGGGGAAAAAAAAAAAGGAAAAAAGGCAGCAGTGGAGTTTGCAGGAATGATTTATAGAAGAAAGTTGTAAATGGATTATACTTTCTCTGGAGTCAGTGAACCAATTTTGAAATTCATTATGTTATTTTTACAGACATAATTTTCAGAATATTAGGGCCTCGAAGTACATTTCTGATCAGTTACAGGGCAGTTCTCAAAAACTTACCACAACAAAACATAGCCTGTTCCTAGGAATACACGTGTGAGGTTTCCTTAACATCTATAAGTGTCCTGGATGCTTCACAAAAACAAGCACCTCTCGCTCCTTTGATTTATGTTGTTTCCTCTTCAAACCGGGGTTAAAAAACTGCAGTGCTCAAAAAAGTTCCTCAGCTTTCCTTGAATTGAGGGTCCCATCATCATCTTCAATTTCTGTTTTTACATTAAATGTTGGTTTAATTAAGTGCTAAAGCAATTGTAGGAGCAAAGACAAGAGATTATTCCTTTCCTTGCATAAGCATTCAACTCCTGCCGTTCCTTTCAGAGATAAAACCCCAGGTTTTCCACTACCAAGCTAACGTGTGTTCTTTGTCAGGCTATTGAACAGAGATGCACGTAAATGTGAATTTTGTATGAGATGCTTTGCAGTGGTAGGACTGGGGAAGAGGGGATGGAGAAGCCTTACTTAAAGAAACAGGCTTAGGCTGCAGTCACAGCTGGACAGTGGTGTGTGCATTTGATCCTCTCACGGGAGGAAACGGGGCTAGAAAACAGCATTTGGCTTCTCAGGGAAGGCTTCTATTGTCTGTTTTTATCAGGTGATATTTGGAGGGCATGGGCTGCTCAACCCTGGGTTTTCAGCTGTATCAGTCTGCTGATAAATCTTTCAAGTACTGACTGTAGCCAGCATCTTTCTGTAAATTGCAATGGAGCAGTGTTTTCTCTAGCTAAAAGATCTTTACTGAAAAAATGACCCATCCTGTTCATGCTGCTGAGATTAGGACATGCGGGTTTCTTTAATTAACTAGAGACCTCTGGAGAATCCATTAACCAAAAGCATGGATGTGAAATATGTGACAGACTGCAGTCATTCCCAGGTGGCACAGACCCGCTAAGCTGAAGTCTTGTGTGGGAGAGCATCTGTCTCTTTTGCTCTAGTGACACTACACGCTCTTTCCCAACTGGTTAAAATGTGTGCATGAGCAGGAACAGAACCTGCCCATTGAGGGGGTCAGAGGTGTTAGTAGCTGAAGTGAATACTGGGTCACCAGCTGTGTTCTTCAAGGACTGTGGGGAAACCTGGTGTGCCCAAATAGCTCATGGTCAGTAATTTCTTACTAACTTGTATGGTGCCTGGAAGTGTACAGAAGTAGGTGGCTACCTTCCAAAAACATCCTGCCTGCTTTGTCACTTAGTATGGAGTTAGGCTGCATTCAAGTAGCTCGTCACAGTTTTCTCATCCTGCTCCTAGTGTCACAAGGACAGCTCTGATGAGAGGACAGCTGTTTGGGGTTTTACAGTCCCTTCTGTCTTGAAAGCATATCTTGGTGTAAATGGGCCCAGATGCCCTAAAAGCAGTTCAAAATTTGGTCCCAAATGTTTAATTTATTATGTTTAGGGCACTTAACGATAAGAGCTCTGATATTTATCACATTTGTTTCTATTGTTGCCCAGTTCCATTTTGCTGAGAACTGAACTTTCCAGTGAAACTACAGAAGCTCTTTTTGCGCTGCCTGCTTCTGTGTAGTTTTGCAGACACAGTGTCATGAATAGGATCCGGTTATCTTTAGCAGCTGGCAGACACTAATTTTCTCTAATCTTCCCATCCATTAATTTTGCTTGCATGAAACCTATTAGTGATGTGTGGTTGCATATGCCTATTAAGAAAGAAAATAGTGAAATGGATAGGAAGAAGAAAAGGTTCCATTTGAACAGATTGTACACTAGCGGTTTCCTTGACGGTATTTTTAACAGTTAGGGGAAGAAAGCTTTTGTCCTCTACGGTTGCCTGCTTGGAGTCTAGGTGGTAATTTCCTTCAAATTACATAAATGCTTAATATAAGCAGCATCTACAGTTATTTTCAACTCCTTGTCTAAAAACGTACCCATCTGTTTGCACATTCAGTACAGATACTGGGAGACTTGTTCTCTCTGGGAAAGCTGCCTGCACAGAATGTCTCCAGATCTTAAGAGGAGACTAATATCTATCAAGCAGCCTTTGTGAAATAGTTGTGAAAATTTCCCAGCACTTGGCACTTTCTCTCTGCTGCTCTCACTGGACTTCTGGCATGCAGGTATGGAAAAAGGATAGATAAAATGTAGTATTGTTTTTGTTGGCTGTGAGAGAGTGGGAAGAGCTATTAAATGTGCAGAAAGTCCTTTGAAAGTCAGGATATCAGTACACTTGCTGTGAGATTGAGTTTGGCTCATCTTTGCTGTGTGTTGTTTACCTTGGGGTCTCAATAACCTTACTGAAGAGCATTCTTTGTTGTCTTGCTCTCTTTGTTTTTCTGGGGGTTTCTGTTTATCTTATAAAGGCTTTGACTGATTCTCAATAAAAACAGTGACATTTTCAGACAGATCTTCCCTTTCATTACTTCCCCCCCTTTTCATTTTTTTTTAAATGTCAGTTTTTCATCACTCCATGTTGATTCTGCTGATTCTGTCTTGAATTCAAGGGGGGTAGGTGAGACCACTGTCTGTAGGTTTTACAGTGTTGGTTTCCAGCATTTGGATGGGATGTGTGTGACTGTAAATAGTGGTAGGCTCCTAGGGCCAAATTCTTTCGTTAGAACTGTCACCTACTTAACAACAACAACAATAATAATAACAACACATTTTCCTGTTTGTTATTGACTCTAGAACTGGATGGGATACAAACTCTTGTGCTTAGATCTCAAATGCAGATATAGGGAGTGCAGTGAAACCTTGCTGGTAGAGAGTTTTATGCTGTGCATGGTGTTGTGTCTGTCCTTCCTTGTCAAACAGTTTTTCTCCAACTTTATATGAATGCCGTTACTTATTTTTTCAGCTCATCTGTCTTTGTCTGATTTCTTCCTGCCCTCTCTGCAGGGATCTGAACAGTGGGGAAAATTTCTTAGACTTTTTGAGATGAAGCTTTTGCTGATGCTTCACAATTTGCTTGTTACCCCTTTACCACCCCGGTCCTCTCCCCGGGTTTTGTTTGAGTTAGTAATGCATGGCACTGTGGGTCACTGGGCTCTGGATCAGGACCCAGGCTGTCAGGAAGGGGTAATTCACACACACACAGCCCCCAGCTCTGTGCCCCTGGGAGCTGAGCTGACTAGCAAGCGCCAGCATTTGCTTGGCAGTTTACAGTAATCTGTATGTACTGGAATGCAGATGGGCCCAGCAAAAGACAGGACACTGGACTACATGGATTTTCACATATGCTGCTCTTAAAGCACAGTATTTCTGTGGGCTGGTCAGCTGACAGCATATCGCAGTGTGCTACAGAACACCCCAGCTTTTTCAAGTAGTCTTACTGCTTTTTCAAGGTGTTTCTATCCTCCTGTAATAAGGTTTCTCAGAGTACAGGGTTATGCTGCTAGGCCTGTTAATTTTCTTTTTCTTCGCAGATGTTTTTTTACTAGGTCTGTCATCCTAATAAATACAACCCTTTCAAGTAGTGAAGGCATAAGAACTCCACTTTATAGTAGGAAAGTTAAATTTGGTAGTTGAAAAGGATTTCTAGTAATGACAAAAGTACATACTGGTGGTTCTTTGAGTGATTCTTGTTAGTTATTCAAGCCCTGAATAATACTGCAAAATACCATGGGTAATTAAATCAAAAAACTCACTAAATATTCAATTGCATGTATTTTTGGGTTTAGCATACTGTGTTCTCTGTAGCAGAAGAAGGCAGGTGCTTGACACTCAACATTCATGCACTGAAAAAGACATGTATTTGAATTTCTCCTTTGATTGTTTTTGAAGTAAATACTGGTATAGAAGCTATTCACCAAATCACATCAGTTTTAATTTCTCTTTCTCTAGGTTAGCAAGGAAAATAGAAACAGCATTTTGCAAGACATCTTGGCAGCTGTGGAATCCTGCAGAAAATGAAGATCTTTTCTTTCCTGTAAACACTAAAGCTTTTATTTCAACAAAACATTACAACATTTTGCAGATAGTTTAGAGTCTGTCCTTCCTGCTTTAGCCCCTAAAGGTTTTACAGGAGCCTTCAGAGTAAGCAAGGTAAAGCTGGTATTACTCTAAAATGTGAAAATGAGATAGCAGAATTGACACTTGCTCAGTTCACTGATTTCAAACTATTGAATGGATGTACAGCTAACATCCAGTTCTAATCTGGGTGTTTAGAAGGTAGTTGGTCAACTCTGATCCGAATTACCCCATGTAAAAACAATTAACTGTAAAATCTGTTTGAGATCTTAGTCTTTCTGAGTGTGTTTGGTCTGTTCTGCGTAGAGATCAATTCAATATCTGAACTTAGCCCTGGTGCAACAGAACAGACCCCTGCTCAAAATATATGTGTATCCTGCCTGATTTACATAGAAATACGTTTGCTGTTGGTGACCCAGCTTAGGTGTGTCCAAGTGTGTTCCAGTTGGAGCAGTGGTTGCTGACAAATTGGGTGGTAGAAGGAATAAGCAGATGCTCTCTCTCCTCCTACCTCCAGGCACGCCCTGTCTGCAGTTGCAGTTTAAGAAGGGTTATCCAGAGCTTCAAGGAAACTTCTGTAGTCACGAGTGACAGAATTCCATTTTGAGAGGAAAAATAGCCAAGTCTACCCTCTCTTACGTGGCCCAGACAGTAATTGATAAGAAGACTGCATTTTGAATTTATTTTCCGTTTTCTGATGGAAATCCTGTCCCACACTCCCTTAAAAGTTATATATATAAATCTGCAAGTCCATGAAGTTCAGTCAAATCCTGACTTGTGTTTTTCATGCTGAGTTTTAAGTCATGATGGATTTAATACTGCATTTGTCGATATTCATTTTACGATCTGTTACATTTATTGATACTTTATGTTTGTTTGGGTTTTTTTCCTTACTCAATTCTGTACATGATTAATGGTGAAATAAGAAGTGTTTGAGAGTATTAGACAATGTGTTTCGCTATGAGGTGTGCAAATGTGTTCAGCAAAAGCGCTACCACTTAATCAGTTTTGCGTGTTGCGAAAACAGAATTCCCTCCCAGGTGCACACTGTTCATTGTAAAATTTATGGTCATCTCTGGCTGTAGAAAGTTGTTAAGAATTCAGTTGTTTCTTAACTTTTTTCTGTTCAGTTCAATGACTATTAAAATGAGCAAACTATTTAAAGGCATTTTCAAATACCATTTTATTTATTTCTGCAAAACTGACACCCAAAATTGTATAGTGCTGGGTGGGGACAGGTATTTTTACAGGTGTCTTGTGAACACCTGAGAGCATGGAGGGAATGTCCTTTCCTGTATTCAGAACAAGAGTCTGGTACAAACATTGTCTCCCCACAAGTGGTAGGAGGTGCATGCCATGTTAAAGAATGCCATGACTTCATTCCCTGACTTCCCTGTTAGGACTACCTTGCTGCCCAAATCCATTTGGATGGTAGTATTGTCTTCATCATGTCTGGGAAAAAGAAAATTCCTCTTAGGGTCCTGCTCCTTTGAGAATGTACAGCTCCTTTTTGCAAAATAAGGTTGCGCTCTGAAGATACCACTAATCCCTTAATGACTTCAAGTGTTTTACTCAGACAAAACACCTTTTTAGATGTGAAGGACTTGGGACCAAAGTAAACTTTTTCAGGGCTGTATGCCATAGGTTTTTGAACAGAAACCTCTCTGTGCTTAAGTGTTGGATGTCCTCCTGTTTCAGTGTTAAGTCTCTTAAACTGTAAAATATGCAGCAAAAGAATAGTTCTTACAATGATTAAGTAGTTACCCAAAGTCTAGCAAGGTTTTAGTGGGACTGCTGTTAAGTCTTAAATGAGGACTGAACTTTAAAGCTAAATAAAATGAAGAGATTTGACACTTTTCTGTTACAGGCTTGGGAGGGGAGTTTCTTTAGGAGTGATGGCAGAGTTCAGCCTTCTAAATTCCAGTTCAGCCAGTATTGTTGGGAGATAACTTAAAGAGGTGTTTGTTCCCCATAAAAGTAGACATATTGCCCTGCCATGATGCTACTGTAGTCCAATCATTTAGTAGAGTGGGGAAAAAAAACACAAACCCATTATAACAAGAAGTTTGGGCAACTCATGGTTCGAGGAAGACCTCTTGTAGTAGTGAGGCTAGATGGTCACTGGAAAATGCAGGTGGATTTTTCCTTCATTGGGACTGCGAGTGAAGTATCAGCCCTTTTAAACCAATGCGTATTTTTGTTACTGACATCAGCGTCTCTTGTTTTCTGCTGCCTATCTCAAGATTGGTGAAAGTCTTTAATTTGTTCTTTTAAGCTCATTTTCTCTCTGAGCTAGAGTGCTTTTCAAGAGAAATAAAGAGAAATTCTGTGATGTGTGTTCAGCAGGAGGTTGTAGATGACCTAAACAGTCATGTCTGTCCTTTAAATCTCAGACGGTCCTGAAGATATGAATTGCCTGTTTCAAATATACATCAAGTGAGTGAGAAAGTTGTATTTCCAACTGAATGTTTTTATGACAACCTGTGTTTACTTTAAAGGTAAAAATTTATTGTCTGGTCTTGCACTAGTAAAATACTTGGAAGGCCTTGAGAGCACTGTAACAGCAAACGGAGCACTCACAATTCCCCTGATGGGCTGATTTTATTAATAGCACACATTTGGTGAAAAGAACCTCTGATGTACCAGCTAGATTCCAGATGACAGCATTAGTGCACCTGCAGGTTTTAATTGGTGCAAAAAAGGGGAGAATGTGAGGTACCAATTACTCTCTCTAAGCCTGAGAATCAAGGACATTTTTGGCAACAAGGCTTGTAATTCCAACATAAAATTGCACACAGCATGGAATAAACATGGCCTGCATTATTTATCATGCATTAGGCAATTTTTGACTTGTAAAACTCTGAGACGCTGAGTGAGAGAGGTGAATCTTTGATACTGGACCTACTGCAAAGTTAATTTTAAGTAATACGTCTGTGTTGCAGATTTAAGGATGTACAAGCACTAGTGGAACATGGTAATTAAATACCAGCTCCTAATCCAGGGAGTAATCTACATGTGGCAATCATTGGGTATTTAAAAAGAATGCATTGATGAGAAGATGATTATTACATGCTGGAGAATCTCACTGGTAATTCTAATCTTCTGAAATGAGCCGCACAAAATTCAGTTAATCTTTAACTTAAATTTTCCGGTAAGAGAAGAGCCATCAGTTGGTGGGCTGGAGACAAATGCAGATGATGTTTCTTGCCTTACTCTAATAAATAGTTCTTATGAAAAGCTGTGAATGACATCACAGAAAGTCTGAAGAACTTAAAAGTGTCAGAATGCCATTCATAGATATTGTGAGTATCTGGTCATCATGTCAAGAGGAAAAGATGCACACTGATAAGTCCTTTTTATTGAGATTTGTCTCCAGTGCAGTGAATGCTAAGATTTTCTGCCTATGGGAATGAGGCAAGACTTTGCAACTGTATGATGTTACAAAATGGAGGGAACAGCCAGGACCTCTGGCTTTTATTTTTGCATGAACTCAAGTGAGCTGTGCAGACTATGCCCATCACTGGTTCCTACTTGCTTGCTATGGTGGGCAACAGCCGGGGTGAAGGCCAGGCCAGGGCTTGCCAGTGTACCTGGTGGATGGGAGCAGTTCAGCAGCCTGTGATTGGCTTTAGTAAAAAGTTACTGAAAGCCTTTTTGCCAGATCTTCAGCCCATGTCTCACCATTAGGAGTGTAGCAACTGGCTTTTCCTGTATGAGTAAATAAGAGCCTATTAGTGAAAGGAAACTTTAGGAAAACAAAATGTGAGGGAGGTCAGTGTCCCGTGTTTAGTGCAAATGTTGAAGTACTCTCTGCTTGTTTTACCATATACTCACTATCCTCCCTCCTGTAACCTGCTGTATTGTGTATGTTCCTCTCTGGTTGTGAGGGCCCTGCTGGGCCAGTGTAGATAAAATCACTCCCAGTGTTTCTTTCAGCAGTGGTGATGTTACCTGAGGTTAAGCTGGGGGGTAGGCAGATAGGGCCTCCATCTCATCATCCCTTCTGACATTTCTATGAAAGAACTGCATTTACCAAATGGTCTTGTGGATTGAGTACTTGATTTCCTCAAAGGATGCATTCAGCTTGCTAACAAAATGGTAATGTCACTGTTTTCATGTTGTAGAAACAAAAATATTCTGGGCTGGCTGAATGAGGTGAGCAGGTGAGCTCTGCAGCTGTGGAAAAATCAAGCACAGCACCTGATGAAAAAATCCCTCATGGCACTCTTTTTATATAAAGTACTTAAGCGTTGCTGGTGGCATCCTTCCTTCATTACAGCTGTAGTGAGAGATCAGACATGTAGGCAAACTGTTAAGCCTGAGCAACGTCAGGGCCAAGTTTCAACAGTGTTCGGCATTGTGAAACCCACCAGCAGTGTTGCAGATGACATAAAAGCAGTGAAAATTTAGAAGCCAAAACGTGCCCAGCAAGTGGGGTACCTCCATCTTGCAACTCTGAGGCATCTTGTGAGTGAGGTTAAGACTTAAGCTGCTTAGGTCTTTTAGGAATAAAGGTAGGACTCAAAGCCTTCATGTGTACGTAGGCACTGGTGTTGAGGACTCGAGTGCCTTTTGGTGCTACGTAGAGCAGTTTGGAGCAGCTTACTGTTGGAATTAGGCCTTGTGTAAAGGTTAGGTTCCTTTGTTAGCTTGGTGTGCATCAGAGCCTTAAATGCATCTTCTGTCATGTGTAGAGTTAACTGGCTGTATCTCTGCCTCATGCAGAAGGGGGGGAGGTCTAAGATGTGTTTAATCAATGGAACTTTGTACCTAGTTGCAGGTTTCATTTTTAACCATTATGCCAGATTATTCTGTAGGATTGGCTCATATGTAAAACCACTCCATATTGCAGTAGTCATTAATATAACAGCAGAATATCTCCAAAAATACGGAGGAAAGTAACATGGGAGAGTTTGTGCTCATTTTGATTTTTTTTTCTGTCTGTTACGCGTGTTAGTAGTCACTCTTGGGTTCTTTCAACCCACTATGCTACAATAACAACTTTAAGGCAAAATAAAAACGATACAAGACATGGCTACAAGAAAGGAATTGATTTTTGAATCTTACCTTGATTCCTGGTTTGCCCTGCTTGCATGCTATGCTTCAACAAAGGTGCTGGAACCTGCCCTTTCTGGCAGCCACCCTGTGCAGCAGGAGGCTGGACTTCATGGCACAACTGCTGTTCCCAAGGAGTTATGCTCCAGGGGATGATGGCTTGAACGAAGTCAGGAACTGTGAGGCAGCTGCCGTATTTTAGGATGCAGTACCAGAGGCCATGGAGATGGTGGAGCCTTGCAGAAGATGTGGTGCTGGGGGAAGGTGCTGTCGCTGGGCCTCAATCCGCGCTAAGCAGATACTAAGTGGTTGCCACTGAAAGGATTTGTGCAGCCATTCCCCAGTCTGGTTAGTATGCTTGAGTTGGATATACAGAATAATTAAGGTTGATTGGGACAACTAGAATTACTTCCTTTTGATGAAAATTCATTCAGACTTAGAGATGTGAAAATTGGAGGCCTAAGTGAAGCTAAGGGAATATGGGAAAGTTCTTAGTGCTTTCCAGAGTCACCTGTTTGCCCTGCCTCCATGCAGGAAGACCAAGCAGTAATGGTTTATCCTGTGGACTGCCATGCAAAAGCTCCCAAGGCAGAAATGGGGCTGGTGGCTGTTAGTAAGAGCCCTCCACCTACCTGTATAACCTCCATCCTTCATTTGTAATGAAGCACTTCACGAACAGTGTGGTGGGACAAGAGTCATCATCTGCCAGAACTGGTCAGAAGGGAGCAGCTGAATTCAATTTCCTCCTCCACATCACACCTGGATGCTAGAGGAGACATTAGGGCCTGAACTGCACTGATGACCATCTGTCTCAGAGGGCTGTACATGAATAGTCTTAATTTTGCCCTTGTGAACACGAGCAGCATTTTTCCTAGGTTGTGCTAAGCTTTATAAATAATCAACTCATCAAGATCAGAAGTGAACTAAAAAAGAATAGATTTCTTAATTTTGTAAGGCAGAAAGCAAGTGAAAACAATATGCCAATAGAAAAGAAGACCCAGAAACTGCTGCCACACAAAACATACTTAGATCATTTTATTTTCACTCGGTCTTATTTAGTTGTACTCAGATCTGAAGTGCGGCACAGTAGGAAGCTCAGAATGCAACTGAGTATTGCCTAACAGTAATGAGACTTAGCTACAGCATCTCTTGTTAAATTTTGTTAATTGGGGCAAGACAGCCTGGCTGCACATCATCGTGTTGAGATTAGAAACAATCTATGGTAGTTACAGTAAAGAGGAACAGCAAGACACTGATAGCTGCAATTTTTTTAATTGAAAAAAAGAATACGCATGTGTATGTTTAGACTCTATAGCAGAGGAAGGATTTGTTGTAGTCTTTTGGGTTTCAAAGTAGTCATGCATTCCTGTAAATCAGTGTTTCTTAAACTTTGTGAAGGCATGGCCTCCCTTTTGTATTATTTGTCTTTATTGGCAGCAGCTCAGTTTCTCTCGGGGAGGGAAATCGGAAGGCTTTGTAATTACTGGCTGCAAGTGTTTATGGACAGTGAGCTGTGTCCAGCAATTAAAGGTATTTAGCTGTTCCCTTACTAACACAAATACTTCCAGACAATAATTACAGCCTGCTTTGCACTTTTCTGTCCTTTAGGAGGATTCCCCTGGGCCCTTTTGCAACTCCTAGGAGTACTGTTGCTTGGAATTTGAGAAACACTGCTGTAAACCAAACGGGAGCTCGAGATAATACCTACCTAATTTATGCAAAGCTGCTTTGCAAATAAGGTGCACCATATGCTTTGAAGACTTTCCATGCACTGGATACTTTCTTTTCTGACACTTGACTTTTGTTAATTGGTGTAGCGTGGCTCGTTCACACAGTATTTCAGTATGGCTGCATGCAGTATATCAGTCTGTGATGCTATGTTGCTGTTTAGCATTAGCACCTGCATAACATGTCAAAGGAAAATAAGAGATCTGCTGTTGGAAAAAACCCAAGATTTAGCTCTAATGTTACAGTACATTGTACTGTACTTTTATATATTCATTGCTTCTGTTCATTGTTACCTTTTGCTATATGTTATATACCAAATTTCAATTAGTTTGCATGCAATCAGCTGTTTAATTATGGCAGGAAAGAGATGTCTTGTGTGCTTTTCACTGAGTTGTATTAATATTTCCTACTGTATTCGTTTGTGATTCTAACCATTCCAGGGGAAGGAACGTTAAACAGGTTGTACTCATTGTTCTAGGATTTACAAGAACCTGAGATGAAGTGGCACTGTGTGTTTTTTAGGATATCTTCCAACCCTACCCATGCCAAGGCCATTAGCTGAAGAACATCTGCCCTGTAGTATTCTTGTGTAGAAGTTAGAAAAATAAATATTTGAAGGTTGCTTATTCCATTTGAAAGAACCTAAACCCATGTGCAGCTTCCTGACCTAACTTTGTCTTTATTTAATGCTAAGAAGCGCGTGGTCCTTGTGCCAAGGATGCTCCTTACTGCTCCTCAGACAGGCTCTGCTGAGAAGCGGTGTCTTCCAGGGCCATATCTTCCTGGCTGGCCCGTCTGCACTCCAGGTTCCGACTCATGAATATGGCATGGGCCGGCCCTGCCTCTCGCTGTGGTCTCGCTTCTGTAGCATCCGTTGCGTCGCAGGTCTCAGCAAGTTGCTGGAAAGAAAGAAAGGAAAAGTCAACTAGTTTAGGAAATTTCTAAGTAACACTTCAGCTATTTTTTGAAGTGACAGGTGAAAAAAGTTAAAAAATTGACGTAGGGATGTCATTCTGTGAAACTCCATGGGATTCTTAACATGCATTATTCACAAGGGAGTTCTAAAGAGGTACTTGTCACACTTTGTGTAACACATAAATTTGGAAGGAAAAGCAGAGCAGGAGCTAGAGGTTTAGTACCACAGATGTACAAATATAGAGAGCTGTAAAATAATTTGGATTGAAAAGGACTTCTAGAGGTCATCCAGTCCAAACTGCTGCTTCAAGCAGGGCTGACTTCTAAGTTGTTAAATTGGGTTGCTCTGGAGCTTGCTTTATACACCAAATTTTAAATCCAACTTACAAAGAAATTTTTCATCAAAACTGGAATTCAATTAACAGTCTGAAAATGTTAAGCACAGTGCCACCCCACTGTAAGGAGTCCATTAGGATAAAAGCATTCCAAAACTGTGCTGTGTGAATGTTGAAATGAAACACTTCCTCTTTCCCGCTTTCATCAAACAGGCACCTGGACTCTGAGCAGTCCCTTTGGCCAGTATTCACCTCATCTAAATTTAACCATGTGGTCTTGCTGTGTCATTTAGGCTACCAACAGTTGGCAGAGAGATACAAGTCTCCCAGGGGAACATTTCCTCCTAATAGCTCTAAGGATGAAGTGGATTGGCCTCTCCACTGAATACAGAAGCCTCATCAACAATCTACTGAGACATCACGCCCGAATTTTAAATGGCTTAAAGTTAGACAAGGTGAATCCTACCATTAGTAGTTGGTATTGCAGACTGGCTGAGTTCTTGCAAATTAGGCCATAAACTCTGAAGCATTGGAATTGTGCCTTGTCATTGGGTATGTTCAGTTGTATGTGTAGAAATATTAATACTTGTTAGAGTAACAGAGCAGGATTGGACCCAGATGAGTAACATTGAGTCTACTCCTGTTGAAGTTCATGGCAAAACTCTAGGGAACTGTACCACACGTGATATTTTTGGGTTGAGAGCAAAATACACACAGGCTAAGGAGCTTTTTTCACTTGAGATTTGGAGAATTCTTTGAAAACTAGGGAAGTTATACACAGTTTAGAAGGATAGTAATAGAAAAGTGCTTGGGACTTTCCCCATATACACAGTCTTCCCCCGTCACCAATTTGGTTTCCATTTTGACAGGCCAAATGCAAAAGTCTGTCTAATTATGTTGTCTAATGGCAGTCACCCTTCATCTCTAGTCCATCTTCTCATGCTTCTGCTTTCTGGTGCTGAGGTCAATTTTCAAAGTTCAGGACAGCAATGGATGGCAACCAAAGTTAAATAAATACACTTAAGTAAGCAATAAAACAGTAGCACTACAATGGGCAGAGAACTTTTCAGGGAAGATAGGACTAAAACTGTGAGTCTGTTGGGAAGAAGGCTGGAAGTTCTTCATGTGTGCTGTTTTGCTGTTAGAAAATGCTTAATCACAGGGCATGCCGGTTTCCTTTGGTAAATATTTCATAAAGAATTCCTTTGACTAACCTTTTCAGCAACAAGGTTTCAGGTCCTGGATTGAATTTCTGGTCAGAGAGAGGGACAGAACAAGTGCACTGTTCAGGGGGAACTGTTCCTCTGCCTACAGATAAAATAATTTTAAGTCCTGCATAAGCAGGCAAGGAAGGAGCTATTAAGTCCACTTACAATGGTATTCATGACCTTATGGAGGCATAAATCCCTGGTTTGAGTGAAAGGAAGAGTGACTTTGCCCCAGTTTGCAATTTCAGGTGTGTGCGTAACAGCCAACCATCAGTTACTCACAAACACTCTCACAGACACACTAACATTAAACAGTCTCATTGTGATGCAGCAAAATCCAAAACAAATACCAAAATTCTGACATTATTTTGGAAAAAACTGTTTTCTGACCACTAGAAGGAAGAAACCAAATGGTGGTGAGGAGAGTTAAGAACCGGACAGGAGAGCAGTACAGGAGCTCACACTTGGTGCTGCTGTTTTGGCTTAGCCTTACCCGAGCTGCCTGACTCGCTGCTCTGGCAGACGGCCCCATGGCGATGTTCATGCTGCTGGACGACTGCGTGTCACTGGTGTTACCCCCGTCGGCAGCCGAGAGCCCAGAAATCACCAAAGCACTTGAAAAACTTCTCTTGCCGAACAGCAGGCTGAGAGTTGAGCTGGTGGAAGAGGCCAGGCTGGACCTGAGCATTGCTGCAGCTCGGTCCTGTACAGTCAGCTGGCCAGCAACAGGAACAGCGGGGGACTGGGAAAACACAGATGTTGCCGAGTTGTGGAATGACAGCTGACTACTAGAAAGCCTTTGGGCAATTTCGTGGGCAGATGTAGATGTTTGGATGAAAGGCTGGCGGCTTTCTACAATTGGTCCAGAGTGACTTGAAGCAGGGGGCCTTTGGTTTAAAGCAGTATGTGCCTGGACAGACTGACTCCTGGGTTTTCTCCTGCCTTTAAAAGAAAGATTAATATATTTAAGTAAGTGGCATTCTGATGAACTCCATGCTCTTGACAGTGTCCCATGTGTACATATTACTGTTGGCATATTACCGTGGGTTTTATTAGCATAAGAATTCCAAGAATAGCAAAAGTAACAAACTCAAAATGAATCTTTCTGTACAGGTGTTCTGAGTTTTGGTCAGAATAGCTCTAGAGGTTCTGCACTGAGTCGAAAGAGAGGGAAATGAGAAGAGACCCTAAGCAAAGCACTCTAATTACAGGCTCACACCTGTTCTGCAATACAGTTTAACCACCCCAGTGGATGATTGAGCATAGTGTTGCTGTAACTCTGCTCCCCTTTGACAACCACACTAATGGGATGTTCATGGGAATATCCACATTAAATGGCTTGGTATAATTAAATACAACAATAAAACCAAAAACCTGCAAGTTAAAACAATGGCACATTAAGAAGAATTATTTCTGCATATGGGGAGAGAGAATTTGAAAACTCAACCAAGTGGAAGATACAGCATTCAAGCCACAAGACAGTTTTTAAGACTAACCGTAAACTCTGAATACCAAGAGAGATATTTACTGTACATCACAGACTGACAAGATGTGAATGTTTTTAGTTAGGGTACACTATTGGAGGTATGAATGAGACCCACATAAGGCTCTTGTCCCATTCTTGAAGCATCTCAGTGCAGCCACTACTGGTTACAGAGAGTAGATGAGATAAGCTATTCTGACATGCCTAGACAAATCCTTCCTGTACATATGCATCCCCATATTTAACATTTATATCAATACCTTATGTCATTCAAGCAAGCAATTTCTGTATTTCTCATGCTTGTATATTTAAATGGGCATAGAATGAAAAATAAGTCATAAAATACTGGCCAGTGAACACACCAGAGACCTGCTTGTACCCAGGCATTCTGCAAATGGCGGGCCACGGGTGGTGTGTGCCACAGGCCCCGGCAGAGTCTACTGTTTCTGCAGAAGGCTCTAACCCAGGCTTACACAGCAAATATCCAGTCACGAGAGTGCCTGCCTGGCTTTTTTTGCTTTCCAGGAAACTCCAAACATTAACACAAGCTGGCATTTTGGTTTCCTAGCTATAGCTGTAGGGTGAGGAGTTGATGCCAGAAAATCTGTTGAGAGCCATCAACACAGAAACAAGTTTTTCTGGCAGGCATTTTCAGGCTGTTGGTAATTTTTTTTTTTTTTTTTTTTTTTTGCTTTGGTTTTCCCCAATACCCGAACTCCTCCAAACACTGAATTTTTGCTGGCATAAAGGAATATAAATCTCACACTATCTTCTAAAAACATGACTGCTGAATTCATGCAGGTTCCAGCAATGCTGAATTTTGTATCCAAGCCTTTTACATTATATAGCTGAAACACGATGTTTTACATCCACAGACCTGCTTTTCAGAGGCTGGTATCATTATCCTCATTTTTCAGATGCTGAAGCAAAGAGAATTTAGGTAACCTGGCACAGGGTCAGAATAGTAGAGCTGGGCTACAACCTAACTGGAGCTCACTAAAACCTAGTTGGTTTGGCAAGTATTGGACACTTTCACACCTCATTTACAATGTATCTTTAGCTCTACTTTTATAATCCAAACAATAAAAAAATAATTTTCCTAAGTAATAAGAGCCCCAAGATCTCTGCTTGAGAACGATGGGACAGACACACATGGCCCTTGGAAGCGCCTGGACAACGCTCTTAGGCACATGGTGTGATTCTTGGGGTGGTCCTGTGCAGAGCCAGAAGTTGGACTTTGATGGTCCTTGTAGGTCCCTTCCAGCTCAGGATATTCTATGATTCCATGGCCCCTGTGTAGCACACTGCCAGTGTCCTCCAGTGGGGATCAGTAAGGAGGGCATGTGCTGCGACGGGGGCCTGGCCTGGCTGCCGTGCCCGGAGCTGTGCGCACGTCTGGCCTCCGCAGGGATTCGGGGTCTTCAAACCCTGGCGTTCTGCTTAAGTGCTTTGGTTTCTACTTCTGACAGTTATTTCAATATGTTACCTTTTTTAAATAAAAAGAACAGACTGGAATTAAGAACAGAGGGGCTGCGGTGTGTTAGTTTGCACAGGGGCTAACGTGGCCAAACATCTGTTTGTGATTTAAATCGCGAAGCTGACCCCTGTCCAAAAGTATTCTATATTCATCCCAAATGCAGTGGTTGGAGCATTGGGCAGGAGACCACCCGCATCTACGCATAAATAACTCTGTCCCTGAAAACACTTACGGAAAACAAAGGCTGTTCTATAAACTGCATCATGAAATAAGGACACTTTGGGGGAGAACCCCACACGTTTCCAGTGCTCCCGATTTTGGCCGCACTTTTATATTGGGCTTTCATTGCATTTTGCAGACTCAGTGGTACCAGGCTGCAAAATGCACTATGAAATATGAAAGAATTAAATGCATTTGATGCACAGATTATGAGTCTAGAAGGCATTGCTGCAATTATCTAGTCTGCTGTCCTATATAGCATGGGCTATAGAACTTCCTAGAATTAATTCCTTTGTGGTCTTATTAATTGCTACTGTGATTTTTAAAAATGCATCCAGCATTTCCAGTCACGGAAAATCCACCTTAACCCTTAGTCTCTTGTTTCACTATTTATTTACTCTCCCAATATTAAAAATGTGCTCTTGATTTCAAATCTGAATTTGTTTAGCTTTGTTACATCCAAGTCTGCTCAAATCAATGGTCTTTGGTCATCTTTCATTGCCCAGGTAAATACTTACAGACTACAATAAAGGCATCTCTTACAATACTAATTGTTTGAAAGCACTTTTATCTTTCACTACAGGACGTATTTCCCAGAACTTTGATAATTTTTTGGCTCTTCTTTGAAGTGCTTCCAAACTAAAAATGTCCTTCTTAAATTAGGGTACTAGGACTGTGTGTGGCAGGGCAACAATATTCTGATTTTTAACAACAGACATAGCCTAAGTTCTTTTCCAGTGCTCTGGTATTGCCTTAGTGTCCTGATGATTACTTTAGATCGAACAGAGCTTGCTTTTTAGCCAGCTCTCTTAAAAACCTTCTTGAATGAGTCATTTGGCTTTGCTCAATTAAGCATATAGCTTTGATAGCCACTCTTTCATGTTCTTCGTAGCTGTTAGGATGGAAAGAACTGTTTAATGATCAGATCATAGAAATAGATTATCTGCATTTTTTTTCCAATATAAACCAGACATTTCTTTTCTCATTTCTACATATTGCATATTGGCAACTCTACCTTTCTATATAGTAACAGATCAAGACCACTGCTAGGATTTCTTTTGCTTCTTAATACTCTTTATAAATAAACAGCCACAAACCCACTTTCATCCTTTTGTCCCTAATGGCCCCAGCAAAAAACTTCTCCTTGTTTCATTCTCTACCATCCCTATCTGAGGAGTGAATATGGATTTGCATTTGCTGTTTTCCATTTCCTTGCATTTGTTGTGCTTGTCTTCATTTGACCAAAAGTCAGGTTGCTTTTCTGATGTAAGTGTGACTTTCTTGATTATGGTTATTATTATGAACAATCAATATGTTCTTTTAAACAACTCACAATTAACTTACTTTATTGTATGGTATGCTCAGGATCATTATTTCACAATTAAGTTCGCTATTCTGATTACTGTTGTGTCAAGTTATGAGTATGCACATGAGGATTCCTCTAACACTAGACTCAATTAAAAGCAGCAGTTATTCTACTCTTGCAATGTGATTTGTATTCAGGGCAAGATTTTTTCCAGTCTTGCCCATTATCTTTAATGATAGGTCAAAGTGATCTAACAGGAAACAAACAAGTGTCATACTCCTCAAGTTTTCTGCTTTAATTTATACAGTAATGCCACTAACTTGTTGAAATGTAGAGTTAATTGACTTTACAAGTCCTGATCCCACAGTGATAGATCTCACAGTGACCCACTGCCAAACTTAAAATCACAGAATGGTTTGGGTTGGAAGCGACCTTAAAGATTATGTCATCCCAGCCCCCTCATGCTGCTATTACTAGATTAGGTTGCTCAAAGCCCTGTCCAGCCTGGCCTTGAATACTTGGAGGAATGGGGCATCCACAGCTTCTCTGGGCACTCTATTCCAGTGCCTCAGCACTCTCACAGTAAAGAATTTTTCCCTAATATCCAGCCATTAAACCTACTGTCTTTCAATTTGAAGCCATTCCACCTTGTCCTGTCACTACATGTCCTTGTAAAAAGTCCCTTTCCATCTTTCATGTGGGTTCCCCTCAGATACTGGAAGGTAGCAGTTAGGTCACCCGAAAGCCTTCTCTTCTCCAGGCTGAACAACTCAATTCTCTTAGGAGAGGTGCTCCATCCCTCTAATCAAGTTGTTGGCCCTCCTCTGGACCTGCTCTAACAGGTCGATGTCCTTCCTGTGCTGGGGACCCCAGATTTGGATGAAGTATTCCTGGTAGGGTCTCACCAGGGCAGAGCAGAGGGGCAGAATCCTCTCCCTCACCCTGCTGGCCATGCTGCTTTGGATACAGCCAGGACACGTTTGACTTTCTGGGCTGTGAGCACACACTGCTGGCTCATGTCCAGCCTCTCATCCCCCAGCACTCCCAAGTCCTTCTCAGCGGGGCTCCTCTGGATCTGTTCATACCCCAGCCTGTGTTGATACCAGGGATTGCCCCAGCCCATGTGCAGCACCTTGAACTTGGTCTTGTTAAAACCTCATGAGATTCCCATGGGCCCACTTCTCCAGCCTGTCCAGCTCCCACTGGATGGCATCCTGTCCTTCAGATGTGTCAACTGCGCCACTCAGCTTGGTGTCATCTGCAAATTTGCTGAGGGTGCACTTGATCCCTTCCCCTGTCATTAATGAAGATAGTAAATAACACTGGTCCCCATATGGACCCCGAGGGATGCCACTTGTTACTGATATCCATCAGGACTCTGAGCCATTGACCACTACCCTCTGAATGTGACTGTCCAAACAATTCCTTATCCTTATTACTTAACATACATTTCCAATGTGAAGGCCAGTAGTTGCCTGTGAATTTGTCTGAAGCACTTTTGAATTCATAATTTGAGAAGGGCTCAGCTGCTCGTCGACAGAATGATTGGCAACATTTAATTTTTTCTTGGTAACTGCTATATAGACATAAGAAGCTATTTTCCATTTGTTTTTTCTCCACATGCGCTGATGAACAGCCAAACCAATTCCTCAAATAAATTGTCATGGTCCTTCCAGGATAATTTAGATTTTTGCATACTTTCATTCTGCTGTTCCCAGCCAGCAATAAGCAGAGGTTCACTGTGGTACAGACTCCCTGCATCGCACGTGTGCACTCCCTCCCATCTGCATTTCTCATTCTGGCATTCTTAGTGGCACCTGCTAGGCCAAAAATTACACATAATGGACTTTGACAGTGGAACCTTTGGTGAATCACTTTTGTCTTATACCGTCCCAGTGAATAGCTGGAACAATATCAGGAAGCCATTTCCTACACATTCTTGGTCATTAGGAGAGACAAAGTGCACTCTCTTTCTAAAATTAGTTTTCCATTTGATTTGAGCACCCCCCCAAAAGCATCTGCCTACGCAACCCCTCAGGAGAAGACTACATAGAAAGCCAAGTAAATTGTGCAAATACCTGCCCGCTGGTGGACTTCTTGAGATGAAGCTTGCAACTGAGGGGTTCCATCCCTGGTGGGCTGTGAGCTACTGCTCTGGCTTGAATTGCCTGTGGAATTGTTGCTAGATGAAGACCCCCCTCCACTATCCACCTCTTCAACGTTGCCTCTCTCATGGTGAGCTGCTGCATGGCAGTCCTTCCGCATTCTGTTTGCAGGAACACGCACATGGTCAGCCACTTGTTACACATGAAAACTTGTGTCACCAGTGTCTGGTGCCCTCAAAACGTGTAACTGTTCTCTCTCACACTACTGCAGGTCTTCTGACATTTTATGAGATGGCAAAGATGATGGTGTGATAAGCTTACTTGGAACAAAATTGTATACAACACAAACCAAATGTTTCCTTGTCTGTGTTAAGTGGCTTTGGAACCCTGCAATACCTCGGAGCTCTTTATCTAATGTTACAGTGGTCTCTCAAGATTAATTTCTGCATGAGGTAACCAAGTAGCAAAGAGGAATGGGCTGGGGGAGCTCAGGGACGAGCTGCGTGGTTGGAAACTAGCATGTTAAGCCATCAAATTTAATATTGACAATTTAACATAGGTCTTGGCATGCGAGCTGGCTCCCGCAGTGTCTCCATGGTGCCCTGCCTCTCCTCAGCTACAGAGGGAGGGAATGAGACAAGGGAGTTATTGCTGTATAAAAAGGGCATGTAGGAGTGAGAGATGCAATGTCAGATACTCATCATGCCTACCCAGGGGAAGTCAGGCAGTTTTGGTGAATAGCAAGTACATTTTTAGATGTGTTCTGGTCAAGAACAATAACTTGGGGATGATTATCTATACTGCCAAAGCTTGGAGCATAACCCATCATAACCCACCAGCACATTTACTCATGTTCTGACATGTCAGAGTTACAGAAGAGATACCCTTATTTAGATGGCATAAACAGTAAAATTCCATGGAGTAAGGGAAGTGTCTGTAGTGCTAAGTGATTTGAATGAATCTTGTTGAGCATGTAGAAAGCTTTGTCATGAATGAGTTAATGAATTTTCTTTCTGCTCTATCTGCAGCGCTATTCTGAGTTATTTCCAATTAATTTTTTTACTCATAGATAACAATACAAATTACTCTCTTTTAACAGAAAACACAGTGAAATCGAAACTGCAGGGTCTCTTATCAGCATAGCCAAAATTTAACACCTACCTTAACCATTTGGATTTGAACCACTTTTTAATGTTGTCCAAACTGACAGGTCCCCCCCAAATGTTCCTCAGCTGGCTGTGTGTCCCAAGGTACGAGGTGGTTAAAGGGGAAACATACATTGGATATCCCAGTGGCTGATCACATGAAGAATTAATTAAGTTCCGCAAGACCTGTTTATTGTTCTGGATGCTTCCTCTCTCCGGGTTACGATTGCGTAAGAAAATCAGTTCCTGCTGCTGCCCAGCCCAAAGCCCTCTGACGCACTCCTTGTTGACCTACAGGTAGGTTAAAAACATGCAGATCATGCAAAAACATTTGCTACTTAAGGTGCAGAACTACAGGATCTAAGTAGAACAGCAGCGGTTGTGTGTGCAAACACCTCACGTCTGCACTAACAGCTTTTCTGAACTTTTGCTGCTACTCCCTGGTAAAGCCTGGGATGTTATTTCAGATACACAAACATGTGGGTGGCAAAATGGAAGTCAGCTGAAGAGATCTCTTTTAGCCTCCCATCCCTACTTCAATAACTACAATCGACTTCTTTTGGCCAGGTTACTCAGAAATAATACTAGTTACCACAGCCCTAAATTACTGCAATATTAGAAAGATGGTATATGTACCTTGATCACCTTGAAGCTCAGGTAGCTTTTGTGGAGCATGATAACTTTATATTCATCTGCTCCTTCATCTACCACGTGTCTCAGAGTCAGCAGCTCCTCCCGGTTGGAGAGGACAGCGCTGCGCCAGGCTGGGTCCCCTTCGTGACAAATCACAACCTTTTCTTCAAAGGATTGGATGGCCTCGTACAAAACTGCTGGGTCCTCATACTCATCCGGGCAGGTGAACTGGTCCTGGTGGTACAGGAAAAAGCATTGAAGAGCTCAAGTATATTTGTGAAAACACAAAAACTATTGACAGTAAGCAAAATCCTGATTTTTGAACAGTTGCCAGCTGACCCTCCAAGTGACTTGCCACTTGATAGAGCCTCTCTTCTGGGAGGTAGAACAATTAATCTATCAGTAATATAGAGAGGTACGATTTTTGTTTTATTGTAACCTGTTCTGATCTCGTGACTCCACTGGACAAAGGCACTTGGAGAATACCAGCTTATCTACTTCCTTTTATGAAGTGTGAAACCATGGGCAGCAGAGCTTTTGAGTAAGTTGGAGAGAGACTGAAATCACCTTGGGCATTCCACAGTTTTTGTGGAAATCCTTATTTTTATTCACAAAAACCCACCAATAGCACTTACTGGGAATCCGTCAGCAGATATTGCAATATTGCAACTTCAGCTGTCCCACAGCACCATGGCCAGCGATAACATTGTAAAATTATTGTGTCAAAGAATCAGACATGGAATCACAGCAGTTCAGTAACATCCAGAACAATTATAAATATCATTCATGATAAAAGCATATGATACTAAACCATAATGTGCCAAAGCAAAAACAAAATCAACTCCAAGTTATACAGGGCCTGGCCTGAAATTAGCAGTGAAATCAGCATAATCAGTATATTTCCTTTCAATCTAGAAACCAGCCTTATAGTATCCACACAAGTAAAATATGACAAGATTGTGCTTTCTCTTTTGATGAAAAATGCAGGGTCAAACTCTGCAAAATGAATGGTTTCAAACGAGCAGCTAGGCGGTACAGAAAAGAAAATCAAGTGAATGCAAAATAAATAAATGCCAAACTCTTCCATCTTGGTGAAGGAGATTTCTCAGAATAAGGCAACAAGTACTCCATTTCCCTCTTTGTTTTTTCCTTTTTTGGAAAGTTGCTATGTTTTCCTAAGAAAATAGATTCAATAGTAAAAGTTACAAATAAATAAATAAATAAATACCCTACCTGGTGTAGCTTCAGAGACATTCGGATTGCTGGGGCAACAACCTTATGCAACAGATCCATGTCTGCAAAGACCCACTCATCTTTTGCTGCTATCCGAAAGTCTCCTTTAAACAGTGCATGGAGCCCATAAAGAAAGGAGTCCAAGCTGTAAGAGAAGGGCAGCAGTCACTCCCAGAAGTCTTTCCTGTCTCTCCAAGCCAGATCTGTCAGCCACTGGCCACATGCTGAGCTGTGCAGTGGCTGGTGACCTTCCAGCACAGGGCCAGCGCCTGCGGTGGGTATAAAGCAGGGGTCACATCACACATTTCTAACGAAGAAACCTTGCTTGGGGCAGGTGGCTTTCCTTGGGGTAGGTAGTTTTCCTTGGGGTAGGTGGTTTTCCTTCTGCGTGCGCTGTAAATGACTGGCCACGAAATGAATGCGGCACCCAGAATGAAGGATGTCCTCAGGAGGGGTGACTGAGTCACAGGGTGCCTCAGGGCGCTGCTTCTCTGCAGCTGTGCCAAAGAGACCAGGTCAGAGAGTGCCAGCTGCACTCCCTGTGCATGCAGCAGAAGCTGCTTCCTTATTTCAAAGTTTATCGATGAGTCCCCTGTTAGCACTTCTCCTTGTAAGTTGAAAAATAATAATTAAAAAAAAAGAAGCTGTAAAAATACTTTCAGCAAATCTAAGACCTTTGTAACGACATTCAAACCTAAATGTGAACATTAAAGCAGATGAAATAAGAATACTGAATTTCAGAACTGTTCAGCAAACCAGGTTGAGAGCAGGAATCAAACAACAGGTGTTTCCTACTGAAACAATGAGCCCTAAGCAAATATGCACCGGGTTTCTTTTTTCTAACATAAGAAACTAGGTGTAAGCAGTTCTGCCTGACCTTGCATGATGGGCCTGAGGTTTAAGCATGAGGTAAAAGGTACAAAATCAGGTAGTTGTTAGAAGGTGGTTGCACAAGGGCTTTGTGAAGGGAAACAACCAGCCTTCAGCTCCAGTCTACACCCTGAATTATGAGCTTCCCATGCCACTGCCACAACCACTTGTATAATGCTTGTAGCAGGACTGCTGTCCTAATGCTGCTCTGAAGAAGTGATCTCAAAATAGAGAAAACCAGACTAATCTGTTAAAAACAGGCATCTCTTGCAAACTCACAGGACATGGTTTCATCTACCTGCTGAGATTTTACTCACAACAGTTGATTTTTTAGATTGTAAAGGCTCTGAGGAGAAGCTGTATTAAGATGTTAGTGGTTTTCATTACTGCCCAGCCTTTCTCTAGAGAACACATAATCTTGCCACATTATTGAGCTTTCTGAATTGTTTTAGAAAACGAAAAAAATCCTTTCAATATTTTCTCTTCTCTGAAAGAGAGAGGAGATTGGGAGACTGCCTGGCCTATCTTCAGCTCAAAGGCATTCTAATTTTGCTTTTGGTAGGTAGCATGTTTTAGAAATTGAAATGGAAATATATATGTTGTTACCAGAAAAACAGCTGGATACTGATTTTCTCCATGTAATACAAATCATCATGTAATACAAATCAACTAATCAGTGGGACTAAGGCTAGCCAGGATGGCAGGGCTGCGGTCACTCCTGGGAACATGAGGAGTACAGGGAGGCTCTTACAAATTCTTAACTGATTTGCATTTATTAGTACTAAGTTACACATTAAAACACGCTTATGTGAGATGGGCACTTACACTCAGATCTTCAAAACATTCGAGCACTAATTTCAGTGGGAGTTATGTGTCTTCAAGGAGTGGGTCCTGGTCCCCACTGACTTTCAATCCATCATCTCCACAGTTCAGAAAAAGACAGTATACTCAAATCCTGCTTAATAGCTAGGAAAGCCCTAAAATAAGCCAACTGGGGGAGTGGGGGGGAAATGGTGAGTGCAGCCAGTGTGGTGAAATATGTGACTATCATCCCTTTTGAAAAGGCTAGACATCAAGAAGCGTCCTTTCACTTGCCCACCCACTAGACAACATCAGCATACACAGCTGAATCCTTGCCTGGAATAAAGCCTTCTGTACCTAAATATTCATCCCAGGATGAAATTGTAAAAGCTACCTTGAACTCTGCATCTAATGATGATCTGTAGTATAGTTTTTCCCCACATAACACCCCCTGTATTTGCTCTGAAAAGTTGGCTGAGATGAAGGGAGGAGTAGGCAGGAGTGAGAACTGGTTTTTACATCATTAGAAGCTCTCAGAGCCAAATCTGAACACCAGAGCAGACAGAGTTTGCATTCACATCAAAGTGTCTTATAGGCATCAGCACAAGCTAAATAGGCTGCTGTGAACAGCAGTCTGTGCTGAAAGCACAGCCAGGACTAGGACAGCCATGCAAACTGCAGCCCAGCATCAGCAGAGGGAGCAGGGGGAAGCACGTACAGCTCTCCCTGGGCTTAGGGGAGGTTCATCCATTTCTCATCCCTCTGCATAATAAGTTCTCTAACTTAAAGGATTTTTAAGAACAAGCATGACTGCTACAAGGAGCAAATCAGTGGTGGCAGTACTTGTGAGAGGCTGAGAGTCAATTATTTTATGCATTGTATTTTCCACCAGAGCAGTCTGAAGAGATTGCTGTATTCACAAAACCATGGGCATCTTTTATTCTTCTGCCAATTGTAATGAGGCTTTTGGGTACATTCTGCCTATAATGCGACACTGTCTCAAGCCATTACTTCTGTAACATGCAGCCTCCTTAATCCATATAAGGTACAGTTCTCGTTATTCTTCCCATTGTTAAGCTCTCTCCTGAAGACACTAATGAGATTACAACGAAGCTGTAAAAGTCAACCACTTTGATCTCAGGCCTCACTCAAGGTTGTTGCTGCTTTCTTGGCCCACTTTTAACATACCTCAATTAGTAATCTGCTGTAGCTACAGGCTCGTTCAAAGTATTTTAAAAACTAGTTAAGGTAAAATCACATGTCAAAGAAACAACATTAATCTGTAAGAGACATAACTACTATATCTGGCAACATTTCTAACCCTCTGAGCTAACAACCTGAGAAGCTGCTGTCACAACTGCAGCTATTTTAGAACAAGCCTGGTAGGTGCGTGGGAACCGTCAGCCCCTTGAACGTGCAGAAAAGAGGGGATTAAGTAGTGCCACAAACACCAGAGGAAGTGCAACAGTGCCAAAGCAAATACTCCCTCCTACTGCACTCCTTACGCTGCTCCAACAGCTCAAGCTAAAAGCATTTAGTGCCAGCCTGAAAACAGTATGGATGAAGGCTAATGAGCTGGTGAATACCTCTGTGTGTATTTTTTTTGCACACTGAAACCCATCCTCTGTCTGCAATCTGCAGACCTTCTCCAATGTTAACTGCAGGTTTATTTAAGGAATAAAGAAAACTGCATGTCTGTGAGCTAGTAATGACCTGAATGTCATAGTTCACCTGAAATATTTTCAGTGGTAGCCCTTCTAACTGGGTATTTTAGACAACAGTGGTTGTGAGCTAAGAGTCAAACTTTCCTGGCCTGCTTCTGCCCTATTCAGCTCTGGCAGACATCAAGCTGCACTGCCTGCTTGGACTCCCACTAGCAGTGCAGCACCACCAGCAGCATTGTAGTGCCATGGCCCATGCCCTCTATGTCCTTCTCATCTCTCAGATGCCAAGCAGTGCTATGGGGTGACCAGTGGGGCCAGCTGCTTCCCTGGGCTTCAGAGTGAGCAGCAGTTCCTTTAGGCAGAGGCATTCTTTGGAATGACCCTTTGCCCACAATGAGCTTGGGGAACCTGAGCAGCCAAGGCTTGGTAGTGTTGGAAGTATCTGATGAGAGATGCTTAATTGAGAGATTTTTATATTTTTCCAAATTTGAAATGTATACTAAACATTTATTTACTAGTAGCTTTAGGGGCTGAACAGAATTGTTCTGTAATTTTTTTACAAGTACACAACTAAACATATCACTCACATTTGAATAAATGAATGGTAATGTCATGTCATTCTTCAAATTGCATTTTGTGCAGGATGCCTCCTAATGACAGTTTAAAAGAGCAAGTGATTTGCATTGCGATGTTCTGCCTTCTTAATGAATGCATTTATTGTGTAATCTAGTGTTAATGTTAGGTTTCCACTGACATTTACATGAACAGGTACACTGAATAATTATTTACATACATTATATAAGAGCATTTAAAATCTTGGTTTACACACTGACATTTACTGATTAATAGATTAGACAAAATCATGTGTAAATGAGTGCAAATTGATAGTTTGCATACACAATGTAAACTTGACTCTCAACTCTGTAGTGCACAGCCCAGCGTAACATTACCCTTGGTTTACTGCACAGCAGCTGGATTACTGTCACTCCTCCAAGACATAGCAAGGACTAGACTTAGTCCAGAGACTAATTAGTTCCTACTACCTGCACAGTCACCCTTGAGAATGAAACAAGAACTGCAGAGCACAGCAGATTCTTAGCTGGTTTGCTCACATTGAACATCTGAAACGCTTCATATACTGAGGAGAAGAGTCCAATCCATACCTGGTCCTCACATCTCAGACTCATCACCAAAGCTCTACCAATGTTGTACACAAGATGCTCCACAGCCAGAATTAATAGAAAGTCCTGAGATGATGTTCAAGGTAATTTCTCATTGCTTACCAGAGTAATCTAAATCTATGTTTTTGGAATCCAGCAGTTGACTGTGACAAAACGTGTGTTAGGAGCCCTGACCTCTGACAAAATGACCCAGCCCCCAAGAGCCAGAGTCATAGAATGGCCTGCGTTGGAAGAGACCTTAAAGATCATCTAGTTCCCTCATACATGTGGTACATCCCCCTCTCATGGACACGTCTGGCTGTGGGACTGCCTGCTCTGACAATTCCTGCAGAAAACTAAAACCCTCTTCAGCACAGGTAAGCTCCAAAAGGTCCCCAAAATATCATGATACCTTTTTGAGGAAAAGGACTGTGAAGCATCACCCAAGGAAAGGGTCCTCCAGCTTTTGAGGACCTTAAAAACTTCTCCTCCATCTGACTGAATGCAGACCTGCAACAGTCTGAGAGCTGAGGGCAAGGACCAGCAATAACACTCAAAATCACCCTTGGTGAGAGCTGCTGTGCTCTGCCAAACACAGAGAGAGGGGAGGGAGACCTAACTTCTGTGCCTGAAGTTAATTCTCAGGAGCATCTCCTTCTGGCCACATCAGTGTTGCACACATTGGACAAAACCTTCTTCCACTGGCATGCTGCATAATTGTATTCCCATCAGAATCTCTCTGACTTACTGCTTATTTGTGTTTAAACAAGTTGTGTAGATCTGTCTAAAGCAATAAGCACCTTAAGTAGGGTTAGAACTGCCCTCCATGCTCAAGTGAATGTGTTTGGGGGATTTCTGTTTATAAAGGTCTTGATGGCGGGGTGTAGCGTACCCCACCTTGCTCCTTAGTTAATAATTTCTACTAAATTTGCTTTGTCAGTAAAGATATATACATTCTGTAAGACAAGAAGAAATGTATTTCACCAAACTAAAGTCATGTTTTCTAGCTGCAGCAATTTATAACTTCAATTGTGCTACTCAGATTCCTTTTCTATTTCTCCAAATCCTTCTGACAGTAGAAATGCATTAAAGGTAATTTAACCAGGTGGGGAAGTGACACAGTTTTTTCCACAGTGAAACTTTTTAGGGAAAGCTTTTGTGAAGTAGCATTGGAAAAGATACTGACAGAAGCTTCCACTTAATCCCTTTTATGTCACAAAATACATTTTAAAAATACAATGATCTGATACTGCCCTGGAGCACTTGCTTAATAAAAAGAAAACCAGGACTTAAATTAAGATTATATAGAACAGATTCAGGAAAAAAGTGACAAAGCTCTGCACCTCATATGACTACCCCAGTTTTTGCCTTTCTGCAGACCTTTTCTTCCCAAGAAAAGTGTTTTTAAATATGGAGTGTCCACTTACCAAAAGAGAGGAAGTAATTCGGTTCATTGGTAATTTGCCAGATTTTGAAAAGACATGGTATAACTGACTCCTGAAATTATTATTAAAATCTTTACAGAACACTTTGCAAATAATTATCCTCAACACTCATACTTTCCATGTTAAGCTTTGGAGAGTCTCTGATAACATTATCCTTTTGCATTAGCTACTAACCATGTAAGCCAATACAAATAGGTGACATTGTTATTGTATCTGTACTAGTGCCAAAGCATTGTAATGAAGATTTTAAGATCCAGTGGAAAGTACATGCAATGTGATGACAGTTTTAGGAAGCTTTTTGTGATATTTTTAGATTAATTCCTGGTATCACTGTGACCTATGTATTGCAGGCCCAGATCAAAAATCACTTTAATCTTCTCTCAACCAAATATCATAAATGCACATGAACTTTTCCAACGTGCCCCCAAACTGTAAAATTTGGATCATCAAAAAAATAGGACAATTTCAAAAATATCAATGACTTACCAAACATCACACTAATTTGAGTGAATAGAAATGAAGGGAGAAGAAATGCAACCCAGAAGAAAACTACTAGAGGAAGGGAATGTGCAAGGACTAGTAGACAAGAGATGGCAAAAGCCACTTTGGAAAGCAGAAATCAGCAGCACACCAAGAAATAAGCCACGTGGGTCACAAACATTTTGCATGGAAGACGTAAAACAAAATGTTATAAATGTCTCAACAGATAACAAAGCTAGAATGAATATTTAAAAGGACTGTTTTATCTTATAACAAAATGCATTCAAAAATCACACATGCTGTCTTTGTTTGCTTGTTAGCAAGACAAATCCTCTCTAAGGAGCACATTGATAGAGGGCTAGCTAGCTTTGCTCACAGTTCTGTGCCAACACAAGAAGGTCACTTATAAAATGTATTTATTCAGCTTCTCTACTGTTACTAAACTCTTGTGAACACAGAGAGTTCAAATAAATCTAATAAAATCTAAAATTAGGTGAGAAGTTAAACTTTATGAAAATAAAGATTATTTCATTAATCAAGTGCCTCATTTCTAGCGCAGTGTAAATTGTACTGTATAAACCCCAAACAACTCAGAAGTCCTAGTGAAAATGGAAGAATCCTTAACAAAAATTTAAGATGGAGAGCATATTCAGAAACAATCTCAATGAAGCATATTTTAATCAACCAGACTTCCTAGGAAGAAGTGTTTTGAATGAAGGAACAAATGATCAAGGTAGACTGAGAACAGACAAAGCTGCGGCCTCAAGAGATGAGAGGTTCTCCCTTCCTTAGTGTCCAGAATGAAGCGGCACAATGAACAGGAACACAGTCCCGAGGAATACAGAGGGGAACCCTTATACATTTATTATTATAAGCTAACCACAAGTTGGATGACTTGGCAGTTTCTTCCTGTTCTGGAGGTTTCTTCCTCCTGCTGGAATGCCAGAGGAAGGACAGCATTCCAGTAGCCACGCGTGAGTGAACACAAGCAACAACCATTGGTACCCATTCTTTCAATGAAAAATTCTGCTTTGCCCTATGAAATAAAGACTGGTATTTAGTTATTTAGCCAACCACAAAGTAAAAGATGACCAGGAATGGCAGAAAAAAAACCATTTTACGGAGGAATAAGAGTTCACCTCAATCTAATCTCTGGAGCTTCCACATCACGTGAAAAAAGATATGTTGTTTCAACACGAGGAAAAAGGATTCCTGAAAATTACCTGATGGCCATATTGTGAGATGCAGTTCCCAAAGCTCTCCGACCCAGTATACACAAGGCAAAGGAAAGCGTCACTAGAGGAGAATCCTCATCGCTGTCCAAGTGCTACAAGGTTTAAAGATGAGCATGTTACTCTAAATGCAAATATCATATTTAAAAGCACTGCAATACTACAAATGGCAACATTCATAAAATTTGCACGTAGCTGGACCTACACACAAAAACATTCTTTGCAATTAAACAGAACAAGAAGGAAGACCTTCACCATCAGAGGCTTTCTGCAAAATGCAAGCTTATTTTGCCCACTGGAGAGAAACAGAACAATTCCTTCTTGGGTAGTGAGATCCCAAGGGAGGGGAGCTTTGGTGGTGGTGGTGGGGTTTTATTGTGGGGTTTTTTGTTTGTTTTTCTGCCTCCCCAATCAGACATTCTAAACCAGAGGAGGTTCCTTATTGTTGAAAGACACTGCAACTCAAGACAGCCAAAACCCTTTTTATGAAACACAATTCCTATGAAACCCTACCACAGATTCCAGAAAAACAATCTATTTGGAAAAGTTTGGAGGCACAAATTTTCAGTGAATAACTACATCTATCTAAATTATTGATGACACTGACCTGACATTTTAAGCATTCAGAACATTTCATTTATGTTTACTAGCTCAGGAGAGTTTCTTTTACTGAAATTTTCACAAAGAAAACTTCGTTAATCAAGCAGGAGAAAAAAAATTGAAACAACCCCTCATGCATGTTAATCTTCAGGAGGATACAGATTATTATTTCAGTCCATGCAATGAGTGATATTTTTATAGCTTTCTCTGACTCTAAACCTGAAGCCAATTATAATGGAGAATGTAGCTTCTTCTATAAAATATATTGATTTTCAGAGTTATGTGTACAGTGAAGTTTTTTTTTCATCCCATCTCCTACATAACTTTGCCTCTCTACAGTCAGTGAATTAAAAACAGAGGTAAAAGATGTAAAAAAAATAGAAATGTGTGTGTGCACAGCAGCGCAGGCATTCATTTGCCTTTTTAAGTCTAATTTACGTGTTTCAAGTCGATTGGCATCCCTAAATCTATTATTGAATTTGAAAGTCTAGGCCACAGAACAAGTGAAAAGGCATCATTTAACAGCAGCTTCCCCCGCACCATGTGATTCTTTGTGTGTCAGAACCTGGGAGCTGAGACATGGAGGTGAGAAAGAAAAGAGGTGAAGTATTCCCAGAAGGAGGAGATGGTGGGAAAGGGTTCAGAAGACAATTCAATGAAAACAATATCAATATAATGATATGCAGAGGAACTGGTGGAGTGGTATTCAGCATTAGAGACATGAGAAGGAATCAAAGTGGAGAAGAAACATTCGGTGATGTTCCAAGGAAGACTTAGTGGTGTTACACCAGCTAAGGTCAGTAATGGGACGTGCAGTCTGTGATCCCGAGTGGAAAAATGCACAAATACAGCACCTCGTGGCCAGGAAAGATACTCTTCTCCATTTTTTCCATTATCAGCAATAATCAGAAAATTAGACTGCGGCAATATGCTTGTTTGAAACTGTATGCTCCCTCTGGGCTATTTTGAGTATTCCATGGAAATACAGTAGTGCATTCTGACAAATGACTGCTGACCATCAGTAATCTTAGTGGCTCAAAGCATGCAAATGCACAGCTGTACATCCGCCCTTGACCTTCCAGAGCTGTGGGAGAGTTTCACAGGGTTCTGTGGCGCAGTTCCCGTTTGAGTCATGAGCTCTCAGAGGTGACCTATGCTAGCAGTGAGTTTGCCACGCATTTCCCTACCATTCTGTGACTGTACCCAAATATAGGCAAATTTTTGAAAAGGATACAAAGACATCACAAACATTTGGCAAATGTACCAGTCACTGGCAACTCTGAAGGGACTGTAATGCTCTGATGACATTCCTTGAATGGAGCCTGCCCTAGCAGTACTTCCCTGAGCACTTCATGCTTCCTAGAGCTGACGAAATTAACGTTGCTGGAAGTGTGCACAGCAAAGAACTGGTTCTGTATTCAAAGACTAACACTCCTTAAGACTCTAGTTTTTGCACAAGGGTAGTTTCCAAAATACGTTTTTTCCACTCCAGAAAACACATGTTTTCCTTTTACGTTGAATCTAAAAGGTTATATGAAATAAGTTTTATTCTATTAATCTTGAGCGAGCAAAAGAGTAACCATGCATCTTTTAACTCATATCCCAAAAATTAAAACTACTACTACTAAAAAAACCCCCAAAACTGACACTTACCTCCACCCTTTTTCTAGCACAGAACTGAATCCAGTCCAGATAAACACTGCAGAAACTAGCTCTTGTTATTCCTTGGAGACACGGAACATAATCTTCATCTATGTTCACGTTAAACATTGCAAGGTCACGTTCAATATAATGCCACTTTGCATAAGGCTGCAGTACCTTCTGGATGGATTCGTCTTTTATCCAGTCAAGGATTTTGGGAGAACTTGCTGTAAAGTATATTATACTCTGTTGACAAAATGTGCAAACGTTAGTCACTCTTATCTTTGATTAAAGCAGACATATTTTACACAGAAGAGAATAAACCAAATAGGGCCACATTAAGAACTATAATAGTATATGTAGATTTCCTGTGTTTTACTGCTTAGCATTATTGCTTCACGAAAGTGTTCAAGTTAGAAAGATGATAATTGATATTGCTGCAACAGAAGAAGTAATATTTTCAATATCCTTCTGCCTTACAGCAAAATTAATACAATGATAGGAATAGAGAGTTTCAGCATTCAAAGAAGGTGATATCGAGAATAGCTTTGGCATATTTTGAAAAAACACTAGTAGATGGTCACATCTTCAAAGTAGGGCTCTTTTTTTCCTCAATGGACTTACTGTTTTCTGGGGATGATGCTTTTCTTTTCTTTATTAACCACAAAGGTGAGATGTGACAGATGTTTATGATACAAGTCTGTTATTTGTCAATGCAGCAGGTAAAGAATAATGGGTTTTTTCTCATATGTTGGGTTAAGAAGCTGATAACTGTGAAACTGAGTTTGCTTTTAAAGCACTGAAGGTGGAGCAGCATTCAGCAGGAGCTCTTTTACTAAATACATAAATGTTAGAAAGCAGCAATACTCATGTCTCATATCTGTGCCTGAATTTCTAAGTTTAAGTTCTTCTAACTGCTGTGTGTGGAGACATTAAAATAACAATAAATAAAATAGTAATTAATTCTATCCAAACAAAACTTAAAGCATATTTTCAAAAGAGTATGAAACTTAAGAAGTTCCACTGCTTTCCATCAGCTGGAAAGTCCCCTTATAATGTTTTATAATTTTAATTTAGAGTTGGATTCCAAAGTAAACAAAGAGCAAGTGTACACAACTGAAGATGATGTAGTTCTACTTTACCCAGTCAGTGGAAACAGTACTAAGTAAATAAATGGATAAAATGAAATGGATTATGATGGATTACAAAGGACAGAAGCACTACCAGCCCTTTTAAAAACCCCAGATGCTCTCCATAGTTTATCTTTTAAATTGTACAAAAAATACACAAGTAAGAGGAGAATCAAGCTTTAGAGGACAAAGACAAGTCAGACAGATACAGACAGGATAGACCCTTAATTTCTTGATATGTGGAGAACAATACACTCTTTAAAAAAGATTCATGCAGAAAAAATAGGCGCTGAAAACACAGCACTCAGCAAATACAGACTTCTTGAATACTAAGAGATGTTTAAATAAGAATATATTGAGAAGAGATGGAAGAGGCACAAGGGAAAAATATCACAGTAGTTGGGCAGGAAATTATTTCAAAATATATGCAGAAGGGCTACAGGAGCTGACCCACTTTATTTGTGGGGAATAAAAATCCTTTTATAAGAAGAAATATGTGCATTTCTAGGCTGTCAATGAAACTGCAAATGAAATAAATATGACTTTATGAATAAGATGCTCAGTGCAACACATTGTTTAAAAGACCAATACAATAATTATTCTTGAAGGCTAGAAGAACTAAAACAAAGCATACATTCTCTTTGTTGATTTTCAAGACAAAGTTTGCTTTTTTAATTATTCTCATCTGTGTTTACAAAGAAGCTGATTCAGCTGGGAAAAAAATCAGACTTGCAATCAGACACAGAAACAACAAAAACTTCTGTCACCTAATTAAATTTTGCTCTTGGTAACTCTTCCAAGATATGTTTTGTGCACAAGTACATCCTCAGCTATATGGCAATTCTGAAATAATATGGTAAATATTTACAATATTGTAAGCTACAGAGAATAAACCAGAAACACTCCAAATACCCAATGCATTGGAAGTGCAATTCCTGCGGAAACTCCAGCCTAAGTGTTCTTCGAGTTTGTGATTTATGTGACCTGAATACTGCATTATCTTTAGTTCTTCTTACAATTACTTTCACACCGTTAAAAAGAAAGTGTCAAGGGCTTTAAAACGTTCACAGTGAAACTGCACAGGGTCTTGGTCTAGATTCTGCCACAAGAAAGAGCTGGGGAAGGAATGAATTCTCACCTCTGTTTCTGATATAGTTTATTCGGAGGCAAGCATTAAATAAACAAGAAAAAAGCTGATCTAATACATAACATAATCTTCTCACTTTCTGAGGCTGTACTAAGGATTTTATCAAATCTTTTTAAAGCTCCTGTTTGTGGAAGAAACTAATTACTTTAAGAACAGGAGAAGAAAATCTCCATGTAACTTTCTTTTGGGAAGTGTCATTCTAAAGAAGGGATCTCCTGAGCGCACTCTCCCTTCACTGAAGGGAGCCCCAGCCCAGACTAATACTGAAGTATTAAAAAGGTAATACTGAAATATTATTATCCTCTGTTGGTCCTTTCCTAAAAAGAGAAGTAGATTAAAAGACCAACACCTTTCTGAGAATGACGATCTGTCAATGCATTGTAATAGTACTGGCTCAACTAAATCCAGCCAAAAGATTTTCACACTTTCAGAGCCATCAGTGGTGAACATAAACTCTGCATACAGCGGAGATGGAGCTGCAGCACACCTCAGTGATGTGGAGAGCATCTAACCCACCTCCTTTTTACTCAAAACAGGATCAACTAACCACACCTGTATCACAGGGGATGAAGGTTTGTCTAAGCCATCTTACCTGTGTCAGCTGCTTCTCAGGCATGTCCAGAACAAGAAGCCCTAAACTACCTTTCAGTTAAGTTTTATGTCCCATGTGATGAAACTCACACTTTTCACAACTCCTCCATATATTAATTGATTTAAAGGAACAAAAAAGTTTCAGTTTACAAAGCACAATTCTTCACTGCTTTAAACTAATAAGATGCTGATTTGATTGCAATTTACAGTGGGATTTTTTTAATCTCATTTCCCATCAAAAGCTGAGTCATATGTCAGCTTGCATCAGTTTATGTTCCAGTTATTCAGGTTACTTTTTAAAGTAAAGCAAAGCAATTGTAGCAATGTACTCATTACAGTTTAAAGAAGGGTTGGGGGTTTTGTTTGTTTGGGGTTTTTTTCTGTTTAGTTACATTGCTTTAAAAGAGTTTATAGCCACAAAACCCACTTCTAAAATGAAAAAATCATGCTCACATGCAGTTTTATTTCTAATTAGTTTATTAAACAAAGCAGGTTGGTTACCAGGCCATATTGCCTACAAAATTATTTGTGAAATCCCAGAAGCAATCAACTGCATGATCAAAGCAGCTTTGTAAGGCAATGAGCTTGTTTTTACTACATTGGTTCATTTGCAAAAAATGGTGATTAACTTATTTACAACAGGTCTCTCTCTGAAGTTGACAGGTTTTTACAATTGCAGAGATGTAAATAGAAAGGAGATGTCAGGGACGGTTTGGAGCTTTAGTAACTAGCTTTATGGCAGTGCCTATGGCTGCATAGGAAGCAGCATTTGACTCTTCCTGTTTCAGAAGACTATAAAGCTCAACAAATTCTTCATTTGCTGGACTGGGAGCCATTTTGGCAGAGGATGAAGGTATCTTGCTAGACTATAAGGTTCAATTATTTTGACAAATTAGTATCTGTGTGGTTACTGTGATCTTAATAACAGCGCAAACATATAAATGATGTAAATGAACTGCTGTGTAATCAATGGAACAAACCAACTTCAAATGCGTTGTGGTATATATGTAAAATACAAGGTAAGAAGGGAGTTTGCACTACTAAAAAAAGTACATTTGAGAAACAGTTCTTCAGAGGTTTCCCAAGAACTTTTTGCTTGTTAATGTCTTCTGGTTTTTTTCCAGAAAAAAACCCCAAAACAATAAAAAGGCCAAGGCAAGAAGAAATAACAAACTGTCAGTGAAGTTTTGTAAGAACGTAAGAACATAAGTAAGAACACTTCCTCTGACTTTATCACAAGAGGATGGTAACTCACCTTCTTGCTCTCCACTGAAGCATGCCTGCCATTTTCTCTACTAACTGTAAGTGATCAGAACGAAATTTAGCAAAGGGAGACATGAATTAATCATCCCTATTCTAGTGGAAGGTATCCCTGCCCATAGCAAGGGGGTTGGAACTAGATGATCTTAAAGACCAGCCCAAATGATTCTGTGGCTCTACGATCGAACACCACGTCAGTCTGACTGCCAGACTGTAGTGCAGATGGATAAACATAAAGCCAGAAACTTCAAACGCTCTTTCTTCTACAGACAAGCAGCATTCGTTCTGTTTGACACACCTGCCTAGGAATAAAGTAGGCTTTACCAAGGAGTTTACCTTGATGTAGTATCTGATCAGTATTCTCCGCAGATCGAACACCTGCAGCATTGTTGCGGCGTTGTTGTCGATGATGCTGTATCCTTCCAGGATGTACTGGGTCCGGGTTATTTCCCACGTCAGCCATCGCAGGTTAAAGGCTGCATTACATGACAACAGGTGAGGCAAGTGCCCGGGCTTACAACAGCAGCAGCCTTCGTTGTCTTCATCTCCTTCTGTGATAGCTTCCACTTCTCTCTGCTGGCAATATGTCCCTTGGCAGTGAGAAAAAGAGAGTGTGCTGCCAGTTACTGGGGGAGGAGGAAACAAAGGACGTCCTGCAAGCTCACATTCAAAGTATGTTTGAAGGTTGTACCCACTTAGCAAAAACCTAAAAGGAAACTACAGCAACAAACTAGATGTGCTAATTGATCCACGTGCAGCAGCAAATAAAGGGCTGTACATTCTTTTTTTACTGTCACCTATAAAAGCCAAAAGGGCCTGATCTAATGTTCTACTTCTAATGGGTTCTCAGCTGAGCTAAACTACAGACCACAGCTTCTGCCTTAATAAAAACTCTCCAGGATGCAACACTAAAGAGTCTCTCTCCATAAGGAACACTAAGAAAATTGATCCAAGTCTCAGTCTGCTTCTTCAACTAACATATCGGACCCAGAGAAAGATTTTACAGTGTGTCAGAGCACTTGTAAAATCTGGGTTTTAGCAAACTGTCTTGGAAAGCAGGTTCCAAAAATAACATCTACTGGGTTGTTCTCTCCCCCACTGGAGTAAAAGCTACTTTGGATCAAACATCTCTAATGAACAGCACTAGTGGCAGTACATCACAAGAACAGAACAGCTTTCTAATTAGTCTATTACACAGGCTTTAGATCAAAGTAGCATAAATTTTTCTAAAAAAGATATGTTACCTCAAAAAGAAGTCATGAGGCACATGCAGGAATAATAATGTAGACTCTGCACTTCCAGCCTGTGCTGTGCACACTAGATGGTCAAGCTGAGCCTTTGTGGATTTGAAATCTATGAATGTGGTTTCTATAGCATGTAGGGCACTACTAATAAAACCCGAAGCAGACACCCATGTGCTCCCCCCAGTATTCTCAAAATACAGGAGTTTTATGTTCTTGATGTATGCATATTTTCCAAATTTACTCTCTGTAGGCTGTTGCAGGACTCACTCCCCACTAAATTTGTACATAAACCATCTTTCAAGGCCATCTGCTATGATGCAAGTTACACATCTTGCACAGTCCTTCTGCCAGAGGTTCAGTATCACCCCACGGACTGCTGACTCCACTGAGGAAGATGCTAGACACGGCACTGCAGCTCAACAGCTATGACTCTCCCCACCAGGACCAACAGACCTGTTCTGTCACTGTAAATGGGAGAAGAATTTGGCTACATTCATCATCTGAACGTTGGACCAGGAAAGAATACAGTACCAGCTTCAATTCCCCACAGTCTGCCAGCACCCCAAAAGAGAGCCTGGAGCAAGGCAGCATCCCAAAGGCCTTTCTGTGGGTCATGATGACAATTGCTGTGCCCTCGATTGTCAACCCCAGTCCCGTCACAACTGTCTGGTCAAAAACCTGTGAACTTCAGTTTGTATCAACAGAAGTAGCATCTAGAATACTCCTTTCTCTTAACTAAGAAAAACCTTTCAAAATATAACAAAATATGCTAAAGTATTGGCTATCACCTTCTCTTTTTTGCCTGTGCACCTTCCAAAATGTATGTAGCAAGCAAAAACATAACAAAAAAGAATAGAAAAATCAGAAGGAACTGTGTGGGAAAAAACAGGGTTGTAGCCCTAAGAGATGGAGTAAAAAGATCCAGTGTATTCCAGTGTTCTCTGTTCAGTTTGCTATGAATGAAAATTTACACTGAACCCAGTGTTGTTCACACACTGATATGCATTACTCCTTGGACTTCAGGGATAGACAATGTGAAAAATTATTAAATGCCTTCAGGTCATCCAAATATAAACATCTTGCCTTTCAATACTGCCAAGTACAGAACACGACCTATTAAGCTGACATTTCCAGTTGCACTGGACATGAACTGGACTGCTTCTGCTTCATATTCCACAGATCTCTACATTAATTAACACTTTTTGCTCAACAGCAAAAAAAAAAACCAGAACTGCTCTGGGTCAGCAGATGCTTCTGTGAAGTTAAGTCAAAAGACATCGTAGTCAGACTGAAGCAGGGAAAGCAGATTCCCTTGTACATTGCTTGAAAGGAGTAAAATAACTGCTTCATGCTGGTGCTGTTCCTATTGCTGTTATGTTTATTTTTGAAAGCTTAAAAGTCTCTCAGTATTATGAATTTAAGAGAAGATACATCTTCATCCCAGGTGCTAAATTAAGCATTGCCAAATGTTTGCAAGTGATGAACAATGAAAAACACAATGAACAACTGTCACTTGTTCCCTTACAACAATGGAATTTAAAGATGCCTTTGCTCAGTCTATGTAATTTTCTTATATATTTTTTTTCTTTTGGTATGGAAATATCAAATTTTATTTCTATGGAAGGCTGTACTCTCTGTACTACCTCTATTACTAAATGCCAAAAATTATTACTGCAGTTTCTGTAATTACTAGTTTTCTTAGGACACATATTTTGTAAAATACAGGGCCTAAGGAGGCTGGCAAGGCAAATAAAAGGCAAATTCAAGAGACCCTCAATGTTTAAAGGAAACTGTCATCACATGCATAACAAACAGAAGATGATGCCAGAACATTATTTGCATTATTATCTAATTCAACAGATTAAAATGCCTCCAAGTTGTCTTTGCTAGGTAATTTTAATCAACTAGAGTTAAAATTATACTACAGTGGGTGCAATCAATGTTGAACTTGAGGAGCAAGAATCATTCTAGCAGGGACTGTGTTATTATAAAAGCTCTGGGAAACTACCAAAGGAGCTCATGTGGTCGTTTTACAGATTTATTCCAAAGAATGAAATCGGCGTTGTGCTCTTCAACATCTGGCAAATGTGCACTTGACTAACAAAAGCTGTCTGATGGACTTGGGTACTACCACCTTGGGGATTTGGTGTCTTTACTGCTTGCAGAGCCCTGTTAAGTTTAAAGGTGTAACCTGAGCCATGGCCACTGCTCTGACAAAACACCAAATCCTCGTTTCTGCTGATTAGTATTTCCAAATGACATCTAGAAAAAGGACTCAAGCCTGCAAGGACAACATTCAGGCTTGATGCTCAAGTACATATTGGTTCCCTCCCAGTTCTTGCAGTCAGTTCTAGAATGACTGCCAGTAATTTTCTCTCCTCTTTAATGCAGCCTCACTTTAATCCTTAATGCACTGGCTGGACTTCAGTGCTAGACTGGCATTTTACTGAAAAATTTCATTTACCAGTGCATACATCAATCGTTTTTGGTTCATTACTCCAGACACTGGTACCACAGAGACTGAGAGCACGTGCTCAGCTTTACATATTGAGCCAGAAGGGACAGGACACAGTAAATGAAGTCAAGCATTTGTGTACATCTTTTACAGAAGGCTGGCCCTAGACTTTTGTGTATATGCTATAAGCTGATGATTTGAATGACAACTTTTATATTGCTTCTCAAAAAATTATCAAGTTCAAGCAACTCTGAGAGAATTATTCATAAAACCAAAGAGCAGGGAACAGAACGTGCACTTCAGTTCTGCAATATAATTAAGTGTAGTACCATTAAATATTAAAATACAGGAAAATGTTTTCACTCATAATTAGTCATTTCAAAATCTCGGGGAGGGACTCATCATTAGTCCCTCAAAATCTGAGGGAAAACATTTTTTTACTTTTCTTTCTGCAGTAGAAGGAAAATAATTTTGTGCTCCTCGCTCAAGTTTAGTCATTCACTCTGACCCTTGCTAGTATAAATGAGACTGATTCGTTTGTAAGATATCTAACACTGGAGGGTTGCCAAAAATCCATCAACGTAAAACACATGTGCCAGCTGAACAAAGCAAGGTCAGCCTGTGTGTCCTCAGGAGAAAGTCAGGGTGAGAACTTGGAGCTCTTTGTATTTTCCTGACACATCAGGATTGGAGGACTGACTTGTGCTCTGCCAGAATGATCTGACCTAAATGGAAATGAGAAAATTGAATCTGAAGACTGTAATCTTGCTTCAAGAGGATAAAATACACCTAAATGAATGATCACCCAGCTTTCTAGAATTTAAGGCTGAAACCATAGTGTGCTTTCGAATTCAATTTTGAAAACTCAGTGAGTGAAAAGCATTTTTCAAGTTCTGAGGGGACAGAAAGAAAAATCCATTACACAACCACATACTTGTAGCAGCAGTTTTAATTTCCATAAAACAATTCAGTTTAACAACACATCCAGAACAGGGACTAATTATTGTGGCTGAAGGCAGCAATAGCTTGAGCACTGAGGATTGCTGACATATAAGCAACTAGGGTGCAAATCTACACAGAAAGGGCTCATGCCCAGGGTAACTCCTTTCCTAAGCCATGCAGAGGTCTCTTCACAGACGACTCCATAAAAACACCTGATTGCTCACCATTTGTTTGGCAAGACCAAGCACATGAAAGTCTTACAAATAAATGCATTACAGTAGAATTATCTAGCTCTGCTTCAACAAGCTATGCTGCAAATCCGAGCATTCCCAAATTCCGATGGATAAGGCTCCGTCTTAACCAACATTTCTTTTCTGCTCAGGATAGCAGCTTAATAAGCAGCACATTATCGCACAAAATAAGCACAATGAGCATAATTACAGCCATTGAAAGGCCATCCTGTATTAAAACATGCATCAGATATGGTTCTAGAAACAAAAAAAAACCCCAATACTTCAAAAATGAGTGATCTGAGCTCACAAATGGAAACCCATGAACATCAAAATTAGACACATTCTGGAAACCAGCAACTTTTTTGGCTCCTTCCTGCTCTTTTGCTTGTGGAACTGGGATAAAGAACAGTAATTTATAGGCTCTGATAGTCTCAGCTTGTTTCAAAGAAAAATTTCAGGACTTAAAAACCAGTATCAATTCCTCCAACATCAAAGCTGTTAGTTATAAAACTGTGGTTTGGCTTTCAGCTGCTTCAGGTACTTGTATAGCTGAAAAACAATCTGGTTTTCAAACCAGATCAGTTGCTCTAATAACAGGCTTCTCCTCTCCTCAGAAACCTTTCCTTCTCTTGGCCCAGAGAGACACATTAAGAAAGCCCATGTGGAAGTAGCATTCTCCAAAGATGTTTGTTGTTAAACTTGGAGCTACGAAATACCACAAAAGCTTCTCATGCCACATCTTTTGCAGTGCAACGCAAGATGCAATATTTTGGTTTTGGCAAAGATATTTTCTCCATAAAAAGGTTGCACTGCATTTAACATTTTCCTTCCTTCCAGAAGGCTTCTCCAGTGCACCCATAAATACATATAAAATTGTGAAAGGAAGAAAAAGGAAAAAAGACATCAAATATTTATTCTAGTGTGTGTTACAGAAACTATTCTAAGCCTATCTGAAATTCTTAGAGCACTTCCACTGTTGGAGCATCATTGTACACCTAGAAAGGCTTGTACACCATAGACTTCCTGCATTCAACATAAAGTATCCTCTTCCGTGTTTCCTGCTATTCTTCCCAATTAAATCACCAAGAGTAAAGAAACCCCTTTGCATCCTTTCTGTTCATGCCTCTAGTATTTGCAAGAATTGTGTCTCTCAGTCTTTGTTCTTTCCCACAAACACTGCACTTTTGGTTTTTAACCTTCTCTCCCAAGTGGTGTGTCAAAAATGGCTGTTTTTCTCTGAACTCTTTGTAATTTATCAATACCTTTTCATGTTCTGGTACATACATTGAACACACCTCAAGTGTGGTCTCAGGGAAGACAGGAACGTGGGCACTTTTATTTCCCAACAGCAAAAGTGATTTGTAAAAAAATAAAAGTTGCAACCACTCTTTAAATAAAGAATGATTCTTCCTAGTGCTACAGAGCCTTCAGACACAAAAACAAAACACAAATAAATATTCCTTACACTGGTAGTGTACTTGCTACTGTAATAAAACTACGCAGCACACACATATGCTGGAGAAATGAGTAACTGTCCTTATTAGACATCATTACTGTGCCTAGAGCACATAGCCTGAACTGGCTGCTTTCATACACCATTCTGTGTGGGAAATAAGCTAGCTAACACAGAGAGAGACCCACAGGCAATCCTATCCTGCTGCCACAGCTGCCTTCCACTGTGTACAACTACATCTATGTCTGCTCTGCGCTTCTTGCCTTGATCCATCTAATGAAGTTCCAAGTGAAGCATGAATATTGCACGTGCAACATGCAGTAACAAAAAATCACAGCAGAGATTTAGGAGTTCATTAAATGACTGAAGAATACTGGGCATGAGTTAGAAAACAGCTCCTGAAGACTTCAGCAACACCATCAGTAAAGAGTTTCTACACACGTAATGCCTAAATGAATATTTTCCAAAAGACACTTTGTAGACACACAGACTAAACAGGAAAACATTTTAAATCTCCCTTGCTCTACAGGGAACTCATGGAAGGGAGATATTCTGATACTGTTTCTGCTTGCTCCCTGATTGTCGGTTTTCCCAACTCTTCCTTTCAAATTAAATGATATGTTATGTATTTCTTCTGGCAAGCTGCTTTTAGCATTCCACTGTGGTCTAACACAGACAGCAGAGTTAAGTTACTGAAGGGCTCAATTCCCCCCCACCAGTGTGCAGCTCCTTGGAAGTGTTTCCCTAGTTTCAGCTCATTACTACCTTATCTTTGTTTTCCATAAAGGAGGAGTTGGGCATTCCCTGTCAATGCCTGGAGGTCTTGAGCCTCGGCTCCGCTTTACGTTCAGGATGAATGACACAATGGAGGCACATCCCCTCTCTGTCCATAGAATGGGAGAGTGAAGAACTAATTCATCCAAGGTGCTTAGTATGAACAGGACTAAAGATGGATGAAAGGAATCCCAGCTTTGCTGATTTCAGTCTGCTCAGTCTGTACCTTCTTATGCCGCCTGCAGGCGTTTGGTTGGGTTTGCTTTTTCATTTAAAAGCTGAGACAAATGCTTCTATTACAAACAGTTAGGAAGGCATCTGGATCAGTCCCTTATAATGGCAACCCTCAGTCAGGATGGACTGCAAACTGGGGAGGCAGCAAGGACCTCCTGCCACAGTACACTTAAATTCAGAAGACTCTGTGACCCCTTCTTCGGGCACTACCAGTATTGCCAGCACAGCTTTTCAGCTACCACAACGAGAAACACCCGTAGGAAAATCCAGAGCTCCACAATGGAAATATTGCTTTTGGTTTAGTCATAAACAGAGAACAGTCACAGAGAAAACTGTTGTGATTCACTTGTTTCCAAAGCAAACACAGATTTCCTATTTAAGGAACAGCAGATTTTTGGGGCCCTCAATTAAAATTACTTGCTTGAAAATTGAAGTTAAGCAGCCAAAGCTCAGAAATTACAGATTACAAGTTCCTCCTCTAGCCCTTTTTCCCCCCTTGTGGGAAACCATTCTGTACAATGAAAGGAATCAGGGTCCTCTGTAAAAAACAGTGTATGACCAGACAACTATAAACAGGAATGCAGGATGCCCAAAGCAGAAGGAATGAGCCTGGTACTTAATAACTGCCACTTGATTTTGTCAACCATCAGGTTCTTCCAGGGCAGTTCCACATACTCTCCCACTTCTGCAAAAAAAAATTCCTCCTGTATTCGGTTGTACTCCACACCAGCCATTTGCAATATTTGAAATGGGGAAGAATGTGCCCAGTCCACACAGGAGATGGCTCTTGGTGCTGCTCGGTGGAAGCCTGCTCTACCTTCCTGCCCCTGCAGGCAGCAATCCTCCTCAAAGGAAGGAGCAAAGAATGCCTTCCAAGGAAGAGTTTCACTCTCAGCTTTAAAAGAACTTCCTTTGAATAGCTTTGGTTCATCCCCTTATGAACTTCTGCGTTCAGGTCAGCCCTTCTGGTTCCTTTTACTCAGACCAGCGCCCGAGAGTCTGGGCGCCCCAGTGGCCCCACCAGAACAGCCCAGCTCCTTGCTGGCACAACGACCAAACCACTTACAGGAAGGCCATGGTTCTGCAGCATAGTTTATCTAAAGCACACCAGCCCTCATGGATCACATGGAGACACAAACAACCCTCTGGAGTCAGCACATCACCCCAGGCAGTCTCCACTGGGCACACAGCAGATTATCTGCTGACATTTTGGAGTCCATAAGGCTTTTGTTACAGTCTGCACCAGGCAGATCTTACCTGGCTTGTGCTTGGTTCCCCTCTGGGCTCCTTTGCTTCCACTACCCCATCCTTAAGCAGGCTTAAGGCACTCATTCTGCACAGTCCAGTGCACAGTTCAGCTCTCACATGGTATATCAAATGCTACGTGTTCGAGCTGGTTTTTTTCCCCAGGTAAGTTCCTGAGGAAACCTACACGGCTTCTCTCTTCCAGGCCAAACAATGTAATAGCATTACACACACTCAGTTTCTCTTCTCATAACAACTCCTCTGCCAGATACTCTGAAAGCTAGAGAAGCCTTCCTTACATACCATGTCTGTGGGGACAAAAAATAACCACAAGTTTTCTCTCATTCTTGGAATAGCATTATCTGGTGGGTTAAGAGAAGAGAGGGAGTCCATTTTCCTTCCATTTCCATCTATTTCCTCTCCTAATATTGAGCACTCTCTTCCGTCAGTGATACTCTGAGATTGAGGAGGAATAGGGGGCTGGATTTGTACTGAAGATGAGATAATTTAGGTGAAATCCCCACTTTCCTGTTCCTCTCCTCCTCCAGTAACTGGAATTGCTTTCCAGTTCAGTTTGCTGCCCCTCTCTTGGTCCAGGCCCATTGAACACTCAGGTAAGAAAGACGTGCTGCTTTGCAGGCTGCCTCCCCCTGAGGAGTGCAAGAAAGACTGGGAAAGAGGATATTCCTCATGAGAACTCAGTTGGCTCTAAACATCAGCCCATGAAAGACATGAGAGGCTGTGGGGCCCAGCCCCAGCTGAATTTAAAGACCTGTTGCAGCTGGATCTATTCACAAAGTAAAACAGTATTAACTACAGTTAATTAACACTAAACAGCATTAGGCAGTCTGCACAGAAAGGTCAATTTTCAGACACATTTGATTACTTAAACTGTGATTTTAGGGAATACAGAGATGCCTCGACAGGTGGCACACTGCAATTTTTGAGCTTTGCTCTGAGATCCAAATGCCAAATGGCACTTGCTGGCAGTGAATGATCCTGGCTCAAAGTCAAAGAAAGTCTTCCCAAACCACTTTTGCAACAAAACTATCCAGTTGTTCCCCATTCAACTTCATTATGCCTGTCTGCTAGGCTCCTGATCTTTAAATCCAGCTAGCACGGGGCTTGAGCATCCTCTCATATGGTTTCATCCGTTTCCAAGATTTACTTTACTTCTCCTGCCTGGGGATGGTGATGATAGAGAGGGACCCAGCAGTAAGTGGCAACTGCACAAACAAAAAAAAAACAAGCCCTAACAAAACTCATGTAATTTAAGTATGAAGGTGATTTCTTTCTTCTGTTTGTTTCAAAGCCTACAGTGAACTATTTTAACACAAAAGGATGATCAGCAAAGATAAATGTCAGCAGTTAGAATGCAAGTACCTATCGCTACCACAGCAGCAGCACTGCTCACCTTGGGGGTACACAAGAACATGAATATAAAAATCCTTGCAGATGTCTTAGAGGTTGAAGCAAGCCTCAGAACCACAAATGCATGACCAAGCATTCCCCAACAATCATCATCAAGAACAAGAAATTATAAGCCTGATAAACAAATTCTCTCTCTTCCTTTCCAGTTGTTTTTCCTTACAATTGGCATTTGTACTGAACAGGCATCTCATCAGGTACTACAATACCAAGCTGTTTCAGGCATTTACTGTTTTCTTTCTACATAACTTGGCTTAGGACATGGGAGTGTTATCTTCATCTCGACTACAGAGGAAGGAAAGTGAACATGAAGCATTCACCACAACCTGTTCAACATCCTTCATGGAGTCTGTCACAGAGTCAGGACTTGAGCCCACACATGTTATTTCCTAGTCTAATCCTCCCACACTTAAGTGCATTCAAAGAGCCAGTCTGTCGCCTACTTTCTCACACTCAACCTTGTTGAAAAGTCACCTTGATTATACTCTTCTCTTCTAGTGTGACAGAGACCATCTCAGCACTGGCTTCTTGCATGGTTTGACGCAGAATATTCTCCATGGAAGTAGTCTTATTTTGGGTTTGTTTGTGTTTTCAAAGACAAGGTTTTTTGGGTTGAACAATTTTAAGAACAACTTCAATTTTCATAGTTATGGAGGAAAAGAAATAACCTGAAAACATAACTAAGCATTACTCAGAAGATCTGTGAACCAAGCAAACCACTCAACATGCCTTCTTTCTGAAAGTCTTACGATACTGCAGAACATGACTCCAAATTTCTCAACATCTAGATTTCAAAACAACACTCAAATAATGATACAAAGAAGTACCAAGCTTTTAGACAGACGAATCTGTAGAAAGAGAAAGGTCCTCAAACTACTTCCTACCATAAAATTGTGATAGGCTAAAAAGACAGACAGGATTTATTGCTGGTTTTGTTGTTATTTAAATCATCGGGGATCCTTACCTCGAAATTCGAGCCCTCTGAGCTGAAAGGTGACAAGGCCATTTCCAATTTCGATCAAGTGCACAAAGGCATTTAAATAATCCGATGCCAGAATAAAACAGTCTCCTGTGTTGTAGTTTCCCCAGCGGCCCAGAATCAAATCTCCACAAAGAGACTCCTGCAGAGATCTTGTCAAATGCTCATAAAAAATGGAGTTGAGATTATTGTCATCATTTCCTACAACCAGAGCAGCACATATTTGTAAAGAAAAAAAATTATAATATAAAAAGCCATTCTGCATAAAATTCTATGTTCTTTTTCATTCCTACTTAAATCTTCCTCTAGCTGGATGATATCTTCCTGATACTTTAAACAATCTAAATTTCCTAGGTAGCCCTTCAAGGAATCAGGTTAATATGAACAATATTGTAAGTAAAAGATCACATTAGTTATAACACATATTTGAGACTCAGTCAAATAACCTCCATGTTTTACAACAGTAAGACTTTTTTTGTCTCCACTAAAAGTTTCTGCAATGCTAAGTTAATGTCTATATACTATTCTTAATCTAAAGAAACCAGAAATCATTATTACTTCAGTACATATTTTTAAATTTGAATGGTTTTTCTGAGATTTTTAAATACTTTGGTCACATAGCTTCAAATTATTTTGTTGGGATTTTTTTCTTTTAGTCCTCCAGGAATCTTTCAAGGCTTTGTCATGAAGTATCTGTTGATACTTAAGATGAGGATACTTATTTTAAAAGAGTTTACTTAGTATACTGAGTAAGAATGAAACAGTCACCACTAGAATTGCTACCACTTTAATAGTAGCTGTCCAATTACACAGTGCTTGGACCAAACATCCAGGTGAAAAACACCCTATCACAGTCTAGAAGTTTCATCTCATAAAGGTCTATGGCATTTAACTGGATTAAAAGGAGCCCTTTATCATGGTGATTTGTGAAAGGCACTGAATCTTTCACAAATGCTATCATGGTGCCACATAATGCAATGTGGCGGTGTCCTGTGCTTGTATCTTTTACACTGCTTTTTATGCCCATGGCATTAAGCACCCAGCCCTGGTATGTTTGTCCATCATGTGTGCATATGTCCATGCAGACGTTCTTGGCTGTACACCTTCTGGAGAGTATCTGGTCAAACTTTAAACACATCAGAAAATGAATCTTTTGAGCACACATACGATAGGAACGTTTTTCTTGAGCTACAGGGTTTAAAACAGAATTATCTTATTAGCATATATAATAATGCTAAAGGTTATTGCTATCAGATGACAGAATGGCCTTGGGAAACAGCTCCCTGCCTTAAATGATAAATAATTAAGAAGCACTATTCATGCTTCAAACTACTAATACCTCTCTTGCTTTCTTGGACACCTTGGATTACATCCATTTCTGCTTGAAGACATGTATTTGTTCATGTTACTGATGCAATGGATAAAAATAAAAAGGGTGTGGAGGCAATAATTAAAATGCAAACTTCTACCTTCACAATACAACCCTTGCCATCTCAGTGGTAAAACAGAATCGGCCACAGAACACTAAAGTGGAAGAACCCCACATATGAAACCTTGGCTTCTCTCACTGGGACTGAGATTTGGCATGAGACACTGGTATCAGTTTCCCCCAAAAAGGGCTCTGTCCCACCAGGCACTGAAGGGTGTCAGCTGATGTACCACATGTTCTCTGTGCCCACAGACGTGCCAAAACTTCTCTCACTTCCCAGTCTCACAGAAACCACTCGGTGCAGTCCGGGAAGTTGCTTTACATGGCCATGGATTGGTGCTCATTTAGTGCACTGACACCCAGCAGAGAAGCCCACCATCTTTCCTACTTCTTTCTCTTGTAAGTTTTCCAATTTCCCTTCTCCCCCCTCTCCAAAAAGGTTTCTCTCCAGGGAAGAGGAGATACCTGTCAGCCCAAACTGTTCATCATTAGGGGCACAACTAACTTGCTGGTTTTCTCCCAAACCTCTCCCTGCCCACAGCTGACCTCTGAATCTAGCTCAGGTGCCTGCTGCATATTCCACACAAACAGCAAAGTTATGATTAACCAAGCAATTCCCAGCCCACAGCTTTCTGTCTGATCAGCTACACATAACTGAGGAGCACATTTACTTATCAGGTCACATGACTTAAACTGCTCTGCTCTGCTATATTTAAAACGCTCTGGTTTGTACACATAACATTTAAACTCTTTGTATCTCTTCAGCTTTCCCAGCAAAGCCTCACCAATGTAAATACACCACATTTTGCAAATCAAGCAAGACACCCAAACTCCCAGGCCATACCTGCATCCTTTTCGATCTGAATTGCCAGTCTGGTGTTGGAATGGTCCGATCTTTTGGTGCTGGAAATAAAGACATGGTGTACAGCCAATTCTTTTTTTAAAAAAACAATTCACACAATAAACACATTTATTTCTTTTTAACATATCTCTTCATTTTGTGTTTATATCATTATGCAGTTCACACTAATCCATTCATCGGGCATATATAGTGATTTCAGGTCAGTATTGCTACTGATGTGGTAGCTTATCAGCACATTCTTTCTTCCTCATTTTCTTTCTTGTGGGGCACAGTCCATTCAGAATTTGGCATTTGTGGTAACACACAACATTATGTACTTAAATAATTGAACTGGCTCCAGAAACAGAACAGCCAGATGCCACCAAAACAGTGAATAGAAAGAATATTTTATCAGTCTTTCTTTCCTTCTAAGCCTTAAGGGAAACAGTTAGACTCAAGTTTTCCTCGAGTGAAAACATTTCTGTGGGTGTGTAACATTTACAGAAAAACAACAATGAAAAAATCCTTTACTTATTTTCATACTTAGCTAGGCAGCAACAAGAGAGTCCCTGGTCATTCTTATTGCTTGAAAAAGAGTAAATTACAGGGCCTTAGTTCACACAGGCAGTAACCCTGTCACCCTTTTTAATGGCAGAATGGCACATTTCCTATCCAGTATTTTAATAGCAGTGGAGCATAAATACCACAGGAAAAATGGTTACAAAAGAGAAAGCCACTAAAAAGGTAAATTGGATTGAGCTTTTATTACTATCTGTGACAAAAGACACCAATAAAGTCTGAAAATAAGGAATGAGTAAATCACTGTGGGCCAGCATGTGTTAAACAGAAGGGAATGGTTGTTGTGTTGAGTATTGAGGGATATTCAACACCAGAAGTCCAAAGTATCTCCCAAGCACCCATCTCCCAAGCCTTCAGGGTACAAGTGAATCTCTGGCTAATACAAATGCCATAGTAAACATGAATTTCTCTGAAATACTGCTCTGGCATGGGTATGTAAGGATTTCAGGACACTTCATTAAGAATATTGCCTCAAAAGTTTTGCCCTCAATCACTAGCCTCAACAGAAAGCCTACCTATCAAATATGTAAATATTATCATTGCTTGGAAAATGAGGTTAAAGCAAAAAACAGGGAAAGGCCAAGCTCTTTGTCCCAAACAACAGTCAGCAAGGTTACATATGACAGTGGTGAGAGCCTCATCTGTTCAACAACCTGCAAGCAAAGGGGAAAAGTACCACAGCACCACCCCCCCTGGCATGGGATCCAAGGGAGACACCCAGGCTGGCCCTCATTGTGTCCTTGGCTAAACTGTGGTGAGGGTGGCATGGATAGACGGGACCAGCTGGGGTCTGGCTCACAGGGTGGGGAGCATGGGGCCCAGTGGAGATTTTGAGCTGTCTGGTGGTTGGCTTGTCAACTACACAGCCTGAATTTAACTACTCACTGTGAGAACTGAAGACATGCCCCAAGGAAGATGGCAGCAAAGAGGGCATCAGTTATAAGAGAGGCTTTCAAACAGCTTAAATAACACCGAAAAAGGATGGTGTAAAGATAATGTTGCCTTTGAAACACAGCAGAGACTCATCTCAGTACTGCTTCCCAGAATTTTGTGTGTCAATATACAGGTTATTTAAAAGGCTGGAAGCTTCTGAGCTGAAGCTGTAAGTTCATGCTGAATCCAGCTGGGAGAAGGATGCCACTGATGTGTTAGAAAGTCTTTCCATCCACTCCCTACAGCCTCCCCCAAAATGCTGTGGAAGACTGAGCAACAGAAAAATTGCACACAGGTTTCCACATAGTAGATAGAAGAGGAACAGAATTGCTTTAGTTCTACTCCCTAACAAAAGCAGCTGGTTTTTTTCTTTAAAAAGGCATGTTCTCTACTTTGCAAAAAGTATGATTGGAGAAAATAAGAGTCTTAATTAAAATTATTTGTAATTAATATCAGTATATTATCTACATAGATTAACATTTTTTTCTGAGGTATTATTTATCTTCCTGCTTCTGGTTGGCTGAGGTTATTGTAACTGCAATTTTCATTTCCTATTCAACCGAAAATGGCAATGGGGGGAAGTGCCTTCTAAGCAGTTCAGAAAATAAAGAATGATTTTACTTCGGAAAGGTTGTCAGAATTCTTCCGCCCTGATATATATCCACCTGCATATGCAAGAGTAAGCACAAACATTAGGTTATGGAATTCAATCAATTTTCTATTCTCAGCAGAGAAACACTGCTGATTTCCAAATGCATATGTTTTAAGATTATGAGACGCTTTATTAACTTTCAGTCCCTCTGAAATCAGTGTGGCAGTGCAAGGTACAACTTAATACTACTCTTTACCCCAATTTTTTACTGACCTATAAAGCATTTCTGTTCTTGAGGCATATTGAGACCCATACAAATCAACCAATACTTCAGAAAATCATAATCTATAATAAACAGGAATCCTTTTGCCAGCATGCAGCTCTGGCTCTATTCCTTTCCCCTCCCCCCTTCTTTTTTTCTTTGACAGAAAGATGCATGAAACAATCAGGGAAAATCACAAATGCTTTGGGACATTCTAAGACAGATGATGCAGCCTGACTGGGAAGAAGGGAAGGAAATAGAACAGCTCTCACAAACAAAACAAAACAAAACCAGGCTTCGTTAAGGCTTTATTCTCCATTCCAAGCACAGCAACAATCATTTAAGCAGCTAAAACATGGAGCCTCGGGACGTGAGACAAGGATTTACCTTTTCAGACACTACCAGAAAAACTCAAATCTTTATACAGATATTATGAGGTATAATTTTATTTCATTTTTGTAAGACGGAGGGTAATATAGACAGTTTATAAAGCAAACTTCTGTGCTGAAATTCAGTTTATTTGAATAAATGCAGTCAGGTAATCAATTTTGGATTTTAAAAGTCTTCTACAATTATTAGTAACCAAAGCTGTGTTTGTATCTTCTTGAAGGCAATGGGAATTTGGATAGGATTAAACTATAATCCACTGCGCCTAACAATCAAACCAGCAACACCTTTACCTCGCAACTAGGACCTCTCACAGTGAACTTTTGGGATTAGCAGATGATTTGGGCTTTCCTCCAGGGGCTTTAAATTTGGTTGTTACCACTCATCCAGTGTGATAATTAGCTCGGTAATTGAATTTCTTCCTGAATTGCATTATTCTATGCAAACCAAGTACAAGTCCTTCAGCAATTGCTCTAGAGAGCAAGTGATTGTATTGGACTGTCTTCAGCTAAGCCTTCAGCAATTTTAAAGCCAACATCCTGCTTAGTTCCTGAAACATCTATTTCATGCTCTTTTAATCCCCCATTTACATGGACACCGAGATAACCCAGTGGTTTGTGTAGCACTGTTCATGCCACTATAACTATTGCTTCCCTTTGCAAAAAGATTAAGTCGCTTCCTATACTCCCTTTTCCAAACATATTGCCTGGAAAGATTTTCTTCTCCCACTTCTGTTCCCCAATTTCCTTAGAAAGACAGAAAAAAGGCTGAGGGGCATTAACGCAGCCTGGGGAACACAAAACATATGCTGAGAATTGGGTAAATTGAGGAAAATAAATAAATAAATAATTATTTTCAAAAGATCAAAATAAAATTCCAGCTGTTCTATCTGCCCTGCTGCTGCTGAGTTTTACCCCAAAACACAAATTCAAGATCTCCAGGATTCCTGCAGTGTAGAAGAGGATCTCTACTTTGAAAGAGAATGAAACAAAGAAAAGCAGTTCCCCTCTGGGAGATGCAGAGATGCCTTTCTAGGGTTGATCCAAAGTTTTTCTTTGTCTGTGTCCAATGAATTTTAATCCGTCTTTCCATGACATCTAACAGGCAAATCTAACAGCAAAAAACTTTACTATGCTGCAGCCCTATGATTATTCATGGGAATCTGGAAAAAAAATCTTCACTATTTTCATGTGAATGCCTAATGCTGCTGGCTCTATAAACAAAGGCTTAGCATTAAAAACACAGTAGCAGTAGTCTGCAGTGTGAGGCAGGAGGAGAATGACATTGCAGAATAAGCAGGCATCCATGAATATTTGAAGGACACCAGAGGCAAAAGCGATGGTATTAACTGGAAGGGGAAGAATACTCAAGTAGTTTTAAATCAATTTCATCAAAACCACAATGATTTCAGTGTAGTTTTAACAGCAAGAGCTGGCAGCCCCTTTGTGCATAACCATGCCCAGGTTTTCTGGGCAGCTGCATGGAAGACACACCTTGGGTTTAACTCACATTAATAAAGAAAGATCTCTTAAAAATGAAAGCAATTTCTCCTTCCTGATCACTTGCTTTGATTTTTATTTTTCATGCTTTCTTCCTCCTCTCCTTCTCTGACTGGACCATTGTTTCATCTAACAACAAAAAGTGGCTTTGATTGCACACTAGGAAACTGGGAGAGAGGGGGCTAAGGTATAAAAAGTCCCAGTTGTTAAAGACAGCACTGTTGAAGCATCCTTTTACAACATAGAAAGATCTTATTGTCAATAATGCTTCCTGTTCTTGGGGTTTCTTTACTTTCTTAAAAAGGTTTTTATAACAGATTCTACGAGCTTCTTGGCTTAATTTGTTTTTTTTGTGGTTTGTTTGTTTTTATAATGTTTTGGAGGTTTTTGTTTCCTTTTTTTGTTGCTGTTGTTTGTTTATTTTAAGTAGGTGTTAAAACCAGAGTTGCAGGCATCAGCTGAGACACTACTCAGCGTGTCTGCTTGGCATATTCTGATGCCTGTCCAGAAGCTTCTGTACTTCTGCAGCAATGGGGATGAAAATGAGAGGTGTGAACTTGAGATCAAAAGTTGAGTGCCCAAACATGGATTAAACAGCCCACCTAACTGCTCTGACATTCAAAGGCTTGGCTGGGGAATTCACCTCTTGTTTGTAAGCCAGGTGATTTAAACATCTGTGTACTTTAAAATATTCACTAACGCTTTACTAAAATGTCACCAATATTCCTGCTTTTGTCTTATTTAGCTACTGTGCTACCTAATTTTTTTCCCCTTGTCTGAGTACAATTTTTCTGTTAAAAGGCATTTAATCACTGTCTTCAGATATTTTATATCAAGCAATACAAGAAGTTTTATAAGTGGAAAAATTATGCCAACTGCACAGAGATTTTTGTGCTCACTCTTGATTAAGTGAAAAAGGTCTGGGACACTGACATTCCTGTAAGGATGGGGCTTAGCACAGGACCCTGCATCACAGCTGGACCAGCTGTCTGCCAGTTAACAGAAGTGCTTTTAATTTAAAAGCAAACGTGTTATTTACATTACACAAAAATATGCATCTGAAATAGCGCAGATGAGTGTTGTTTTTCTGGTTTTCCCACATGAGCCAACACAAACATTATAGGAAACGTACTACGCTGTGCCCAGCCCTGGGCAAAGAGCTCCACAGGACTGACTCACTTGGGTTCTGCACTGATGGGCCCATGAGTGAAGTAGCAAAAGCCTGAGAAACTGTAAGGACCCCGAGAAGAGAAAGGAGGTGATGAGAAATATCCTGGTGAAGTTTTCATCAGAAAGAGAAAGTGAGAACAGACAGGGGGGAAAAGAAGCCAAAACCAAAACAAATGTTGGGAGCTGCTTCAGCAAATGAGGCCAAGATATTTCCCTCTTTTACTCCACACAGAGAGAGACACATTGTTTACACATCGTAAAAGGAGGAAAGGACAACAAGGCATTTCAGAATTCACTCTTGATATCCTTTAGTGCTGATAACAAAGTACTTTCAGGCTTTTTCAGTGTGCAATATTAAAATATCATATACTTGAGATATTTTAATTCTCACTTTTAGACTCAAAGTGACTGCTTAATAATAAAATTAGAAGGTAGAGATGGCAAGAAAGTCTGACGAAATACAAGAATAAGACAGAAAGTGATCTTTCAAAGAAAGCCTATATCAGAAATACTTTAGTTCACGACAGGATTTTCCATAAACATATATCTCCCCAAAAGATGAAGGGAGGCAAAACAGACACTACGCTGAAGAACAACAAAAATCTTACTGCTACTGTGCAGTTGTACAAATCCAATCTAAAACAGGAATAACTTTCAATCTCTCTCTTTTTTTTCATTGCAAGGACTGTTGAGAATGTCAATAATTTACAGCAGTCATTTTGGTATCGTCTACAGTACTCTTCAGACTGAAAACATCTCTGATATTTTGAGAGCAAACACTGCTAGTCAAAGGACTTTAAAAGAAAAAAAAAAATCCCTCTAGCTTTCATCCAGTATTTACCTAGTCCCACCTAGCACAAAGTTTCAGAGGCAATTCTCAGTGGCAATGGTGACACAATTCTGCATTTTGCATTATCTCAGGAAAAAGAGAGAGTTTACATTTTGCCCTTATAAGCCCTGAGGCAACCTGGGTCCAGTGCATACCCCTGTACATCAGGAGACAACCAAGGTCTGAGCATGCTGTAGCATTATTCCCTGCAGCTATCTGTACACAACGTGTCTATCACCTCAGTTGGAGTGGTTACACTTGCTGAACATCTCCTCTCTGATCTCAGCTTTACCCGTTTTCACATTTTGACAAAAGTGGTTTGAATAAGCATTTCCTTGAATGGAAGGTTTGAGTTTAGTACTCTGAACCTCAGCTTGCCCCTAAATGTTTGATTCAGCTAAATCTAAAACAGGACGTGATCTACATTATCCAGTGAAGGGGATGAACACTTGCTGAGAACACTTATAGTTATGGAAATTCAGTCAACCCATTTCAAGAGGTTTCCAATATTTGATATGACAGAAATTTCATGAGTTATCTTGATCTCATTAGATTTACGTTATTTGGAAGCTAATGATTAGATGAACAGCTTATAAATCTTTAGTGTCACCGTATATCCACATAAGCCCTTAAAATATTACACATGCCCTATTTCTGATGGGAGTCCATTCTCGTCTTTCTATTATGTCCTGTTGCTGTCTTCCTTTCCAAATATATTTAAAAGTCCTCCTCTATCATGCTCATGATTTCTTCTCCTCTATAAGTCTGAGTCCCTGCTTATCAGTGTCTGTTGGGTTACCCCCTCAGACTTCTCACTGCATGCCTTTTGCCTTTTTGCCCACCCACCCCTTTCCCTTTCCATTTATCCCGCTTATAGTTTTGATCTCTACTTGTGTTCTCCCTGATCTCAGCATGCATTCCCTTTCTGATGTCTCCATTCTGTCTTTATTCTGTCCTCTTACAATGATTCAGTGAATTGGAGTTGTGAATGCATCTTTAACTCGGTGGGGAACTACAGAGGACTGAATCAGAATGCATTCCCAATTAATTATCACACATATGGCTCCTATTCAATTAGCCTCAATTTGTTTTATTGACTGCCAGGGGCAAAAATTTGAGAAGAAGAGATGTTACCAGTTAAAGAGACACCGCCAAACAGTTAAATTACATCTTTGAATTTTGTACAGCCTCCCTTGAGTGTGAAACTCCAGGCAACTCAGAAAACACTTATTTTAACACAAGACCTATCTGATTAATGGTGCCTGGTTTCCCTTGCCCATCCTTTCTCACATTTTCTCAGTTCAGTGTGGAGTCAAGTGATGAGCTGAGGGCTGGGTTGCAGAGGAGGTGTGCATAGCTCCGTGCTACAGCAAGTGGCCAAAGGGGCACAGGCACAAGGGTCACTTGCTCTAGGGGAGATCACAGCTCAAGACACTATGGGAAGGTAGTTTCTAGTAGGGCTTCTTTTAGCCTGAGGCTCTACCTGAAGCAACACCTCCCACACCTGAATGCTGTGGCTCTGTCACTCCACAAAGCTCTACACTGAAAGGGATTAAAGACTCCCAAACCAGGCAAGTGTTGCAGTCCATGGGCAGTACTGGCGGCATGCAATCTGAAGATAGAAAGTGGTTACACACTATGGCAGGGAGCAGACAGGGAAGGGTCTTGAAAAGACAGTCAGATGAATAAGACTAATGAGTAACATGTAATTTCAGAGAGCTCACGAAGAACTAAGGCTGAAGTACAGACAAAGATGTTCTTTGTTCTTCAAACGTTTTGGTTTTCTCTCTTCTCTCCCCCAGTGCCAGAACCATGGCCACAAATGCCCCTGGAGAACAGGGCACAACTTCCCAAAGACCTGTTTATACTCATTGTTTAAACAGAGGAGCATGTTTTTCCAAAAAAAACCACCTCTATTGGTAAATCTGCCAGTCTTAAGTAATGAAGTAATGAAGGAAAAATAACAGCAGCTTGCTACATTTCAGCTTTTGCACCACTGCCAGCCACGGAGTGCCACTACAACCAGCATGAATACTATAGTCAAGGACACCTAAGCATCCCTCAGTATAGGCTGTAGTACACCAGTATAAGCTGGATTCTCATGGATCTAAGTGCCTTTAAAGTTTCCAGAAAGACTCTCACCAAATTCTACATGCTTTGTAAATATGACCAGTCAGCCCTTCTGACTGGGAGACAACACACCAAAAATTCAGACTAAAACGCGATCATTCATTGGTGATGTTTGTTTTGACTTTTAAGTCCCATGCACCCATTTCAGGTTTATCTGCATGCTGATACTTATTTATACTATTTTGCAGAGTTCTAAATTAACTCAAGTCTCAATAAAAGCCTGGAGGAACCCTGAGGCCAACTCAGTGAAGACCTCTCTTAAAAGAACCACGATCACCAAAGGGGCCCACATTCATGAATGAGTAATAGCTGTGAACAAAGGCACTAGAACCTCAGATCACTCTAGAGTAAAGTCATGCCACTGGAATACAGTGCTTCTTTCTGGTCAGTTCATAAAAAACAGTATAGAAATAGAGGCAGCCAGAGAAAAACACAAAAATTAGCAGAGAAATAAAATCAATTTGGAAGAAACTAAAACAATTGCAATGAACAGTAAAACTCATGGCTGCAAGGTGGCTTTCACGCCAGGTAGCTGGAAATATTCAGGAAAGTTTGAACCCTAAGTAAGTTTGAATCCCAAGTAGGGCAGTGACAGTAGTTAGAACATGACATCTGAAGTGATATTTGAGGAAATAAGGCAAACACTGTCTCCTGTCTATCAGGGTAAAAAAGGTTCTCCTATGCTGAGGTTATGCTATAATTGGTGACTTCAGAGGTTAATGTACCTTTCTTTAAAGTATTCACTATAATTCAAAGTCCAAGCCATTACTGAATTATAAACATCTGCTACAGTTGTTCCTCTGTAAACATCACTACCATGGAGGTCTAAGAACATGTGAAAAATCAAACAACACAGCAAGAAAAAGACTATGAAAAAAGAAATCCAGTCCTAAAAGGAACAACTTGAAAGGTCTGAGTGTGCAGGTCCCAAACAAGGCCCATGGACAGTTACGGGTGAATGACATTTTATGTTTGGAGCAGGGGTTTTAACAGCTGTAACAGATGAGCAGGGAAACCAGAGGCACCAGCGAGTGTTAAAAATAAGCATTTGGAAGTGGAAGGCCTGCTATTCTATGGAGAAAAAGGGAGGGAGCAGACAGGTACTTTTCACAGCTCCTTTTCCCACACATGTGCATAATGTGAGGTCAACCAAAATTATGTGTACACTGGGAAAACTCTTCCCATTCCACCTGCAGGCTGTCCGTGATGGGCAGGTTAAGTGAGCTGGCAGGAAAAGAGAAGAAAAAGCCATCTGCACTACATCTGAAGCAGGGCAGGTTTTCCTCACCCTCCCTTCCCAGCTGTATTAACCCTACAGGTGGTTATTTTCCAGACGACAATGACTGGAACAATAACACAGTGATATACTTTTTAAAAAGACGGAAAAAAGAAAGCCTTGCTCACATAGTCCCAAACACAGAGAGGCATCCTGTAATGCCAGTCTGAGATAACTGGCAATTTAATCACAGCCTCTTTAGAGACACCTAATTAATTCAGTTACACCGCTCTGTAATTCATTCAAGGCGCTTCAAAGCAAATGCAAGCTGTGCCTTACCCAAAAATAGGCACAGAACCAGAAGAATAGAAACAGGGAGGTGCAGGAGAGATGAGCAGCTTGTAAACAGTGAAATCTCCAGATTCTCGGTGGCAGTTTGCTGTTTGTGGGGACAAGTCACAGCTGCAGCAGAGAACAGGCTGTTCCACGTGATCCAGCTGTTAGACCCACCGGGGAATAAAAGTAAACTTCCTACTCTGTTCTGTCATTGTCATATCCAAGATACAAAGCAAGATAAGAGGAAGGGAGGAGAAGGACGGAGTCAGGCTGCAGTGTGACAAAGTAGTTGAGAAAAAAAAGCAAAAGCAGAGGAATTGAACAATAGCGCTTGGACAAACACTTTGTGCTTTAAAGTGCCTATACATTAAACAAGATTTACTGCTATTTCCTTTTCTCTCTCTGACATCTACAGCCTAATCATTCCAACAGCTGTGAAAATAAGGACTAAAAGAGCACTCTCCAAACTGGGAAGCAGGACTCAGGCCAATGGCAGGACAAAACCAGTGTGGCAGCAAACTTTTCTTTGTTAAAAAAAAACCCCAAAAATAACAGAGAGAGAGAGAAAGAAAAATTCTCATAGTTGAACTCCCACAAGGTGACCAGCTCATGAGCAGCAGGCCAGCTTTCTCACTTTACACCCTTCTCTTTTCATCAACAATGGCAGCAAAAGCTGCAAAACTGTGATTGTATGAGTTGTTCTTTCTTATTCACCTTCCTTAATGCCTTATTTTTTCTTCTTCTTAGTCCCTCTTCCTTTTCCCCTCTGAAAGATCCCTGACCTCAGTGATGTATTGCTGTACTAGACTCTGCATGCAGTGAGTACCAAAGAGCACACTAAAAACAAACAGCATCTGCTGATTGCAGGGAAGAACACCCGTGCTCTGCTCACACACCGCAAAAGCACAAACAGGCACAGCATGAGTCTTGAATTTTGAAGAGCCTGTTAGGAATTTCACAGTTTGCTTACTATCAAAATGAATCCCTTTTTCTTTTTTTACCCACTTCAGTTCCTCCAGCTCCTTGAAAAAACAAACAAGCCTCCATCTTAATTCTCTAAGACTTTCAGCTTCAGCTTGCATCATCTAGAGTGGCAGAAGCCCAGTCAGAAACCTGAGGATTCAAACTCCTCTTCAGCCAGAAGAAAAAAGTGGGACTAAAAGAAACCCTGGAAGTAAAAGATATATGTGTGTGCACTCAGAAAATACCAGGTAGGGTCAACCAAACCAACACTTTAAGCAACAGATGAATCAGTTGCTCACCATTCAGACTACTGGCCTAGTAGCCTTGTTCTATTAATAAACATGGTACTCTGTACTTGCTAATATCCAAAGTTTCAACTTTGGATTCACTTTACAAAAAATGAACTGGATTTTTTTTCCCCCTCATCTAATTTCAGGCTGTTGGCCCAAATTATATGCAAAAATAATTTTTCTTTAAGTGAAACAACAATGAAGTTTGCTTGACAGCAGAGAAGTGTGCAAATACTGATGAATAGAAATGACAATCTAAGAAAGCAATCTAATTTATGACTTGAAAGAAAAACAAATTTGATATCTAGACTGCTTGTCAAAATTGTTTTCAGTTATTCCAATTAAGAGATTAAATTATAAAAGAAATAACCCTGGAATTGACAACCTCTAATTTCATATAAATGTAAATGAATTATTTGTAGCTAATATGTGATAATTTAATGTAGTCCTCAATATAGTAAGGAAGTGTTTGAAAATGAGTATGCAAAGCAGCAAAAATTAAAAAAGCTATATAAAATACATTGAAGGTAGCTTTTCCCTGGGCAAAATTCCCGTCAAAAAGTGAGGATAGAAATAGCAAGAAAAAAATCTCTGAGAGCTTCTGCTTTGCATGAGCTTATCTCAGACTGCTCTGCAGTGAACCTCTGACTTTTCACGAATACCCTGAGCGGAACTTGGGGAAACTGTCAATGCACTCCAAAAAAGAAATCTGTACACTAACTTCCCCATCTGTTTGTTCTCTTTTGTCTTATATTACCTTAAAACTCAGTGCACATCTGGCTGTAAGGAACTTCAGCCCAAAGACAGGCCAGTGCAGGAGCCAGAACAACTTTCCATTCCAGCTCAAGCTCCTATTTAACTCCACAACTCTGAAAGAAAGCAATTATGCCATCCCTTTGAATTTTTAGATGTTGAAAGGTTAAGATTCAAAGCAGTAAGGCAAGGCCCATTCAGGTCATTCAATTATTTGAAGTATTTTGTAGACAATTTCCTTATTCTTAATACAAAATTACTCCCTTTCCTTGCCCTTTTCTGTCTTTTCACAGTGTCCTTTTAATAAAGCAGGAGTTTTTCAGTCCAACTCTCACTCATTCTGGTTAGTTCCTCATGTGAGCAATGAAATACTGAAATGGAAGTAAGGCAAAGGAGAATCAGAAGTGCTAGAGACAATACGAATACAAATTTAGGAGTCACTACACATGTGCATATTCTGGGATGCCACAGGTTCAGGCAAAGATTTATTTCACTTTGATGACAATCTGAATCTTCGACAAGGCTGTTTTCTATTTCTGAAAGGTTTTTGAGAGGCAAGGTTGTGGTTTTTGTTTTAAGTGAGATCATAAAAGATACACTAGAATTTCTAACAAGCAACAAAGCATGATTTTTTTAAAAGGGTAACGTAAGCCTTCAGGTTGAAGATAAAGTTGGAGTTGCTGCTAATTTTGAAAAGACAAGCAGTGGTGGATTAAAGTATTAAAAGGGTCTGGTTTTTTGCACTTGGGGTTTTGCAGTTTATGGGTAGAATAATAACCTTGCTTTCCAAAATTATTAGCACCAGCTTCTTCACTTCCCTTAGTGAGAATCACAGATGGTCACTAGTGATGAAAACAAGACACAACCCCCTTATTTAAGTATTAAGCATCAACCATTTTTTGATATTTCCTGTGAATATCTTCTGTTCACTTTGTCTCAAAAGATTAGACAAACCAAAAGCAAATACAAATGACCCCCTCTGTTTCCCTCTGCAACAACCTAGAGACTCAACAATAATCTAGCTGTGTGGCAGTGACGTGCCTCCGACAGAGTTCGGTTCTCTATCTGGTACCTAGAAAGGGAACTACATGCCTTCAAAATGCTATGGTTGAAGTAAAATGTAGCAGATGTTAAAATCCCCACTTCCTACTTAGTATCGTTCAAAGTTTCTGTCCAAAAACGTCTGTGGGACGTGGTAGCTGTCTGTGGGATTAGTGGTAGCTTCCTGCCTTTCCATAACTGCCCTCAACTTCACTCCCTTGAAATAATTAACCTGTTGACCCAGGGAAAAAAGACGTGTGAGAGGGAATATTGTTAAGATCGAGTCCCAGTGTACAAAACGCAGCTCCCCTCGAAAGGTTTACACAAATCTCATCATATTCAGAAACAAAGCCTCTTTATATGACTTGGCTTTGTCCGACTAATTTCTTTACAGATGAGTACATATTCACTCACTGACACAAGTCAAAATCAAACAAAATAAAACCCTTCAAACTAAACAGATGCTTTTCCCTAACAGATAGAAGAATCAATCACTAGTTTTGAACACTCTTGAGGTTCTCTGATACACCAGTGGCACCAACACAAGAAGTGTTGTAAGTGCATGGCACTTCTCACTGGTGCAGCCAAGCCCTGACTTGGCCAATGCAATTCTCCCTTTGTGCCCCACACTGCTGTTCTGCAGAGTTAGGTGCTGCATCCCACTGGGTAACATTTAATCAGGCCTAGTTAGTATAAAATGTATTTATGCAGTCTGACTGCTAGTGACAAAGGCTTCAGAGATTTAGTTGCTAACAGTAGCTAGCAAGACAAAAAAGGCTGACAACTGGGAGTTTTACTGCTTCTTTTTTTCCTCACAGTTTCATTACTGTATGTCTGTACAACAAATGCAACATGACACCTCATCCATAATATACTGATAATTGTTTAAATACATTTTCAGAAATAACCAACTAACCATGAAATAGTAAAACACCAGAAACAAGATTCAAAGATTAACCTGTCATGCCCTAAAACAATTTAAGGATTATCTTTGGAAACAAAAATACCTCCAGAAATGAAACTAATGAGAGCAAAGCCTTTACAAATAACCAGAGTAGAAAATTTTGAATAGTCTTACTTGTAGTTTTTCTCCCAGAACTTGATCGGTCTTGCGTATGATGCGATAAAGATGACACTACCCAGAAATGGACTCAGTGGTGTAGAAAAGACTGAAGTGGCCAGAGTTTGAAAAAAAAGCATAGCAGAGTCTGAAAATTGCAAGTTAAGGTAACGTAAGTGATTTCATTATACATTTAAAACACTGAGGCAGCTCTTTGATCCATTTTTTTTTTCTTGCTGTTGGTGTTAATTGCTTACTTTACCAAAGAGGAGTTAAGGAAAGGGAAGGAAGGCAGGCAGTGCCAATCCCCCATTACCAGCATGCAATGGGTGGCTCTTCAATGCTACACAGTTTTATTATGGGGGTGACCCTGTCTAATCTCTGCTCAAGGACAGATCCAGAGCATAGGAAGTGCAGCGAGTGCCCTTTTCCAGCTACCTAAGGTACCTTCTATAACACAGAAGTGCCTTTCTAGAGTGTGACACAGAGTTTAAAACACACACACACACACGAAAAAAAATCACTTTCTTGAAAATTATTTGTTCTCCACACTGGAGTCTTGCTTTCACTGTGCCCAGTATTCAATTCTGTGGATTTCTGCTTGTTTTGGAATGACCTAATATGCGGAGAAACTATGCCTCTATACTCCAACCTGCTGGTTTAAAGTCATGCTTTCATGTTAATTCTTACTGACAATTTCATATTCCATGCTGACCAAAAGCTAAAAAACGTTTGGCAATTCACACTTTTTGAAAAATATATGAAATGAGAAGGTGAGGACAGGGAATAGTAAATATCACACATAAACATCATAATGAATGCCTGAACCCATAGTTTACTTTAAATGTAAAGTCATATTTCAGACTGCTGGAAAGCAAGCTAGGAGATGGATAAGGATATTGAAAAAGATGCAAGATAAAAGGAACATGATTAAATAGATGCAAGCAAATAAAACGTAAGGCTTAAATTCTTCATTAGTTCATACCATATCCATGAAATTTAAGGAAAAAGACTTTCAAGTTGGCATAAGAGACCAGCTGTCATTCCTTACATCTCCCTTGAGAGAGTGGTGCAAAGTAAAGAAGCCATGAACTAAGGAACCACTATCCAGGTACAGTGATCAAGCACATCTCAAACTAAATTTCAGGTAAAATCACCCAATAACCCCAGTCTTTTAGCTTACCCTCCTATAACAATATACTGCATGTGTGTCCCACAGTCTCTCAGACTTCACAAAAAACCACTGTAACACACGTAGCATCATTCCTGGTACAGCATTTCCTTTAGCTGGCTAGCTAGCCATGCTTTCAAAACCATTTGCAAAATCTAGAAACAAATATTTGCCAAAAGATATCTTTCAAATCTCTCAACCTTACCAAAGACAGAGGTCTGGAACAGTGTCTTTGTGCATTAGAGAGATTGAAAAATGAGTTGCCCTGAGAGTCTGAAGTTCAAAAAAGTGACAGAGAGCACTAAGCAGAAAGCAAGTGCTTCAAAAAAGTTAAACTGTCACATTACACTGTAGTCATAACCAAGCATTGGTTGTGAAAGATGAATAAGTATTTACAAGCGTCAGATAAGGGAAGGAGGCATGGGAGCTGAAGAGAGGGAAAGAGAACAAAGAGGACAGATAAGGACAGCAAAATAAGTTTTTTAAAGCAGGTTCTACTATCATGACTGATTTAAAAATTGCCACCATCATGAGCTAAGACATTTCACACTCCACTCTGAAGTGCTTTTGTCTTAGTCATAATCAGTAGCAACAGGGGTTTTTTTTCCTAAAAAACATAATGCTCTACTAAATGGACAGTAGAAGACATTTCCCATTTGACTTGTGAAAAGTGATTTTAACTCATATCTGTGTGTATGACAGCAAGCAACAGCATCTGACTCCCTTACATACAGTTAATGTGTGCAGTGGGCAATTATCTGTCATCAGGGGCTTTTTTATTTGAGGGTATCCAATTTGTTTGTATTAGGTTATTTATTTATTTTTAATATCAATGTTTTAATTATGTCTAAGTAAAAAAGAAGTGTCAAGAACATACAGGCATACTTTCTTACACTATGTCCAAAGCCAGGTTTCCTGTGTACTATCCTTGTTAGGCTACACTGTCTAGAAGCAGAACTTGTTTCTTTGTGAATAATGAATTTTCTTTTTAACATGGCCAAAATCAAATTTTGAGAATAAAAAAACCAAAGCTAAAAACTCTTCAACATGAAATAAAACATTGTCTTTGAGGATTAATTCTTGTAATTTAAAAATCTGTTTGAATTCAAACCAGCTTCAAAACAAGTAATTGAAAGACTGACATTTTCAAAATCTTCCATTCCCTTCTTTTAACACAAAACTCTGCAGTAAGGCCAGCCCAAACCCTCTGGTTCTCAAACCCCACATTTTTACTTGCAATGATTACAGCCCCTTCCAGGCACACAATCACTTAGGGGATGGTAAAACTGAGTGTCACAGGGCTTCATTTTCTGATGCTAGAGCCATAACCCTGAAAAAAACAAAGTAGAAACTCTCCTAAATAGGATAATCTCAACTACAAACTCTCCTTATTTTTTTTCCCCCAATTTCACCGTTCACTTATTAGGTAAAATCCTCCTTTGAACTACAAACTACACTGACTTTCCCAGTGTGCTAATATTTATAAATGCATGACCTCATCTTACCCTTTTAAACACTAGGAAGTGAAGTTGCAGATCTCTCCTCAAGTCAGAAGCCCGTTCCCATTCCTGGTCTTTTGGCATTAAGAGGGACTTTGAGGCGTCACCTCATCCACCTAGCAGCCACAAGCAGGATCAGGTAAACCTATATGACTCCTGATAGACATTCATCTAAATTCCTGAAGATCTCTAAGGGTGGAGACTCTACAACCTCCATGAGGCAAAGTTGCACATGAGTTGCCCTTCATGCCCCACATGCTGGACTCAAATGCATTAAAGCATGCTGAACTACTCATACCACTGAGATCTGCAGCAAAAGTTCACCCAGGCACTTCGGAATTTAAAAATTTATATCCTGTTTGCAGAAGTGATTGAAGCAATTAAGAGCCACAAATAATTAACTCTGTAAAGAAATGGCAGGTTTAGTACCTCTGCAAACTGCAGCACGCATTCATCATTACTGTTTGCAGGGTTATGATAACAACAAATAAAATTACTGTGCAAAGAGGCAGAGTTATTGCTGTTGTGGGAATATTAACTTCAGCATTTAACCAGTATCTTAATTGCAACACGGCCTTAGAAGACAGATTTGCATTTCCAAAGCTAACTATAAATATAAATAATAGAAAGCTAGGCTAGATCACTTTAGCAATAACTCTGTAAACAAACAAATCCCTGGTTTAACTACTTTCCATTTTGCAAACTTTAATTGGGATTTTTATCAAGAGCAAAATTATCACTGCACAAAACACTTGTGACCAAAGGGAAACTTGTTGAAATATAATCTTAAACGTTTTGATGAATAACTTCATACACACTTCCCCTGCAATTCACACCCATAACAGAGATGAAAATATTTTTTTGTTGTGAAATTCTGGAATGATTTTCTACAAATAACCTAAAACTCTTAGAACAGACCACTGCTTTTATAATGCATTTCTTCTATAAGTAGACAATCTAAAGCTTTCCCTCTGGGAGTTATTCTGTGTGCACTTCCCTCTGTCTGAGCCTCCCATTTATTCTTCCTATCTAGAAACATAAGCATTGTTAATCAACACTGCATATATTTCACAGGAAAGAGCAGAGGGAAGAAATCACTCACAGGAAAAAAAAAAACAACACCCCTGCAGGATGAAAGGGACAAAGACTTAAGTGTGTATATCTAATAAACAGTACAAAGTAAACTCTTCAGTACGTCTGAACTAAAACCACTTTGTCAACCCCTCTTCCACAACTTTGGTTAGGAAGGAAGGAAGAAATTAAAAGCTAGTATCTGATAATGCCTTAGCTGTCAATAAGGTTAAACTTGTTCAGTTTTTCTGTATTCAATCAAGTTTCTAACTGAATTAGACTTTAAACTGAATAATTTTTATTCCAAAAATTCAATATAGATTTTTTTAACCCCACAGGCATTTGGGGGTCATTGAACTCTGTGTTTTACTCCCCATATCCACAAACCCTGGAGACAGACCTGGAACAGGCACCAAAACAGACTGCTTCTGAAAGACTGCTTTGATGCTGATGAACATATATTGTTACTCATAAAACAGTGGAAATGTTAAAAAAGAAAATGCTTCTCAGCACTCCAGTGAAAAATTATCATCAAAATGTTAAAAGCTAGATGCTTCTGAAATAAAAAAGAAAAAAAATCAGGACAGTTGCAGCAGAAATTGGCTCACTGAAATGAATTTGTATCTGACATACCAACTAGAAGCAACTGAGAAAGAAACTAATATTTGAGAGCTCAGTGAGCCATAAGCCCAGCAATATGTCTGTCACAACATTTCTTTCTGGATGCATCAAAACTCAGTGCTGAGAACTGGGAAAGTAAGTGATCTGCAGAATGTGGCTGGGTGGGAGTAAACACACCAGTTTGAGTCAGAATTCAGTTTCCCAGTTCAGATCCTCTGCAGCCAAAAAAAAAAAAAGGAGAAAACTGTGCTTCTCAGAAGATGCTACAAGAATTTTCACATTTTAAAATAAGTTACCTAGGATTTCAAACCTTGTTCAAACACTGTAAATAAACTGCATACATGAAGAGGAATTTAAGAGTAAAGAAAACAAATTTATAAAGGATATGAGGTATTGCAAAGAGCTGAGCAAAAACATGGAACGATGATCCCCAGGCAATCTGCCAGGGAGCAATGTACGTCATGATGAACTGCAACTTCTGCAGTAGGTCCCACAGCTGAAAAAAAGGAAAGAAGAAAACCATGGTAACTCTTTCGGCACTGAGATAGTTTCAAAACTAATATCTGAAAGAGACACTTTGGAACTGTGCCCTGGAATAAACATGAGGTAAGTTATATTGTATTATTAGCTTTCATGGATATTAAGGTCTTACTTTAGTAAGGCATAAAAGTATATTCTTCATGCGAAATTCAAACTTGCAATGAGGTACATGTTTAACCACCACACTAAGGTAGTTCCCAGATTACCTTTCAAAAGTACATCTGCTCTAATTAGAAAGTGGGAAAACAGGTTCTGATATTCACTGACTATGTATGACCGCAAGTCAGACAGTTACAGGAGAGGAGACTCCAGGAGAAATTGGATACAGTGAACAGAGAAAGTTCAATATGTGAGATGTGTGCCTCTGCACATAGAAATCAGACTTACTTCTCAAGAACACAACATTCTCATCTGCTGACTCAATGGGAGAAGCCATCACAATGTAAGTATATGCATGGCATTAATCATGAATTGTAGCTGCATTTTCAAGACCACTGTACCATAAAAACACTGCATAAATATGAGCTTTTATTGTTGTGCAGTACAAACTGAAAAACACAATGAATTTACTTTTGCCTCCTGTAAAATATGCTTGGTGCTGCAACTAGCAGTTTCTGATTCAAGAATGATGTGTTCTTATTCCCTGGAATATATTTTTTTCTTCCCCAGTCATTTCTCTTGGCATCAAGCCAAAACAGATCTTATGTCTCATCTGTGGAGTGGGTTCCTGACAAACTGTCAGGAAAGATTTGGCCATCAATAGACATTAGTGCTCAACACACACAGAAGCTGACAGTGAAACAGGAGTACATGCAATATTTCATGCTTTTATAGCAAATATATGTTGAATTTCTTGTAGTATTTTTTTTAATTTCAGTTAGTGAAAAACAAGACTTTGCCAACATCCTGAAAGGCATTGGGACTATATCAACATTTGTACACTAAAATGTTTCCAGGGAAAGCTCCCAAGCACTGATACTGTGCATATTTTTAAATTGATAGAAAGGTGTCTGGCCCAGCTAACACTCTTCCAAGCAATCTCCAGGAATCCTTTTGAATGAAAACCCTTCACAGTTCATTTCCAGGTGGCAACTCCACACCTCCACCTTGCGTACAGACTGGGAGAGTTCATTAGCATGGACGCAAGCTTCCCCATGACAGGGGACAGATCACGGTTCTAGGCACACTTCATGTACTGGTCTGCTGACAGTCAGAGAGGATGCACCTTCTCTGGCCAGCTCATTTCATCCCTCCTTAGGTTACCACCCCCAAAGTTACACTTGGCCATCCGTATCCACAGTGGCAATGCACTTATGGGATGTTTCACTGAGCTTCTCCATGAACTGTCGTAAATAATTGCAAATTAATTGTGAGGGAAGTAAGAATGGCTTGTGGCATTGACCCGTTTTCGTCTTTGTGCTACAAAATGAAGCAGCTGCTAACTCGGTATAACCAGTGTCATGCTAACTCCAATTACAAATAATAAACATTCCCGTTGAGATGCAAGCAGTGCTTCACACACTTTCTTTGCTTTGGCACGACTCAAATTAGGAGCAACATGCAAAGTATAGATTACATTAACTTTGCACAGATATACTATTGAAAACCAGCAAAGCCCTGATAAAAAAAAGCTGTTACGATCCCTTCAAGGCACAGCCTGGTTACCCCTACTTAATCTGAGAAACTTGTATCTGGCTAACTTTGTTTTCTGTCAAAAATACTGCATGTGACTTGAAAATTACAGCATTAAAGTAGGCAAGCAAAACTGAACTGAAACTTGAACTGACATCATTTATTTGACTCTTATTTAGCAGGTTGTGGGGTTGCTTTGTTTTGCTTTATTTTTATTTATCTGAAAAGTCTCAATGAACAGCTGCAAGAAAAATCTTATCCGCAGAAAGATTTAAGTGAAGGGCTTGCAAAAGCTAATGACTTGCATTTGAAACCTCAAAAATTCAAAACTGCAGCACAACCCAGTGAAGTTCTGCCTGTTACAGATTGAAATCACAAAGCCATAAATCACCCTGGCCGTGCTCAAAGCACAGAATTCATCAAAAGGTTTTCAAATCTCAAATAAAATTCAGGTTTTGCATTTGCTAGGAAACCAAATCAAGGAGGACACCCTTCTGGCGACTTGTTCCAATACATCATTTTAAGTGTTCTTTAATATTTACACATTCTTGCAAAACAGGCCGTGGAGCCCAAGTTCCCTTTTGCATCTAACAAGTCCTACTACTTCTGCATTCACCACTGCTTGAACTTGCTGTTGTTTCTTTCAACACTTGCCTCTCGGCTAACACTTCCACAAGACAGGCAAAGGAGCTCATTTCCATTCACAAGTACATGAACGCAAGAACGCTTTAGTGAGCCTCTCTTGGTTTTTGAAAGCCTTGACTGCACTTAAAAGCCTAGAAATGTGTGACTTTCAAGCTACTGCTTTCATTAAGAGTTGTCAAGTGCCTCTATTACCTCTTCAATCCCTGCTTCCAGGGCGTGTTCTGCAAAACACCTTCGGGGTAACACACCATTAACATTTTACATCTCTTTCTGTAATTGCTAAAGGTCATGTCATCTAGCAACTACGACACTGAGATTTAGGAAAGAGGGACTTGCCCTTATATTTTCTCTTTTTCATTTTGCTAGAATCATCTGAAAAACTATTTCCCCTTACCAGTTTTACCCAATTTACAATATGCTTTCTCCTATATCTGATAGGGGAACTCCAGGGATTCACAGAGCTTTTCTCACAGAAAGAATGAAGCCGCTAAAAATTGCCTTTATAAATAGGGGAAGCTGGTTCTCAGAAACGTATTTTCTCTTATTTCAACTACAACTAGCTGCATTTCAGCCTTCAGTAATCTGAAGACACTAGCTAAAGAGGAAAACTCATCTTTTTTTAACTGTCAGAAACAATACAGAATTGATTAATTTTTAAGAGCAAAGCCAAAGCCCATCTGGAGCTGAATCTGATCAGGAAAGTGAAAGTCAACAGAAAGGATTTCTACAGGTATACTGACAGCAACACACAGACCAGAAAAAAATCACATGGACCTGCTGATGAGTGGGGCAGGGGACCCGGTGACCAAGGACATGGCAAAGGCCAAGGTACTTAATGCCTTCTTTGCCTTGGTCTTTACTGGTAACCCTTCAAGTCACAGGCCTTTGAGACTTGTGAGGAAGCATGGAGAAATTGAGACACCCTACACAGCAAAGGATTAGTTAAGGGCACATTGAACCAAACTACAAAAAAACCACTATCTTGGGACCTGATGGGACACCTCAGCCCTTCTGTGATTCCATGAAACACACAGCATGAATAAGGGTAACAACTTGCTCCTGAGGGTGTGAGGTATAACAGTGCTAGATACAAAGAGGGAACCTTCCTATCTAAAGTGAAAGTGAAAAAAAAAATTTATACTGAGTTTTAACCCTCTTTTTATAACCATTTCCTTAAATAGATATATAAAAGATTAATTTTTATTTAAGACTTCTGCATCCCAGTTTAGGATGATTTATAAAAGGATATTTGTATTAAGCCTTATTAGATTGTCAGTGTTTTCTACAGTCCAATAAGCAGAAAATATTATATGTTTATACATAATAGGGGGCATAAAAGTTCTAATATCCCTAGATATCTTTACTCACATGACAGTTTTACACAGTAAACAGTTTTTAAAGTCTTTGATAAAGACTTTAAATCCTCAGTATGTTCAGTGAATTTAAACCAGCACATTCCCACTACAGTTAAGTGCAGAACATGTGTCCATCTTTCACATTTATTTTATGTGGACACACACATTTTATCTTAATCATCCTTAAGTCTTCTATGAGTTTCCAAGCCTCTACAGACTTCTGGCACATCAGTGAGTAATAAACAAAGCCAAGGCAAAGACTTATCTTTCCAGGATTTCCTTTAAATCTGGTTATTCTTACTTAACCAAATTTAAGTAACATTACAGACTAGAAGCTAATGGAAACTAGCTAACATACATGAAAAACAGAAGATTTTGGGAGTCTGAAACATCCTAAAATGGGATCTCCTTTTCTCAGTTTGGTAGATTTCAATAAACTAGGCAGAGATTAACACCTGAATTTAAATGACACAATGTGAGATGGAGACTATGCAATGCTTTCAGTTTCTGGCAGCCCTTCTATATGTTTAGCATCTATTGGGGCTCTGTGTGGGCGGACTTCTTGGCAATACTGGGACTAAATAACACATAAACATTAACATTTTCTTGCTAAGTTTGAATTTTTCTGCGTTCTAAAAAAACTGTGTATATTTATACATCGGTTTTAAACAAAAATAACTGTCATATATATATAGAGAGAGAGAGATATGCTCTACGTGCAACACAAAATTGAGAGATCAAAAAAGTGCAGAAAGAAATTATTTCCCAATTTGAACAGGTATTTCTTTATATTCCTCTTTAGATCCTGAAAACTTGAGATGATTTGAACTGAGACTCTGAGAGGAGGATTTACTTTTTCATGTTAAGCTAATTTTGGTCAATTGGTTACTTCAACTCTTGGAATTATATTCTAACACCTGCTGGTATATTTTTATTTTCTTTTTGGTATATCAATAAAAACTAAGATACATCAAGAGGGAAAAGTTGTGAGCATGTATGTGTTTATGGACATGAAATTAAAGTTAGGTGGAATGATTTTACTCTTGTTCATAGTTTTGCTTTGCAAATCATTGACGTTTTGGCTTTTATTTAATACCATTTAAAACAAACTTCACCTATGAAATCCTACAAAACAGATTTCCTGGAAATACTAAAGGTTTTTAATGTTTATATCTTAAGTCATTGAGACATTCTCTTGGTGTATTTGAACAGCACTATGTTTGAATGTACAACAAATACTTTCCAGGCTGTCTTTATCTGAATATGCTTACAGACCTTTGAAGACTTTGTATTGTGGGTTTCAAAATCATTGTCTAATGCAATACATACAAGAAGATCAAAATATAATCAGTCCAAGTCTCTGATATCAAACCTTGGAGGAAGGAATATATTCCTAAAACATAGCATTCAGCGCTTAATATCGACAGTGTACAAAACAGGCATGTTTTAAGCAGTTTGAGAGGCAATCCTTGGAAGCCTTACAATTGAAGTTAAAAGTTAACCAGATGTGAGCATGATAAGGATTATGGCAATAAGAAGATAATGATGAAATCCAACACAGTCCTGGATGTGCTCATGGAAGATGCTGCTTCCTACATTGTCAGCTGATAGCAAGAGCTCAGGGAAAGAACCTGTGGCACTGTAAAAAAACCAACTCCCATATATCCCAAGGTGGTCAAAAAGGGCAAGATCAGAGCTCATTAGGTTAATATGCAGTGGGCCAGACAAGCAAAATAAATCAGTGCAGCTGAGAGTGCATTTATCAGCTGCACTGATCCAAGCCTTTTCAGCCAAGCCTTCAATAGGCATGGCTTCTGCCAACACTGTATCTTCCCAGAAATTTCCTTTCCTGAAGGACTGGGCCCATGCAAACCTCATGTAGTTCAACAAAGCCAAGTACAAGGTCCTGCACCTGGGTTGAGGCAATCCCAAGCACACATATAGGCTGCTCAGAGAATGGATAGAGAGCAGCCCTGAGGAGAAGGACTTGGGGATGCTGGTGGATGAGAGGCTGGACATGAGCCAGCAGTATGCACTCACAGCCCAGGAAACTAATTGCATCCTGGGCTGCATCCAAAGCAGTGTGGCCAGCAGTGCAAGGGAGGGGATTCTGTCCCTCTACTCCGCTCTCATGAGAGAATATGCTGGAGCATATTCATATGCAGAGCACCTGGAGTGCTGCCTCCAGCTCTGGGGCCCCCAGTCCAAGAAAGACATGAACCTGTTAGAGTGGGTCAAGAGAATGGCAAAGAAGACATTGAGAGGGGTAGAGAAGCTCTCCTATGAAGAACAGGCTGAGGGAGTTGGGGTTGTTCAGCCTGGTGAAGAGAAGACTCCAGGGAGACCTTAAAGTAGCCTTCCAGCACCTAAAAGAGACCTACAAGAGAGCTGGAGAGGGGCTTTTTATAAGGGCATGAAGTTATAGGACAAGGGGGAACGGTTTTTAACTAAAAGAGAAGAGATTTCAATGAGGTATTAGGAAGAAATTCTTCACTATGAGGGTGGTGAGGCACTAGAACAGGTTGCCCAGAGAAGCTGTGAATGCCACATCCCTGGAAGTGTTCAAGGCCAGGTTGGATGGGGCCTTGAGCAACCTGGTCTAGTGGAAGGTGTCCCTGCTCGTGGCGGGGGGATTGGAACTAGATGATCTTTACAGTCCCTTCCAGCCCTGGCCATTCCAACATCCTGTGGTGAAAGTGGGCACAAGAAAAAGCACAAAGCTGTGCACTGAAGCTTTCCCTTTCAGGAAAAGGGAAACCTCCAGGTTTCCCTTTCAGTGCGTGCATCAACACGTACAGAACACGCCTCCAGCAGCATGAATGCACACGAACACAGCCCTCAGTGCACAGTGAGCCAGCCTGACCCAGGGAGTGGGTGTACAGCTCCCTGCACCCCCGAGTGCATCTGTCCCATTCCAGAGAAAAAGAAAAAATACAAAAAAAAAGACACAGAAAATGTAATTTGGGAATAGTGTAAGGAATGAAGTCTGACAAAGAGGTCAGTGACGGAAGACTGAATGAAAAATCAATTAAGCCATTCCTCCAGTATTAAAAGGAAACATGAACTGTACAGTGCCCAAGAGAGTTAAGGAGTCTATGCAAAATACCACTGGGATTATCCTGTCAAATATCAGATGTAGCCTTGGGTATTTTACTCAGCAGAAAGGGTCTTAAAAGGGTTTATATGCCAGATATCAAAAGTGAGGAAACAGCTGTGAGCCAAGAGGGTACAGATGATTAAGACATTGGATTTCAGTATGCACAAATGGCAAGGAATGGATTAAAATATGAATTAACGACTTAGTGCCAGAAGCTTTGAAGTGAAACATCAGATTTAGAGAAGGATGAAAAATCAGAAGGGGAAAGGAAAAAGAGTGAGGCTTTTGACTTATAAGTAGCACCCAAATCAATGGGACATGCCAACTAACCAAGAGTTTTATTGCCACAAAGGCAATAAAAAGATCCAATAGGTTAATTACTTGACTTCAACAAAGCAGCAAGAAGGTCAATGCACTTGGCAACACTTTCTCATAAAATGAAGGAAAACAAGATGACATGCATAATTTCTTTCCAAGGGATTGTGTTGTGGAAGTTAAAAGTTAAGCCTGATCAGCACAGGTCTGCCAGGTTGCTATAAACTGGCTGCCTTAGCTGGATCTACTTTGACATAAATATCATCTTTCATAAATGCATGGTCTTGGATAGTATGGCAGAAAGAAGCATACAGAAAAAGAAAAATTCTTATAAAAATGTGGATTCCTTATTATCCAGAAAATGTATTCTGGGAAAGAAGAAAAAATATCAAACAGGGAAATTGTATACTTAAGTGAGCTCAGCAGGAGTAAGAGTACTTAGGCAAATAAATTCAGTGTTAATGAAGGCAAATTTAACAAGCTCTGCTTCTTTGATTATTTTGCCTTATGCACGAAGACAAATTCAGAACCCTCAGAAGACTTGATGATATGAAAATATAAGGTGATTTCATATTTTTGTATTGCTAATTAGTTCATCCACACACACAAATTAAGAGGCCATTAAACTACCTGACAGTAGCATACAAGATATTGAAAGAGGTAAGAAGTTGTAGTACTATACATTAGAAGATTAATGGCACTGGGTCTTATCATTCCCATTCAGATCTATGTAGCAAATAAGTCTGTAAGCCAGGGACGGTTCCCCTTTAGGGCTTAAAGGAAGCTACACAGATTTGTCAAAAACACATATTCCAAAGTACAGGCATAATTTCTCAGTTGTGCTCCACAGATGAAAGAGTTGCTGGTAAAAGAGCCAGTTTAGCAGCATGCTCCCAGTAGTGAAGAGACTGGCAAAAAATCCCCACTAGTCTTTTGTAGTAGCCAAGAGCATACTACAGCCAGAAGCATCCACATTCACACTACCGAGTTTTTTCGCTGCCTTTGTTCCTTCAGCTCAACGTCAGCTCTACTTGAGGTTCTAAAGCAGCTCAGGGAGATACTATGACTCCTTTCCACCTGCAAAATTTAGAGGACGCCTGTGGCACTGGATGAAATGGAAAACCACATTTTTAACACAGCACAGCAAAAGAGCTGGGGACAAGTCTTGCCCTGAGCATCCTTGTTAACATTCAGCCAGTTCCAAACTGATATCCTTGCTGTTTGAGTGACTTGCAGTCACTTCTACTTCACACTTAACAATATTGGTTTATTCTTGAACAGGTACTCCAGACATCCTTTAAAAGCATCTCACACATCTGCCAAGGAAGACAGTGTTGGGTACATTACTGTTTTGCTTTTTGTTTGTTTGTTTTTATCACACTGAAGAAAAACGGACTGGATGAGCTACAACATCACTCAACCCTTCATATCCTCTTCCTGTCATAACTTTTGCATGTGTTAGAGTTTTTCCTCAGTTAAATATTATGTCAGTAGACAGCAAAAGGATTGAAGAAAGGCCCATCATTTCATCATTCCCAAATAGTTTATTCAAACCATTTAATATTTCCACATTATTTTACCCTATTACAGAAAGAGCCTCAGAATTTTTCCTACTGTTAAAAGTCTAGGAAGAAATTTCCTAAGTCCTATTATATATTCCATCTTTGCTATGCCTATAAAGAATATGCTCTCAGCTTTTTGTGGGTTTCCATTTTCACTTAATATGAACATTCTCATTAACCTTTGCACTGACATTATCTCCTAAAATATCCAGGGAGAACAACTGGCTGGTTTGAAAAGTTTACATGGAGTCACGTAGACCAAGACTGCCTCGATTATCTGGTTTGACTTGCTGCAGAATATACATCAGAGCATTACACCCACAAATTTTGAATGAGCAACCACATACTTTTAAGAGACCATTCAACTCTGATTTAAAGATTATAGACAACAGGAGTTTTGGACAGAAGAATCCCAGGTTGTAGTCCAGGACACAACCTGGACTCACTACATGGAAAATCTTAGCATAAGAAAGATGGAGAAGTCCCATTTCACTTGAATTGAAAGCTGCAATCATTCTCAAAAACAAGTAATAAAGTCTCCCCTAAATGTTTCTCTTGCTGCCTTCCCAAGGCAATTTGATATACAGAATAGCACACTCTTCATATGCCTAATCAACGTTTAGTGCTTCCCATTCTGCGAATTGTCAAAATGTAAACAGCTCAGCATTTTAAAAAAATAATTGAATTAACCATGCCACATTAGGAAGTCCTATGATGTTAAAAAGACAAAAAATCCAAAGTGATTTTAAAAGTCCTCAGAAACAGAACTGAATAGACTCTCTTGTTCTCTGTGTTACCTCAGTGTGGGTGTTTTGGCTAACAGAGATGAAAATCTGTGAGCAGCAATTCGGACTTCCGTGTCCTCCCAACCCGCTCAGGGAGCAGTATGCTCATTTGGAGCTTCTGATTTGATTAAATTACATTAAATCAACAGCACAATGGGGAAAACAAGGGAAGTACAATCAGTGAGACATTTAGAAATACTGTACCCAAGATTATTAGCAAAGTTTTATTCCATATAATCTGCGTCAAGAATCACTAGCGCAGTTGTGAATGACTGCTGAATTTAGATGCTTTCTTCCCCACTGCCTGGCAGAAGAAAGAAATATTACCACCATATTACTTTGAAAGCATGCAAAGCTTTTTGTGGGGTAACTTTGCTTAAAAATTGCCATCACTATGACTAAGACACTGCACTTCTAGTGTTCCCTAATTAAGAGGACGGTAAATTGACATATTCAATGTGCAAACAGAAATCAGTCATGACTGTGTAATAAATTCTGCATAGCTAAAGGTGACAGTAATAGACAGTAATTCAGATTTTATTTTTATTTTTAAAAATAATTGTAAACATAGAAATTACTGAAATACAGACAGAACTTGTGAAGATCCATAAAGCTTTTAGGAACAAAGGCGGATGCAGCTTGCTTAGGGCCTATAGTATGAAATAAACACACATCATCTTTATCCTCAAGTGATCACATCCTTTACTGAAGTCCCACAATGCTGAGCTAATTAAAGCTCAAACCTTAATTAGGGTAAAGAAAACTTATGCCCTTTATGATTTGAAATTAAAAGGAATTTAATTGCTATCCTCTGCAATGCTGTTTTTCATATTGGCGCTAATGATCATTGTGTAACTGTGCATGTGCTTTTCTAATATAAATAATTCAACCATTTGACTTAGAATTTTTTAAATGGAACAAGGACAATTTCACCTGCTGAACTAATGACCTGTAAAATTTCAGATATTGTTAGTTAGATATGAAGATGGCAGATCAATGCTAAAACTACATTTTTGAAACATATCTGTAGAAGAGCTTTCAGTCTAGTACAGCAGTAGTTATTTTAGCAAGTATCTCTGCTTAATTTGATAAGCATCCTTCATTATCTTATTCTCATTGCTAACATTAGACTTTCTACTGTGAACAGTAGCTTCAAACCACCCAAGTAACTCCCTAAAAAGACCCATTGAAAAGACTTTACATCGCTTTCTTACAAAAGCATGCAATAACTCACAGCAGTATTTTGTGATATGCTCGTGAGGTCAACATTTTCAAAAGAATTAACAAATAGTGGAACTTTCAATTCTAGTGTGCTAATTTTTTGATCCTGTAAGGTGGTTTTTGGAGAATGAGTTTTAGGACTAAGTGAGCCATCATTCAGACACGGGATGTCCACTGACGCACATCAGTGATAAACTTCTCAGGAGACAGAAATTCACCCATTACTCTAGAAAACATGGTAATGGAACAAATACTGAAAACTGACACAATGCTAGCAAACTCAGCATAACTTCCACTGGTTATCCTTCACCCCAAGGTAAGAAGCTTAAAAAATTACTCTAGTTCTGTTTTAGGATCACAGAGTATAGGGGGGGTAATCTTTCAAAGCACAGGTTTGTATCATCTCTTCTACTCCTTTTCTTCTGCCCTTCTTCCCCAACCTCTGCCTTCTCACCCCAGCAGACAGAAAGCAGAACAACAGGCCTGAAGGTGAAGGCTTGAAGCAGGTGAAGCTTCTACTGGAGCGTAGTCCAAGAGTCCAGCAAAAAGAGTGAGTTCAAGTTCCCTCACCAAGTTGTGATTCCTCCTTTCTCTTCCTCCCTTACAGCAGCACAGAAATAAACCAGGAAAAGCATTTAATTTCTCCTTCACTCTTTCCCAGAATGACTGGGAACTCCCAATGTAACACCAATGAACTGGGCCATTCTGTAAGAAGCCTGAAACATCCAGGTGGGCATGGACAGCAGTATGAGCTGATGCCTCCTGTGTAGAAGGGCTAAATATCTCCACAGCACATGCAGCAATCAATATAGAACCATGCCCTTCTCCTCTCAGAAATTAAGTGATGCTAGCTGGGTCACACTCACAATAGGAATATTCCACAAAACGAAAACAAGCAAAGAAGTCTGACCAAAAATACCCAAACAAAACAAACAACAACTAAAACAAACACCTCACCAGAGTTACCCCTGGATCAATACTTGCAGATCTTTAGTACTTTCTCATGTTCCCTCAAGCCATCAGTTAAGCCTGCTTCCTTCAGTGAAACAGCTTAGATTCCAAATCAAGACAGGATCTGACCTGACTGATGCAGAAAAGGTTTGGTTTTTTTTAAAGTAAACTCAACTAGAGCACACTTCAAGAGTTAAAAATGTAACAGAGAGTAAGGAGCTCTGAGGTTAAGGTTAAGGGCAACATCACAAGGACAACAGACTGAAAACAGGAAAAGAAAAATGTTAAGGCTGACATTAGGAAAACATTTATTATCATGAGGATGATTAGATAATGGAATAATTTCCCAAAGGAAGTTGTTGAGTCAACCACTAGAGGCATTCAAAGGAAACCGAGATAAAAACACCAGGCGATTGATCTGGAGGGCAGTCCTGCACTAATGACCCAAGAGGCTCTTTCAAACTCATTGAGGATTCTCCTCTTGAAAACAACAATTCTGAACTTCATATAGCAGCACATGAACAAAAAGTAAATGAAAAACATTGCAGAAACCCAGAGTAAACACTTTGAAAAGCACCTTTTTTTCATTTTAACAGATTTTTTCCTCCATACTACCAACAATCTGTGTCTGTATACGCATTCATTACTTCTAAAAAATCCTAACACATATTGATCAGCAAAGCGACACTGAGAAGATACATTTTCCAAAGAAATCACAGGAGATCTAAAACTTGCCTTATGAAACACAATGGACATCATGAAGAAATCCAGCAAGAAATTTTCTGAAATGTCTCTGTAGTCAAATCGGAAGAAGATTACAGTAAAGCTCAAAGTAACAAATTGATTAATAGGATTACAGAATGAGGAGCGGAGGAGTTTCATCCCAGCAACTGTTATCAGGATAATGTCACAGCTGTAAGAAAAGCAGAGAGAAAAATCTAATCAAGTCATAAGGCATTAAATTAAGATGCTCTTAAATACAAATATCTGTACCAGATGTGTTTTAGATTGCTATGCATACCTAAATGCACATATCTTATTTATTAAAAGAATATAGAATTATTATCTAAATCTACATACCTTATTTATTAAAATAATACAGAATTAATATCAAAAATCGTCACATTTACTTTACTTATGTGCAACTTTGTATTTTCCCCTTATCAATATCACACACTTGTAAAGAAGAATGGGCTCTGCACTAAAAAGAGTAGTAATGACTACTAAAACCCAAGAATCTAGACCAGACATTTTTATATCCCTCTTAAAATAAAATTTCAGTCTGGGAAATATCTTGGCACTTCTATTAATATGTTACTGTAATTTGAAAAAATATAATAAACTCCATTTTCTTTTTACAAGAAATTTCATTTGATCACAGAATTTATAATTTTACTTGTAATTTTATTACATACTGCCAAAATTCTGGATAGAAACACACATAGATGTGAAGTGCTTGAAATTCTTCCCATTGAATCATTGATCAGAAATCTGACTGTTCTACACAGTAATACATCAGATGAAAAGAAATTGTGTTGCACCTATGCCTTCTAAAATGTGGGGACTTCAATGTAAAATGAGTGACAAAGTGGGCCAGATATTTGCAAAATGCATGGAAGGTTCTCCTCCATTTTGCTGTGAACCAGGAGAATCCCTGCTGCTATGACTGACACTTGTAAGGCCAGAAAGCTCTAAACAGGTTTTCACCATTCTAGCAATGTTCCTAGTTTCCAGGTTGATTTTATTTTATGTGGCATTTATTCATTATTGTGTATCTCCTGTAACACAGATGCAACTGTATTTGAGTGCTGGTCATTCTAAAGGATCACCAGTGCATCACTGTTGGAATGAAATGCCAAGCTTACCTTATTTTCCACCTTGTCAAAGCTGTTCTTTTCAATTTGCCACACATTTCTGGGTGGAAAACCTACAGACTAAGCTAAATAGATTCTGAAGCCACTAGAAGCCATCCCAGTGTATCCTATATGAACCAGCTGGATCTCTCATTTTTCAGAAAGAAAAAAATTCTTGCAACATGGAGAAATTTTCACACGGAAACTTAGTGATCACAGAGCAAAAGGGAGACCTTTTCGTCACTGTGCCTGTTACCATGAGGAAAATTGCACCAAAAAAATGACACTTTATAAAATAATGCATTCAGAGGTAACAGAAAATAATTTGCTCATTATCTCTCTTCTTTAAAAATACTGCCACACAAGATGCTTTTCCTGGGGCCTTAACTCCTGGGAAAAGATGTAAGAGAGCATAAGAAGAGGGGCTGATTTCCAACACCTCTGTGGCAGGTAACAGGGCATGCATTCCAGCTTGTCAGCATGGGTCCCATTAATAACCAGCACATCAGGGTCTGGAAAGCTCAAGCAAACTCCTGACTATGAAGGAGCTGTTCTGCCTCCTCAAGAAGCAAACTGCTTCAGCCCTTTAAATCACAAAGCAAGGCAAAGCTTCTTTAAAAAATAAATTCAGTTTGAGAAAAAATCCAACACCAAATCACACACAATGTACCACATCAGACACTTTCAGACACAAAGTGACAGATATCTTCCCTTCCCTACAGCATGATGTGGTCTGATTCTTGGATGGTCAGTAATTAAGGAATGTTCCAGCAACAAGAAACAGGTATGTATGCATTAAAGCACAGCAAGTACAATCCTGTTACACTGTATGTGGAGTAGCCAGGAGAAGCCAGGATCCCTTATGGGCTTACAGAGTTAAGAAAGAGGTAGGATCTGAAGATGAATGCCTTGTGTGTGGCATTTGGATGGCAGCTGTAGGGAGAATGCATTAAAGAGGAGAGCCAGAGGAAAAGGGATACTGAGAGCTTCATGGATAGACCACAGTTACAAGGAAAAGGAGAAAACACAGGTTTTACACAGGTGATCACAGAGACACGGGGAGGGGGGGGGATGGGGAAGGAAAGGACTGCTTATGGTATTTCCCCACAGGCCAAACAATCAGAGGCAGACAAGTGTAATTACTTTCTTTAATCTCAAGACTTCTGGGGGTCTGACTCATTTCTTCTGAACACTTGAGAGAGGTGATACTTTAAAGTGCAATCTAGCTTGGAGGAACGACTATGTAAAAATAGCACCTTCCTAACCCTACATGTTTGCTCCGTGCATGTATTCAGTCACGTCTGCTAACTAGTAACAAATGACATTCTAACTACTTTTAATTCTCCCAGCCCTGCAGAACTAAAGAGAGGGATTAGTGTGGATTCAGTGTCAGCCTGGACAATACACCTAAATTCTTGAAGCACCTTGGCCACAGCATCTTTCAAGTGCCTGAGGGGGATAAAAGGTCAATGGGGAACTACAGAGGCTATCAATGAGTGACTGGTGAGTCTCTTTGGAAAAGTAATTGTCTGGGAGAAATATGCAGAAAATTTGACTAATGCCCTAGGTCCAAGTTTCAGCCCCTAAAAGCAGTGGCCACCTTTTCTTTATAGTCGTGTAGCTCCTAAAGCTGTGTTGTTCCTCAGGAGAGACAAACAATTAAATCAACATGCAATTTTTACACGAAACTTCTTTTATCTAATATTTGAAATTAAGAATCTGTATTATTATGAATACTGAGGAACTCTCCCCCACCTCCCAGCAGTTTTTCCTGTTACTGGAACGTTCCAAGGCTGTTTCTTTGTTTTATCATCTGCATCACTGTCATTCTGATAAAAAGACTGCAGAAACTCTGCTCACTGGGGATACTGCAGTCACTAAGCCTGCTGAATATCTGCAGTAGGCAAGTCACTAACTAAAATACTTACCATAAAAGGCTGTCTGCAAGGATCATACTGTGAGACCATGGATCAGCGTCACCAGTTCTGCTTAATACCTGAGACATCAGACTTTGTCAAAACTTGTATCCCTACCTTTCTCAAACCACTCTTAATGCAGGACTACCCACCTTTCTACACTTTTTAATATTTAATTCAGTCTTGCCTTAAAAGACTTGTGTTGCGAAGCTTCTGATAACTCCTTTGGGAGACTACAGCATAGTGTTAAAAACCATCAGTTAGGAAACGTTTCCTGATATCCAGCCTAGATTTCTCATTTTCATCTGATTAATTCTAGTTACCCCACTGAGTTTATGCCCATCAAACACCTGCAGCCTGGTATAGTGTGTCTTGCTTTTAATTGACATTTAGACCTTCCATATATATCTATATATAGCTCTTCAATCTTTTAATTTCACTCTCTCTCAGTGGAGTCATATCTTAGTGTGCTAAGGTAGTTTTGCATTTTTCTTGCAGCAAATACAATGATTATTGTATTCTGAACTAATATGCAGGAAAGCAAACTGCGACAAGATTACAGGCTTATTTAAAAACAAATTTCATTTCTCAGTCTTCAGTCTAAAACCAAATATTCTACTAATCACACGCTTTGAGTTATAATCTACTTACTGTGTACCAAGCTTCTTGTATTTACTAATTGAGAAAGCATCAATGGTGAGTGCATTCAGTATTATGGCTGGATATAAAATGTATTTCTCAAAGCACTGTAGCCACACATAGAGCCTTTCAAACCACATCAAATGAGCAGCATCTGAAATAGAAATTCAGATAACAGATCGTGTCATCAAATTATCAGCATTTTTTGCACTGAAATACCACAGAAGACATGAGTTAGCTCACATTAATAAATATAGTCAACCAACTAATTTATGAGACAATGGAATTCATAATTCTTTGGCAATAGAGAAATCATTTTGTTCTCTGAATTTAGAGAGTATCTGTTTTGCTCCTTATAACTGCGCTCCTGAGACACACTCAGAAACAACAAAAGATAGTACATGCTAGATGGTAGTTTCTACATCATCCAATTACTTAGTCACTATATTAAATAGTACTTCTAGTGCATGTAACGACCCCAGAGAGGCCCTCTCCAACTCTGGCACTGACCTGGTGAATGACCTAGGAAATCTCATTTAAACTCTATGCCTCTCCTTCCCCATCTTACAGTAGCAAAACACTGTTCATTAGACTGTAAAGTATCATTGACCTCATTGATAAACGAAACACCCCTTGACATCTAAAGACTGAAAAATTATGAGGAGCTAGAAACTGTCATAAATATTTCCCAAAACAACCAAACATTCCAAAAAGTATGTGCCAGGATCACATCTCACTAAGGAATAACATTTTTTGCAGTAGACTTTTCTAACAATACCACAGTGCTTAATAGGAGTATTAAACAATACTCTGTGCAATTCAACTATGAGACCTTAGGTGAGCTGAGTGCAGGAACACTTGTGTACAGACAAAAATAACGTCTTTATCCTCAAGTGAGCTCAGCTAGACAAGGTTATTGGAAAAACAGTGAACGCAAAAAGGCAGAACTTGGTATTGACTCAGAAATAAAAATGCCAGCTACTGAATCTCCAATAATCTTCCCTGCAGAAATGAAAACAATTATATATAGACACCCCCCTCTCCCAAACACACCTTTTCAATGACAGACAAAGAAGACATGCTGAATCAACAGATTTCTACATTCTACAGGCACAGCTGTGTATTGCATCAGCTAAGAGAAAGATCTAAAAGCAATCCTTCCAAATTAGGCTGAAGTCATGCTTTGCCAGTACCTTAAGCTAAGGCAACGCTCTTGCAAAAATCCCCCTTCAGAAAATACGATTAACTTCTGTTTCTTGTTATAACATAAAAATATTTCCTCCTTATTACCTAAAGGCCACCTCCTGAAAGTTCATAAACACAGCAAAATGTCCATTTTGCAACCTAGCTGTTCTCCGTTCCTCTCTCCTCCTCCTCAACTCAGAGGTCCACTCAAGAACTTGATCCATGTTCAAAGCTGAGCTCTGTGTAGGAACTCAAGCTTTGGTAAAGAGATATGCATATCTCTTTACTGATATGCATATCACACGGACCAAAAAGAAGGTAGGTGCAGGAGCAGAGAGAGATCTGTTCAGTCAATGCAGACAGAAAAAAGAGCTCACATACAGAGGAGCCCCAGGGAAAGACGTGTATGATTTGAAAATGGCTTACATGAATCTGTGGGGTGTAAAAGCAGTAGTGGGGAGGAAGAAAAAAAAAAATAGCCTAGTAAGGGTTTCTTCCTCATTTAGTCCTGCACTAGTTTCTACACATCTATTATACCATAAGCTCATACATCTTGACCTCTGCCTTTCTTCCTGCAGCCAGGCAAAGCAATGAGAAGTAATAAATGAGTTATCTCACAGGGGCATCATGAGAACTGGTTTGGTAATTGCTATTCTGTGGAACACAAAGTTCGAGCAGCTCATCCAGAGTCTATGAAACAAAGCCAGGAATAAACTTGCGGAATTGTCATTGCCAGTTGTTTGTCTAATTGCAAGCAGTCATTTGTCTTTTCCATAAGACTACCCTTGTTAAAAAAATAGAAAGATTAAAATTAAATTCTATGCAGTAAAAACTCCTCACAGACATCTTGTTTTGTGTACTTGTCCTTTCGTTGTCCGTGCCTGACAACTATGGGGTACTACTGTCCTTTTTCCAAGTTTCTCTTTCTATACAAACAGGTAATATTTTAAAGTTAAGTTCCTACATTTTTATTACAGGACAAAAGAAAGAAGACAGCCTGTCAGACATATCTATCAAAGGAATTACCTTTTCCACAGTCTGTCTCATCTCAGAACATGATAAAAAACCTCTGCAGCAGCCTAAGGGACTGAATTTTTTTTTTTTTTTACTCTTGTTTTCTAACACACACCACCAGCTACATTGCAATAATACTCAGACCCCAAAGTACAGGAATGGACCACATATAAATGAGGACTGCAAAAGAAGAAAAAAAAGCCTGTTGCCTACAGCAGGCAGCATGAGAAATGCAGCTGGATCTCAAAACAGAAGGGAACTCATCTGTGGAGATCAGCCCAGCAGGTCTCTACCTTCAACCTTTTCAAATGCTGAGTCACTACATTTAGGAAAACAATATTTTCTGACAAATGAAGACAGACTTAATCAGGACAAGGCAAAGAAATCCTACAGCAGTCTTTTATTATTAAACGCTGAAACAGTATAATTTGGGTATTTGTCAGAATTACTGGTTATCAGGGACAGAAAGTCCTGGACACTGTTTTCAGTTGAACATGACGCTTAGTAAGATTTATATTTCTATTATGCTTTCCTTGTTGTATTGCAGTAAAAGTTAAAAGGCAACCTTCAATCAAGTCTCCTGGGTACTTTTTTCATACCCAAGCCTTGTTTGGAAAGTAAACGTTTTGAAATACATAATTTTTTTTTAAATAAAAAAAATTTAAATCCTTAATGTATGGTTTTGCAGAGAGTGATCTGAACTCTTTTACTGTCTAGTTGAAGAACAGACTGAAGTCCCTCAGCAGGCTGTTCTGACAATGCTGTCTTCAAATGCTTCAGAAACATATATTGAGAATTATTAAGGCACGGGATCCATCAAGAAATGACAAGCAAGCTTTTGGCTGGTAGCAAAGGCAAGATGAGAGCTGAGGCACTGAAGGGAAAGCTGTGCTTCTCAAAGCACACTGCCTGCTTCAGAAATAATTCTATCAGAAAAGGAAATCAGATCTTGACATACCAAAACATTGACTGATACGCGCATGTATCAAGGCACTACCCACTGAAGCCAGCAGACATTACCAAGAACAAATCTTAAAGAAAATTTCAGTTCCTTTCAATTTTAATGTTTCTCTAAAAGTGTTATGATTGAAATTAGAACTCTTAAGTTGCACTACCCTTGCTGATACGTCAGAAATTAGGAAAAAAATTTGCCTCAGTTTCATCAATCTTTTAAGTTTTTAAATGATGTAGAATGCCACTGTATTGGGCATGAACTTCAGCATGTCAAGCCACACAGCAAGTAACAGCACTGTAATGTAAAAACAAAAGGCAGATCAGACAGAGGCTCCTGAAAGATCACGTAGGGTCTGTAAAATGATTAAGGGACAAGAACATCTGACATAGAAAGAGAAGTAAGAGAGCTGGGATTGCTTAACTTTAAGATGAAAAGTGCCTGACTGGGGGCATTTTTGGGGTATAAATATCTGATGGGGAGAGTAAAGTTGATGGAGACAGAGTGTTCTCAGTAGTGGCCAATGACTTGACAAAAGGAAATGGGCACAAACTGAAAATTCATTTCAACAAAAAAAAGCACCAAAACCAACAAACCACCACCAAACAACCAACCAAAAAAAGCAGAAAAAGAAATCCACCAAAACTCACAAAACACTCCAAGCCACCTTTCTTACTGTAAGGATGATTGAATGCTATTACAGGTTGTCCAGAAAGGTTGTGGAGTCTCTGTGCTCGGAAATATTAAAAACTGGACACAGGGCTGAGCAACCCGCTTGAGCTGACCCTACTCTGAGCAGGGGCATCAGACTAGACAATCTCCAGAGGTGTCTGCCTGGCCTCAGCCCATCTGTGCAGTGGTCTCAAAAGACAACTCCTACAGGTTCACAGATCTGCTGGCGGTCCAGTGGAAAAAATGAAAATGATCAGCTATGTATGCTACTCAAAAGTAATTTATTCTCCCTGCTTTGGTACTTCTAAGGGGTTTTTTTGTTTTCAAACCAAGGCAAGCTGGAAGTCATTGCATCCACTATTTAGAAAAGACTTTATTACAAACCTCTCACTTCCCGCTGTTGGTGCTCTTTGCTTTTAAGTATGGGGTGGGAGATCCACAGCCAGGGGTGATGCTTGCGAAGCTGAGGAAGGATGTAATGTGTTACAAACCCCACGGTCCACGCTAAAGCAAACAGGACAATGCTGAGAAATGGCTGGACCAAAGCAGAAAAAACAGAAATATAGTTATAACTTGCAAACTACGTGTTTATAGATATGTTTTCAACATTTTTTAACAGTTTCTATAATTGTATTTTTGTGCAATTAATTTTTATTACTATGTTCAAACTCTTGACTCCACGGATCAATATGGATTTTGATGTATGTATTTTGCACACACAATTAACCAATTTTTTCCTCCGTGACTGGAGGAAAAAAGGTAAAATATCGGGCTTATTCATTCTGTCCCCTGGGTTCCATACCATAAGAGCTGTGGAGGATTAAAGAAAGAGACATCTAACAAGTAATACTGAAATTAATACAAATATCCAGGAACTAACTGTCTTGCAATATAATAATGTTATGATGACCAGTAAACACATTTTCACTAACTTCTCTTCCCATAATCTCTGTTCTTTCCAGTTAAAGCACCCTGTGGTTCTGCAAAAGAGACATCATACCTTAGGGGGGAAAAAATGATAGATACACACCCTTAATGACAGAAACACAGTACTGGCACTGACAGCAAATGACAGAACAGCAGCCGCTGTGCAGACAATGAGATCCGATTTCAAGATTTCTTTCTGTGAAAATAATTATTTTATACAAAATTAGTAAGGCAGCACTATTGTAACCGAAGTAAATTACTGTGTTCTCAATTACTTACACTCTGCATTGTGGTAAGGCTAATCAGCACTCCCTAATACAACAGTATTTTCTCCACTCTGCTTTGGGAAATTGTTTCTTCACACTCCAGGTTTGTCGAAGTAATCACATTTAAATTCTTCATGGCTAATTTCGAATTATATTTTTAAATAACAAAGTTGTAATATTGGAGAAATGAAAGCAATACATACTGAGTCTGATTCTGCTTAAGGAGTATAACTCTTTTCTATTATGACTTTCTTATTTTTGGGAATCAAAATTCTGGTTCCATTTCCTATTTGCAAGAATTAAGATTCCTTCAAATTCCCTTTATCTTGCATTACCAAAATGAGTCATGCTTTTCTGTAATGTCTTCCAAGACACAACATTAATACATTTGTTATGTTCTAAAGTGACATGTCTCATTCTGTGATTTTCTTTATTGGAAGTCAAATTTCAGCAAGATTTTACGGATTTTAGACAAGGCCTTTTTCTAGTGTCATTGAATGATAACGAAAGGACACGTCTGCCTTTATGTAAAGATCAGGAACTAGGGTAGGAGTAACTTTGTTTCTAAAGATTGGAGAATATCACTGTCTTAGCAGCCCATTTTTCTTGTGATTAAAATGTCATTCTCAGTAAACAAATAAACAAGGTAGGACATGATCTGTGCGGTCTTCTGAATTGTACTTCAGAGGTCACCCAAATGTTTTTGTGAGTAAATGGAAATCTTGTCTTAGATTTATGAGAAGGGCATTTAGGCTCAGCACTCAATATTGCTGCTAAGTTACCAAATGAGTAACTATTTGTAGCTCTTGGTTTAGAAACTGACTTACGCTTTAATTCAAAGATATCTAGAAACCACATGTGAAAAGCGGCACTTTTGTTAGAACTAGAGGTTAATCTGATTTCCTGGTGCTGCAATCTAGGTAGGCTTAATGTATCTCATCAGAGAAAAAGAAAGAAAACTAAAATAATGATGGTACAGCAAACCTAGGAATAAAAGAGATAAAAAGAAAGCAAGCAGAACAAGAGAACAACAGAAGGGTTGCGAATTACCAGGGAAGCTGGTAGCAACCTCTATATTTAGGCTGCCTATCACTCCCTGTTATGAAAGATGCCTCTTAGTAAAAGGTCACCAGCATCAGCACTTCCACTTACTGCAGCAGCCCTTTGAAATGCAGCAGGACTAAAAAGCCTTCAGGCTCAGAAAGTACTTTTGCTTTGTCCCAGGAAACTCCAGTCTGGCTTAGCTGAAATCTCAAGCCACCACCACTGTCTTTCCCCTTCTCAGGCTCCTCAGGAGTATATATCCAAAAGAGTAGTGTTCCCTCCACTCAGAGCCATGCCTTCTCCAGACAGCCCTGTACTCTGCATGGGCTACGCGTGGTGGGAAGGTGTAGGAGCTGAGTTAGGTCTTTGTAACTCTTTCTGACCATCTTTTCAAAGCATAGCCCTGCTAGCCTTCCTCCTTGGCTGTCGTATTCAACAGAAGAACCACAACATGAGAGAGCTCACAGGAAAAGCCTTCTCTTCCCTGAATAAACCTTTGATCTCTGCCTGTCCCCACAGATCTTCTCTGTTCAGTTCAAACTTTCTCTCATTAGCAAGTTGTGTACTCATCTCTGACTCAAGTAGTTTTAGCAGGTGGAGCAATACTGAAAAAATATGGTCTAATAAAAATGAATAAGGGAATTATTACCAGTGCATGCAATGGAAATGACCTTTTTTTAACCTTTCCAGATATTTTTAAAGATGTTGCATACAAAATCTATGTAAAGCAGCAGCATCTGAGAAAATTAAGCAGTGTCAAATTTATATGCCACTATTTCAGCCCTTTTGTGAATACACAGCATGAAAAGTCTTGATCAAGTATCATTTTCTGCACAGCTGAATTCAACTACTCAATAGTCTAAAACAAGCTTCTAAGAACAACAAACACACTCCAATCATATTCACAAGCTCTTCTGTACAACCAAAAAGGCTTACTATAAAAATGACTGATTTCTCTCACAGTCAAGTGACTGAAAAAGCTGCCACTTTAAAAATTATATAAAATATTAAGAATTTATCTGTAAAATCAGCAGAGGTGATAACAATACATGTTTTGGGGAGAGGTGGCATCCTAACTTTTCATTCCAGGCCAGATGACCAAAAAGACTCTTTTCAAACATTACATTCAAAATTGAACATATTCACAAATTATATTGCACAGGACTTATATTTCCCATCTTTCATTTTGCAATTGTCCTTTTTACAGTGCTCTCACTGCTTTTAGCAATCCTATGCAGAAAAAGGCCTATGTTTTTAAGGAAATTATTATTATTCAGATATTCAACCCCGAAGTCAATAATTGCTTTCCAATTCTGGCAATATTGAAAGTTTTTAAAGTATCATATATGCCCAGGCTTGTCCTTTTGCCCTTGCACTGAACTGCTTCAAAATGTAAACATACTGCTCAGCTGCTGACTTGCACAACGGTCCCCACAGGAGCTCCCTCTTGATGTGGCCAATGCTTTCAAGCTTCTCACAGAATTCAGGCATTTTTTCTTTCTAAAGCAAAGCTGAGCAGTGGTTGCTTCTATTCCATGTCGCTGCATAGGCGACAGGACCCCCCAGGAAATGGCTGACCCTGGGCAGTGATCTCTCTGGCTGAGGGGCATTCAGAGCTACCTTCCAGGAGAAAATCTTGGGCATCCACCTGCAGGCTGCTGTGGGTGGATCTGTGGCTTCAGCCTTCCTGTGGAAGGTCGCTAGCTCCTGAAAAGCATGTGCCTACCTTGGATGTAACTCTGTCCCTCATCTGGCTTTAGACCCAACTGTCTAAAGCAGGATTTTGGATGTCATTCTCAATGCCAGGCACTTGAGTTGAATACTGAATAGCACTATAACATGATGCTTGAGTCCTTCACTGCAATTGGTCCAAAAATGGAAAAATTAAGCTCTATTCACAGTTAAAATCTCTGCAGTAAGAGACATTCACTGCTATAGTTTGGAGTCGCCTTTTTTTTTTTCCATTTTACACTCAAGGGAAAAACAGAAACCCCAAACAAACATTACTACCTTTGATGCCTTGGGGATTTCACAAGCAGAATATATTAGAGTGGCACTTTTTTGTTGTTTTAATTATTATCACAGAATCATAGAATCATTTATGTTGGAAAAGATGTTTAGGATCATCAAGTCCAACCACTATTTTCAATTATATTTTTGAAGCTTTGTACAAATCCTTTCATTAGCTATCTAAATGTTTGTATTAACGACCAGGAAGGAAGCTTGATTCTGAATGTAACACATTATCACCCTCAGGCCACTGCTTAATCTAGTAATCAGCCATGTGGATGCCTACAGAAATTAATTATAATGGTAGGAAGCTCCATTCTCAAAGTTGAATGGTCAATTATCCATCACAGCTGCTTTATAATTCAGGCTTCCAAAGCTGGCAATTCTTACACAGCCATTCAAGGAAAGGAAAAGAGTAAAGGTCATGTAAATAAACATTAGAGATGCTGTATTTATTACTCCTAACATCAACACAAAGCCATCCAGAACACAACACATTAATTTTCAATATTAACCTTGTTTACTTTCAGCTCCTTGAGAAGGTGATTTGGTTCTGTACGCCTCAGGCTTTCAGATTAAAATGGGTCTTATTTAAATGGTGTGTTATGTAGACCATATGTCTGTATATAGACCAAGGCAAGGCTGGTTTGTGTTGCATCTTGCCATCTCTTGCCACTGACATGGGTTAAGAATACTCTCCTTGCAGGGGAGCACTTCAAGAAAAAATGAGCTACCATCATGAAATGTCTTCCAAATACTGATATATTGTTTCACCTAGCTTCTGAACTATTTGATGTTCCCTTACAAAAGTTGTGGAAGTTATTTAACATTAGCTTTGAAGAGTCATCCGAGTCCTACATCCTAAACACGGCTGCTATTGCCGAAGAAAGCCAGTCAAGACTGTGGCTTGATTGTGCTCCTCAAACTCGATGCATGTGCATTTTCTCCTGCCTCAGTTCTTCCCTACCTGCTCTATTAGCACTTCATTGGTGAGAGAGCAGTCGGAGTCTCCTTGGTGTTTAACTGAGACAGAGGTACCAGGTAACAGAGGGGTCAGACAAAGAGCCCACATTAATCAGAAATTGCCCTCTCTTTCTTCTGGAGGTCTCCCAATGTGGTAAAATTAGCACTGCTAATTGACATTGTAAGCGAACACTTTTACTTACAATTTTTATACAGATTGAAGGAAGCCCAGGGAGTGGAAAAAGAGTGAAGACAAAGAACTAGCAAGCTCCAGCCACACTGAAAGAAAGCAGCTTCTGCATAATAGTAGCAGCAGTGTGGAGTATCAAATGGACAGAACAGAAAAGTGCCAACTCCCAAATCCAAGTACTTCCTGGAGAGCAAAGGTGCCAGGAAGCCCACTCAATTAATCCTAAAAGTGTGGCAAAATGTGACAGGAATGAAACACTGTGAAGAGAAAAACTGAAGCCCTATATCTGGCAAATCCCACCACAGTTCTCCCTATACTTCTGCATCTTCCACCCTATTGGCTCAAGGCCCCAAGTGCAGCTGAACTGTGTTAGTGTAAGAAATCAGATCCCTGTCTATGTCACTGACACAAAAATAGTTCAAGAGTCTGCAGCATAACTCCATTTTGAAAACACAGCCAGGATTTTAGACGCAGATTTTCTCACTCTTTCGGTTTTTGTTTTCAAAATATTAAAGCCTTGCTCAAGGTTTCCCTCTCCACTGTGAAATGAAACCAGTTAAGTGGACAGCTGCAGTAACTGCTTCAGTCCCCTGGCTGGGCTCCATCTGCAGAACAGATGAGATCAGACTCTGTACTCCTCCAAGAAAGGCACTATCAGCATAAGATGGAACTACAGGGGAATGAGAAGCTTTCCATTACATCTGCCATACAGTCCCCACGTACAAAACCGGAATGTCAATGAACCAGGGCAATAGCCTACACACCACAGATACCACAGAAGATAGCAACATTTTAACAAAATAACTTTATTTTGTTACTCTGTTACTAGATGGACATTTATATTCCAGTATCAGCTGTTGCAAACAGTCTAATTTGCAAGAAACTGTAGCTCAATACAAGCAATAAGAAATAACCATATCACTTAATCTTCTGTAGGCCTTATTAGAAGTAGTAGTTTAAACTAACATTATACATGGTAAATGTTACAATCTAAGCAGCAGCTTAGCAAAGAAAAATAGAAAACACTGGTAGTGTGGGATCAATTCATATGCTGAATGTAGGCTGTGTAAGGGCGCCTTATAAAATGCCTAAGGAATGATTCAAGATGTACATGAGAGATGCATCCCTTTGAAGGGACATCTGGAGGCCAGGCCAGCTACCACAGTAGGAACTATGGACTCCCAGGTCATGTCTAAGGGTCAAAGTAGGCAGTCTATCTTCCAGAGGCTCTCTGAATGCCCCGGCTTTTGCAAGCATTCTGAAGTTTAGGAATAGCTGCCTACATTGCAAATGCTCAGATGCAGGCACTGGGGATGTGGTCAGGAGAAGGGCTGTCTGACAGCCAGGAAGCAGGACAGTTCACATGACTAATAAATGTCAAACACCCCTTAGCATTTCTGGAAACTTGATGATCTTCCACATGAACTCCTTATGAGCTCAACCTCCCCTGGGTAACAGCAAACATTTTTTTAATATAAAAAGACACAAAAAGGAAGATGGGTCACTTCAGCTGTTTACACTGAAGTGAGAAATAAGCTGACACAAACTTAGAGCTTCCTGCCAGACAGTCGTAAATAAACAGCCTGCCAAGCAAAGAAGAGATGATGAGATGGCAATGCTTGGCACCAGGCATGTACCTCCCTCTCCCATACTAGCCCAGTTTCACATGCTTTTTCCATCTCTAGGTGCCAAGTCTGTCAGTGTGCTCCACTTGGCTTGGCCGGGGTGGAGGGCACACAGTCAAGAGTACTTCCTGGCACAGAAAAGGCCTTCCTGAAAAACAGGTAGCCCTAGCCCCAGAAAAATTAAGAATAAGGGCTGTTTTAAACACACTGAATTCTGTGGACCGAATCCTGTTCCTCTCCAACATAGACAGGGAGTTTAGCAGGACTGCTCACCTTTTTGAATGCTTGTTGAACAACCCAGCCTACCTTGAACACACCAGATTGCCAGGCTGTAACTCTGTGCACAGAACTTGCATTAGCTCTCCAAGTACTAGGATGAGAGATGCCTCACTCCCAAAGCTCTAAGAGTGCATTTCCCATTGACTATATTAAATGAATCAATGTTGCAGACTCCTTTAAAGGAGCCCTTCAGAAAGGAAAATGGTGTGTATCACCTTTCTCGCTTCTGGCCTCACCATAAAGAAGATCTATCTGTGCTTCTAGTAATTTAAATTACTAAATGAGAATATTTACAAGGTTCCGCAGTGGGCAAAATGGATGACAGAGTGAGAGCTTTGAACAGAAAGTAATGAAAGAAAAAAATCTTACCACTGATTCTCTCATTTTTTCTGGGAGTGGATCTTCTGATGAATCTTCAAATCGTTGGCGTAGATAGTGAGGGACATATTTACACTGAATAAGGGACCTGTTCAAAAAAATTTCATAGTTAGGATACTTCTGAACATGTGTAACAGATACGAATATTCTTGAAGGGCAGAGGAGGAAGAACAGCCTCAGATTTCCTTCTTCATGTATACATTAGCATTCTTATCTCTGTATAGCTGGAGACTGACACAAACCAGCTCTACCTGTGATCAGGGTAGAAATTCCTCATAAAAATCTTGAGGAGTCTCAGCAGCCCAATCAACGTGACTCGGTCATTTAGAGCAATCAGCAGAGAGAGTTCTGTTGCATTTATGACTCTTATTAATGTTTCAGCTAAGCTGAAACCAATATGAGAACTCTTTAGACCCATGTTAAAAGAGCCAAGGAAGTTATTGCTGTACAAACTGTGTATTAATTCTCTCTTCAAGATCTATGTACTGCCTCCTCATCCATCTTGAAATTTATGCCACAGGCCATACCTTAAAGATTTCCAATTTCCTTAATTTATTTAAAAGAAGTTCAGAGCTGCTTTAAAACAAAAAATCTTAAATCTTTTTTTTAAGGATTATATATTTTTACAAGTGCACAATAAACATTTGATGTTGTTGTACACCTATTCTTAATTTTATGATTTTTTACAACCATTTCAGTTGCTGAATATTTCATTACAAATGTTACGAAATTGTTAGCTATATTTACAAGTAAAAATGCATTTAATAGTTTAAGATTACTTCCTTAAACCACAAGTTTCAAGGAAGACAAGTTTCTGTTTTATTAAAGAGGTTAATGAACTGGTGTGTCTTTTCTGAGGAGTGGGAGAAAAGAATATATTTAAATTACCTCAAAATTGAAAGAGCTCACAATTCCATGCTGATTTGCAATTTACCTGTATATATTTTACTCCAAGGCCAAGAAATCTCCCTACTACAGCACACAGCTTCACTTCCTTCCATACACAAGTTCCACACTGTAATAGCTGATGAACTCCACACCACCTACACAAAGCTTGATCCAAATCTACTTGACATCAGTGCCAGACACAGTAGGCTGTGGGTAAAGTTAATGGCAAGAGATACAAGCAGTTCTTGTTGCTTCATCACATCAGAACGTAGCAATGTCTAAATATCAGATTGCCTGAATCGTTTGGATGGTAAAGAAAGAATTTTTCAACTCTTCAGTAAGATTTACTGGGATTTACTGCCAATTTCCTACTAGTGCTCTATATCCTTTCCTTCCTCATCAGCATTGTTCTCCTTTTTCCAAGGTTCTCTACTAAAATGTAATCTCAAACGGCCTAAAAAGCCCTCCACTTCCCCCCTTCTCTCTCCTGCATTACAGAATTGTGCATAATGAATCTTGAGCCTCACCTCAAGACACACATAACATGTCATGAATCAAAGGAGAGAACCTATGGGTTTCCTCACAGGCTCTCTGCACTGTTCTAGGATAAAAGAACTATGTGTAAAGCAGAATTCCAAGTGGCATGGTGATACTGCCTACACAAAACCCACTTGCTTGCTTAGCCCAACAGCCATAGATGTAGTTGCCCAGCTGCTTGTGAACAACCACAGCCCCCATAACAGCAATATATCACAGTTTCCCCACAGGAAAACTCCCATTTGCTGCCCCTGAGCTATGGATCTATGGGCATCTCTCATACATCACCTCAACCTGCAGATCAGTGTTGGGACTTCTCCCCTCAATCTCCCTCATTTGCAATGTCAGCGCTTAGCACACACTTCCTTTCCTCAGTTACTTCTAGCATACTGTGTCAAAGCAAAAAAGGAAGGATGGAACCTCAGAGAGGCATAGCATACTACAGTAATCCTCAGCAAAAGTTGGAATTCAGCCATCTTCCCAGCACATTAAATGTTTCTTTCCCTGGCCCCAGTGCTACCCAATGCACAATCTGCAACTCCAGTAGCCTGAGCATCCCCTCAACTGAATCAATGTCCTCCAACCTGGCAAGCACACAATCTCCCAGAGGGGAAAATCTGCTTCAGAGATTTTGGATAGTGCTGTTTAAAGAGCACCAGCCCTGCTGGTGATCTGACTGCAGCACTTCATTCATTTACAGGACTGACACCAACCACGCAGACATGGTGAGGAACTTCCCCTCACCCCAGTACTTTCAGGAAGCAGTCCCTGTGGTTTTGAAACCCAGGCATCACTCTGGCTATGTGCTGTACAGACTAATCAGCAAATAACATTTACAGGCAACTTACATCAGTACAGATGGGTCGCTGCTTTGTCTGCTGAGGTGATAAGAAAGTGCAACTAGCAGACCACAGAAAGCAGAGAACAGCGCTGGAATGTGCTGTGCATCCCAGGGTTCCTAAAGAGGATAACAGAAAGCAAAGTATTTGTAATTTAGGAATGCAGAACTTTAAAAAAAAAAGTAAGTAGGTTAAGTCATACATGCAATGTTACATGTACAACATCTACATTTGTACATCATCTACTGCAGACTGAAAATCCTTTTTCATATCAAAGTTTATTACTGTGAAAAAACCCCGCAATTAAAGGCATGTTTTGTGCTCATATTATGCAATTCCTCTATAATCAGCAATTAGCTAGGAAACCACATGAAAGGCAGGTTTTCTTTCCTCTTCAATGAAACACTAGAGGAAAAGTCTCATTAAAATGAGATCCGAGTAAAATCAACGGCAATGTATTTACCCACACACTAAATTGATATGCAGTTACTTGACCTGTAGCCAGACTGCAAGTAACAAATGACAATATCACCTAGATCAGGCAGTGGGGCAGAGTTCTGGCACCTCCAACATCTTTCTGCTGCTTTGTGCATTCCACCCTGGATGCTAACACAGTGGAGAGGGAGAGTGCTTGCCACCATGTGTGACATGCCCAAGTAAGCAAACAAGAGACAATTGACACACTCGCCAGCCCACTCTGGACATAACCAAGATGAGAAACTCCCTCTGGGTGAGTTAAACAGCTAAAATTGGCTAGAAAGAATCAGAGAAAGAATAAGAAGTTGAAGGAACACTTAGCAAGATTAGTGTTACACTAATCTTACACACTTGCTTAGTGTTACAACACTTGCTAAGTGTTGAAGGAACACTTAGCAAGCACTTCATCTGTGAAGTCCTCAAGTACAAATCTGGGATCCTAAGACACACTTGCGAGTCCTATCTGTAAGGAATTTTGTCTGTGAAGGACACAGAAATTTGGTGGATCCACACATTCCATAGCCATTTCACTTACTAGTTGTATTCTTTGCCTCCACACAACTTCTACCTGATCAATCAAATGCAAACTCACCAGATCCCAACATCAGAGCACTTTCTGGACAGGTTTTGGGAAACAATGCCTGTAGGATCTGTGAAACAGGCTAGTGCCAGCAAGACTTCTTCTGCACCATTATCTCTTGCTTTATAAACTTAACAATTAGTACAGGACCAATAATTTCACAGGATAAACTAGGTTTACTAGCCTTATTTCGCTCAGTTACATGCATGATTTCTTAGCAAAGCAGACTCATGTTAGGAAACACTGAACTTCTGTCAGGTGGAATGAATACCTAAGACAAACTAATTTTAAGTGACAAACATCTAAGCCATTGCAACATGGAATTCTGGGATTTAACTCTGGAATTCTCATTATCCTAAGAGGTGTATCAAAAAATTGAAATCTTAATTCCAAGAATCACCTTCCCCTCATCATACTACTGAACATCACAAAGATGAAAGACAGAAGCACCTAGTTCTATCAAACAATCCTACCCAAACCAGTAATTACAAACAAAAGAGAGATTTACATGCTATTATTGAAAGAACCCAGCACCATTTAGTTGACAACATAAACTTTACCATCCAATCCCACTCTTCATTTCATTGTTCCCAGTTTTGGGGCCAAATACATTTTGGCTTAACTTTTCCCATGCTTAGTCTCCCACCAGAAATTCATATTCTTCAAAACACTGAAGAAAATGAACTGAAGCCAAAATGTTCTGAAAATGGCTGAATCACAGCCTATCCAAAAATCCATTGCATTTCCAGGGCAATACAACTGTGTACAAATCTAGCCAGCAGCTTCTAATGTATGACTGCCTCTTTGCCCTGCAACTTCTTTTGAAAGCAAAACACTATAAAGAGCTGAGCAATGTTCCAGATATTGAAATTTATCAGTATCCACTTTGAAAAATCATTCCACTCTCTCTGTTTTAAAATTCTATGAGGCATAGATGCCCATATTAATGTCTCAGAAACTCTGTTTCCATATTTTCTGCATATTACACAGCTTCTGCATTTGTCTGGCCTGTGCTCTAGTTCCAAACTGTCATTGTCCCCTCAAAACTCAGATGTCAGGGATCCAGAAAGGCAGATAGACTGGCATCAATATTTGCTATGTGCCTAGAGAGCAGGATTTTCCAGAAAAATGCTACACAATGTTGTACAAAAGATGAGAATGAACAAAGGTGTAATTTCTCCAATATCAATGTGATGTACCTTCCTCCTTTTTGTCATTTTCCTCCCCCAGTAAAGATGCCTGGTAGCTTTAAATTAAAAAGATGAGAAAAACAATATAGTTGATAATTGCACAATGATTCTTCTCAGTGGGAAAACAGGAATGACAGGTTTTAGTCTTGGAAGCTGGTATTATCTGTCATACTAGACAGGGAGTTTGACTTCCTAGTTTACCTCATTGGGTTGAGGTGACACATAGTGCTTTCATATACAGTTTTGACTTTGATGCAAACACTCACGTAGTCATTTTTAAAACAGTGAAAGAGACTTACAGGGTTAAGGATGAAAGTGATGAGTTACAATAGACCCAGTACTGGGGGTGCAGGTGTTCCATTCCAACCACAGAACTGCCTAATCCCAAAACAATCCCCTAAAAGGGAAGATAAAGGTGTCGTTGAACTTATGAGCCTTTCACTACTGCTAGGGGTGGGAAGGTGAATGTATGTTTAAAAGGTGGTGATAGTAGTTTTCTGTCCTATGTTATTTATCCATTTTATTTCTTTCTTCTCCTAAAAAAAAAAGCACGTAGCTCACTTATCTTTCAAAGACATGCTCAAATAAATCTTATCTTCTACTCCAGTGACAAAAAGTGCTCTGAATGGAGAGCCAATTATGCCAAGTAGAAATTCTTGTTACTTTTTTTTTCATTTCAGAGTATTCCTCTCAACTCGACGATGACTTTGCAGATTGCTGCAGTGATAGCATCACTGAAGGTGAAGGTGCTGGCAGAGTGGCTGGCTTTTTCAATACGGAGACAAACTCCAGTTGTTCCTCACACACTTGGTTTTCCACTCTCATGATTTCATCATTATTTATAGATTCATAGAACAGTTTGGGTAGAAAGGGACCTTTAAAAGTCACCTAGTCCACGCTCCGTCCAATTCAGTCAATTTTTCTTTAGTCTTTTTCCTCATCTCCACACCCCTCCTTCATCACAGACCTGTGCTATTGCTCACATATCAAGCAGTAAGCAGGACGTGTTGGTGGCCAATCCTTCCACATGTGTGATGATAAAGTGAAATAAATACTATCATCCTATTTCTGAACATCTAAAACACTGACTTTCTGAAAATATTGTAAAGGGGAACCCTCCTCACCCCCAAAAATATGAGAAAACAGTAAGAACTTGTTCTGTACAAGGCCAACTATAAGCTTAACACTATATTACCACGGATACTCACTTTCAGTGAACACTAACAACCAAAGAATGTGAATTAATGAGCCTTGGGTTACTCAGGTTAGAGACAAATTCCAGGAAGAGACGTACACCAGCCTTATCTTCCCATCATCCATGGAAAACAAAACATTACTTTCCTAGATGATCACCAAAAACTTGACAAGTGATAAGCTACCAGAATACAGGTATCAGTGCCCCTTCTGAGCAACGTTGTTTCTATTTCTCTGCAATTGCTGCTATCTTGGACCATATTTTCACTGCTGAAATTTAAAATCCATAAAGATGGGACTGATACAGGGGTGTCTATGTGTGTCCACACACACCACTTTACACAACAGGGTCCCAGTTTCTGACTAGAACTCCTTGGCTAAAAAGCAGGATGAGCAACAGCTTCAGGCAGGAAGCATGGATACTCATGTTCCACATAATGGTGAGTTTATCCTAAAGAAATGGTGCAGATTTCTACATTCCTATACAGCGACACACAGCAAGAGCAACCCCGGGCCATGTCGGATTCTACAGGAATAATTTGCTTTTTCTGTTTTATCTGGAAAATAAGTTCTTATTATACAGACAAAACTAAGACCATAACTACTGAAGTTATGTCTACAGTGCAAGACTGTCTATGGTTGCAAATATCACTTAGTGAAACGCGTGATATCTGGCAATACTCTCCAAAATTAACACCACTAACAGCTCTTGCTTGAACCTCAGGAGTCTCTTAAATGGAAAGAACATAAAATTGATGAGCCTTACCTTCAAAACCTCCAAGAAGATGAGAGTATTTTATGCAGCAGAAACAAAGCTGTCTAATAATATTATACTTCTATTTTTGGTCTTACACATCCAGGAATTCTGTCTATACATAAGCCTGTTCAGTGCTATCTAGAAATTTAGTTGGGCAACCTTAGCAGACTGAGGGAGACATATGCTTGCAACTCTTTCCCACCATAAAAGCCTAAGACAAATATTTCAAAATTATTAATATACAGATGAAAACTGCATCATTGAAGACAGAAAGCAAGAAGCACTGTTATTCTGATTAATGAGTTTAGAACTCATTGAACAAACCAAACTACATCAATGTAAGGTGAAAACAGTTTAAAATCCACACAGGATTTTTAGTAACTGTCCATTGAATCCATAAATAAGCTACCAGAAAGTATTTTCTTCAGGTATGAGGTAATGGAAACTATGTAACTTTTATTGTAAAAATTATACACTTATACAGAGCTGGAAAAAGCTGCTGTGCCACATATGAACACATTCACATCACTTTAATTTTTCTGACCAAAGTCCAAAAACCTGATTTTTTTTTCCAGGCTGATTCAGATAAACTACAAATCTTCTACCCTAAAAAAAAAAACAACCTGGATGACAAGTAATTAACTGGTTCTGGATAACTTTCAAATCCAAACCAACTGATGTGAACAGAAGGCAGAAGACAAGGGCTGACTGATTCCACAAACATGCAGAGATGTGCTCTTCTGCCCCAGAGAAAAACCCTGGAATACTGGAATTCTGAAGACTGATATCAGGATGGCTAAATTCCAGACTGAATATTTGTAGAAAAAGTAGGACAGCATACCTGACTTTTTTTTAAAACATCTCTTAAATATTTGGGCACAGACCACAAAACAGATGGAGCAGGAGACAAAAATCAGTACATCATGAAATTCTAGTCGAGTGAAAAAGATGGCACAGAAATTCCCGTGTCTCCAATTTGATGGATGTAATATCTGAAAAATAAAAACACCTCCTCCTGGAAAAAGAGAAAACCCTTTCGGATATCAAAGCCAATGTAGCTATTAGAGCTGACAATTTCTGGTCAAGATTACAGGACTGAAGATGAGATCAGAAATAAAGCCAGGCTGAAGTGAACTCGGGTAATTTTAAACCAAGCTCAGTTACCCAATAGCTTCAAAAATGTAGTGAGCTGAGAAATTGCTGCTATTAGATGTAAGAATCCAAGGAATGAACGAAAGAGCTGATAAAACCATGCTTAGGATTTAGAGCTTTGTATTAAACAAAAGTAAATGAAAGTTCATAGAGGACCTGTAAAGAACTGGAATAAGGAGTGATGATATCATTAAAGAGAGGTCTGGGAGATAAAGAAATCTCAAAGCAAGCATGAGAAACTCAGGTGTTTGTACTTCAGAATCCAAGACATTTACCTACTTGCTTGCCTGAAATCAGGTTCACAGCATTGTTATACGTAAGGATGGACAAGCAGCTGGTGTCCTATCACTCATAATACAGATGTGTCATGGGATAAGATGTATGAAGAAATGCTCTACAGCATCTGAAAGCTGTAACCAAATCACCTCTGCATCACTGGGATAACACAACTGTAAACCAAAAATCTATCCCTGTGACTTTCCATCATCACCAGCAGGAACAACTTCCATGGACCAGCCAGGCCAGACAGAGACATGCAAACCTCCTCCACTCACAATGCACTGCTTTCACTATCAACAGTGATCAAAAGTGTCCTGCCCATCAGTCCTCAAAGCCTCAAACACACAGACCAGCTATTTTGTGCTCAGTGTTTTTACAGAGAAATTATCTGTTATAATTTCAGATGCAATACCTCGTACTTCCTACTGTGAACAATTTGGCTTTTTTTTTTATTTGACAGCTTTACAGAAAAAAGAAAACTGATCATCCCAGCAGTAGCACCACCAGAGGAGGTCCTGACAAGCTGCAGACCCACAGCTCCTCCACACCAGTATCAAGCAAGGGCAAAGCCGCTGAGGAGCACTACGAGGAAGGGAGCCACCGCCTGGCCACAGCACCTGGGATCCCTTTGCCTCCCAGTCACCTCTGAACAACACATTCCTCTTCCTCCTCCAAGTGTCCAGTTGCACAACTCACACACCGGCACAGTCATCTCGCAAAGGTTTACGCCTGGCCGTGGTGACAGACTGTCCCTTATTTTAGTTGTGTGAAAGTGCACATTTGGCCACATATCAAACACCCTGGGTCTGCCAGGTGAGCAGCGTGGAACCACTCCCCAAAACATGTCATATGCTTCTGATCAAGTCCTGTGAAGGGATATGACAGCAGCTGCCACCTGACCCAACCCACACTCTCACTGTTGACACAAGGACTAGAGATCTGTCCATCCTTTTTTAGGTGGTATGTGCATTTTAGCCATTAGAGAGAAATATTTCTGGTCATGCGATGGCAAAGGCGCTGCAAGGTCATTCAGAAAGAGTGGCAGGGCCAGATGAACTTGTCAGACATGCCAAACGTTGCCCACAGGTCACAGGATGAACTCTCAATTGAGAATACTGTATAATAATTTTCCTCAGGCAACTTATCTGAACAAAATCCATGAGAACTATGAAGTTAAACTAATGATACATCTATACCACAGCTGCTTTTTCATAATCACACTTAGTTAGTGTTGTACAACATAATTCAACAGCAAAATCAGTCTAGACAAGACACAGTATTTCAGCACAGTCTTATTAGTCTTAATTTTCAGAGCTTATATTCACATGCTGGAAGTTACCTTGAACACTTATACTCAAGGTAAGTATTCTGTGGACACACCCCAAAACAATTCCTACTTCTCAATTTTCTAAAACTGAAGTTCTAGAGCAAACAGTTAATTGCTGTCAATTTGCTATTCTAAAATAATTTCAAAATCTGAGCACAACCAAACCAAACTACTGTATGTATGTATGTATACATATATGTGCACAGCGAAAGCAGACTAGACTGTTTCACCCTGCAAGATTATAACTAAAACACAAGAACCACTTAAAGAAGGACAGGATCAAGCCTGATACCACTGGAATGGTCTTCAGCTTGGGCATTTGATCTGAGCAAGTGTAAAAAGCACAAAAAAATCTTCAGGTAATGAGGTAACGGAAACTTCTCCAGTAAAAAGCACAAAATCACTTAAGAGATCCATTCTCCTCCGCAATTTATTTCAGGAAATAGAATTCTGGTAGTTACACCTGCTGAGCTATAAGATGTTCTGCCAATAAACAGAGTTGACATTTGAGGATGCTACATTTCAGCCAAAAAAAATGCTTTGCAACCCAGAAATCCTCTGCCAAATAGAGTCTATCCTGTATCCCCACCCTGAAAATTTTTGATTATGATGACTTTTTTTTTGACCTCCATAAATATTGCAAATTTTGCTCTGTTGGTTTTACCAAACTCACTAAAAGTGAAAAGAGTAAAATAAGAACAAAAAATAAATAACAGTTATAAAGTGCAAGCCTGTAAGAGATGCTAATTCTAGCTTGAAGGAAACCATGTACTTACCACTGTTGTGCAAACACCTCAATGAAACAGACTACAGCGTTTGCTCAGTTTTGAGCTAAACTCTGCAATTTCTAGGGCACCAAAAATTAAAATCTTCACTTGATTAAGACCATAAATTGTTGCTGACTACATACCAAAACATTTCTAGTTACTTCAAGGAGTATTAGATCTCCTTCACAGTGGGCCCTGCTCAGGATCAGATTAAACCAATTCCTACTCTTCCTCCATCAACCAAAGAATCATACTTTCGCAACATTACAGACATCAGTCCAAACTAAAAATCTCTGAACTTGACTGAAGAACAAGGAGAGTTAACCCAAGTGCTAACTTCATAACTTCTAGAAGAAAAAATGTATGAAATTTCAAGCACCCCAGTAGACTGAGATTATGAGCCGAAGCAAGAGGAATCATCTTTACATGGTTTAAATTAACCTCCTCAGAAGTGCCTTTACAAGAACAGTGCCATTAAAATTCAAATTAACTGTAACTTCTGTGTGAACAGAAAGTCTGAACTTAATATTAGTAATTTACAACAGATATCTTGTAAATCTTTCACAGCACTCAACTTCAGGGTAGCATTAAAAGCATATTTCTAAGCAGTTTGAAGCCTAATCCACAAGGAGATTGCTTATCTACAAAGCCACCTGCATGCTGTAATTTAAAGTATTATGCTGAGAAAAGAGTATCTAGACTATTTTAAGTGGCTTTTTTTCCCCACTGTTTACAAAAACCACTTTTTTGAAGTATCCATCATACAACTTCCCTACTCTCAACTAGTGAATCACCCTCTGCTTACCTTAGGGAAAAAAAGAAAAAAAAAAAGATCCTTCCCCAGACATTTGTCTGTTTAACAGCAGTTTAACTCAGTAGCTTAACTACTCCCTTCCAAGTAGCTTTTTTCATTTTTCTCATTGTTTCTCACCACCATTACCCATTTTCTCACTCTGTTCACCCTTACAGAGAGCCTCCTTCTCCACCCCAGCTGCCAGTTTCCGAATCATAAATATAGCCAGAAAACAGTAGCAGGAGTACTGGCTACTTTAGGAAACTGCACAAGCAGCAGGTAAACTTTGCAGCATCAGTCACACAGCTGGGTTAGGTCTAACCAGTATAACTGATACACTGGGTGAGCCAGGTGACAGGAGATTCCCTGAGAGAACACCACATGTTCAAAGACATTTAATTTCAAGTGTCTTAACACAGCAGCTGAGTTGCTATAATTTATTTTGCATGGACTCAAGTCACCCAGGGGCAGGATAAAGTGGTGGCTTAACACATTTTACCTTACTATTGGGAGTGGTTAAGAACACACAGCCAGATCTGATCACCTGCAAGTGACCATTAAGGCATTATAATTGTCCTTTTTAGATTTAAGGTTCCTATTCAAAATTTTAAACGCAAAATTGTTAAAAGCCGCTATAGAAATGCTAATGTTCCTTAAAGAATTCCCTTAAAGAAACATCTGACCACCCCTCTCATCTGTGTAAATTGCCAGCCTGGGTGTTGACATGATACATCCTTGGCTGTTGTAGAGCCTGATATTGGGATCTCTGTGTGTGCTGTGCATCTGTGCCACCACAAAGTATCCTCTGACATGTGCCCACAAGATGTCAAGGGCAGCTTGTAAATCGCAGCACATCCTAGTGCACCCCTGCATGGACACTGACAGCATCCAGCCTGTAATGAAACACTGTCAAAAGGTTGTCCCTTATAGGATAAATTTTATTACAAGTCTAACATGAAATTCTGGTCTCGCTGTGGTCACTGGGAATTTTACAGCCAACCCGAATGCAGACAAAATTTCACTGCCACTTTTTAAGTTAAAAAGATAAATAAATGCAGAGGACATAGCCATTAACTTGGGTGGGGGGGGGAAGCTTTACATTGAATATTGCCCAAAACACAGCATCTGTCAAAACCACACCCAACTTTCAACACTGGGCATCCCTGGTAAGTGAGCCAAGAACAAGGCAGCCAGTCCTATGCCAGCACAGGGAGGTGTGGTACATCTGCCTCCTGAGCACCATACACAACTTACCCTCCACATCTGAAAGTCACAGCAGAGTAACACAAAGCACAAAGCAGGGCAACTAACTTAGCTACTCCTGGGAAAGCGGCTGCTTTACAGAGAGACACTAGAAAGTGTCTCTTTCTAGAAAGGCTGGGACTCTTCATTTTAAAGAGATGGCTGAGGGGGATATGACTGATGCCGACAAAACTGCGAAGGCATCGAATGCAGTGAATGCAGAACAGGTTTCCAACAAATCCTGCAATACTAGGCATAAGGAAGACTTGGTGAAATTAGCAGATCACCTTAAAACCAATGATGGACACCACTGCTTTGCACACAGCAGAGGGAACATCTGGAATTTGTTGGCACAAAGTTGTGGAGTCAGAGGACCAGCATATTCAGGAAGGGACTTGACAAATTCATAGACAAAAAGTCCACAGACACCAAATGAAATAAGAACACTCTCCAACATCCCTAATGTAACAATTGTGGGTACTGGAGGGATATTAGGGAAAAGAGTGGCAAACTCAGTCATCTGGCTTACATTAAATTCCTAAACTGCATTTCCCTGTGGATGCAGACACATAACTGATTTAGATGGTCCACTGGTCTAGCCAAGCTTGATGTTTAAGTTCTTAGGCATATTGTTACAAAGCAACAACAAAAACCTTACTAGGACTGAAGAGCAAATTCAGCCTGGCTATGCAGGTCAACCAGAACTGCAGCTTTTTAAGTCAAGGCTGCTGTTCATCTTTGTGGAGAAAATTCAGTGGATCATTTCAGAGTGATACATATAAGAGGCAAATAATCAGAGGTATTAGACACACAGAAAAAAAGGAATTTCTCCTGCAGTTTCAGTCTATTTCAGTGTAACTAACAGGCAGAATCTGAAGCATGGCTTGCAAAGCATATTTTGATAAGCAACAACACTAGTCTCCCTAGATGACGTGAATTTTCAGCTTGAAATTTTGAATTGTTACAGTGTTGTTTTTCTGGCTTACCTTCACTGCACTGAAGCAGAAAGCATACAGGACAATCAGAACAACAAAGCTTCGGGAAATGCTGTATAGTGCAGATACAAACCCAGCAGCAGCTGAAATACAGACATTACAGGTTGGTTAACTTCTTCCTAAATATGAAAGTGCAATCAAAACCAAAATATGAAACAGTTCTTGCATCATGAGAGGTATAGAGATTAAAATCACATACCATAAAGCTACTTACTGAGAAAACACTTTCAATGCCCCAAATAAGCTCACAAAATTGTTTGCAGTTAAGACTGAAAGCCTGATTCCACTGTACTCCCTGTGTTTTCCATTTACCTACGGTCCCACACTATTACTTTTTGTACTGAACATTGTTTTGCCAAAATATCAGCATGCCTCTTCATGCTGCTACCAAGGAGGAATGGGGTGATCTACAGAAATGGCAGTTTTCTAGTCAAAATCCATGCGAAGTTTTCCTCCTTCCCTTTACTCCTAAGATTCAGGCTCTGGTATCATATAAAGCATCCTAACTTGCTCAGTCAACCATATTTTGCACCATATTCCAAAAGCCAGGTAGGAAAAGCTGTCAGACAGAATTAGGAGTTCAGCAGTCTCAACAATGGAGACATAGGGGCTGCAAAACTGTGCCCTAATTAGGGTTCAGCATACACTGGAATCATCCTTATGAGGATGAGGACCTGATCCAACACATTATTGCCTGCAGGCCTGCTATGGAATTTATAAGACAAAAAGCAAAGAACACCTGTATCATCTGTGCTAGTTTCAACCACTTGCCAAAGGCTGCGCCCACAGTAGCAACCAGGACAATGCAGTCAGCATAGGTCTGTGGAATGAGAAGGGCTGAGCATGTCATATCAGTGACATCCATGCTTGAGATGCCTCACTGCAGACTGTCTCTAGTCTGGTCCCACAGACTGTATGCTCATTAGTGTTTGGAGTGCAACAGGTGCTCCCTTACAGTGCATCTTTCTGTTAAGTTTCCTCCAAACGGAACCTAGTTTTCATATTCTGCCACTATTCCGTGATGTAAAACATGGTAAGTGGGAAGGAGGAGGAAGTTTGTTTCTGACCCAAACTAAGATGACAGTGTAGATGCATCTCCATCTTCCCTGTTACTTAAGCTATAGTGAAAAACAAAAAAAAAATCTACTACCAAAAAAAATTCCCATGCTTCATCTCTCAAGGGTCTTCTTTAATCTCTGACAAAATAACACCAAAAAAATTATCACACATCAAATATCTTGACTATGCATTTCTATGGAAGAATGCAAGCTTTTTTTCCCCCAAATGTTAACAGAAAAAAAAATTAAAGGTTTTCTTTTTTAAGAAATAAAGATTCACCTCACACATGCCAGGAAAGAGGTCTTTGATATCAACCATATTCTACAGTCTATAGCACAACACGTATACAATTTCTCAAAAGAAAAAAGAAATCTAATCAAGAGGGCCTTATAAGTATTCACCCCACTGTTAGATGAATACTATTAGCTGTTTGAGTTTTAACATGCATTGTGCTTTGAGAAATGCAATAATATATTCTAATCTAAGGTTAGAATCAGCCCAGAAGGGGACAGCTCAGGCTGCAGATGGCTACTTACCAGAACCACCAAAAAGCAACATGTCTATTTGTTCCAAAAGATAAATGCAGAAGGTGTTGATTTGAGGGAAAAGTCCAAGAAGGGAAATTGCAGGAAAGCAATATAAAAACACTAAAGAAAAAAAAAAGTATTTTAGAACACAGTCATACATCCAATGTATGGAAAATAAAGAAACATGTATCATACCAGAATAAGAAATTGTTGCAATAAATTCTAAAGATTATTCAAGTGAGCATACCTTAACCTGAGCAGCAATGATTACACTTTCCTTCTCATCTATTCAAAATAAATAATGCTATTTTACACATAAGAAACTGAAGCTCAGAGTTAACTTAAGATTTATTTTGGATAAAAGCAGTGGCAGAAAAAATAGCATTACATAGCCTCCTTACTGCTTCTCAAATGCTTTCAAAGTTATATTTGTTCCTTTCAAAGTACAGGAATTTTAATTTGTAGACTTTGTAACCTCCTCCTTGAATCTGAGATTGTTCAAGCACAGCTATAACAATTCAATATAAACAAAAAAAACCTTTAATGGCTAAGATCTGAATTATCTTGGCTATCACTTGGCTGCCTCTCCCAGCAATCAATAGAAGACACTTAGAGCAACCCTTAAACATGAGACAAACCTATAGCGAAACTTACCCAGAATATTTCCCCAGCTTCCAGCAGAATGGACTTTAACTTTGCAGTAGTGAAAGAACATTAAAAACAGGAAAGAAACTCAAGGGTAAAACCCAGTCTGACAGTTTTACATACTCTCTTTCTAAATAGAAATGCTAATTTAAGTGGTTGCCTCACAAACAAGGAAAAGCAGGAGTCATAATCCAGGTAATCATGCTGTTAGTCTTATATTCTGTTCACTTCCAGCCAGTCCTCCTTCCCATCCATTTACCCTTAGCTCCACCATAGAAAATACTAAGCAAGGCTGTCTAGCAAAGCATCTAAACACACACTTGACCCAGGCGTAAACTTTCAAGGATACACACACATATTTAATCATATTCTTACTGCTTCATTGTACTAGTACCAGACTGTTCTGCATGGAGAGAGATGTGCGTCAGCCACTTCTCCTTGTAAACAAGTGTGTGTTTGTTACTTTCCATTCTAAGAAGACTTCAGTTTCCTCCTATTCATTCTCATAAAAAGCAAATTAAAGAAATCTCTAGTGCAACTTATTCCCCTTTCCCCTTGTCAGATTTTTAAGAAGGAAACAAAAGGATTTGTGTTCTTTGCTGAACACTAATTTCACATTTCCCAGCTCATCTTACTAAGGCATCTTGTGCTAAAAGGAAACAATGCACCAAGTTTGCTCTGACAGCTTTTATCTTCATCGTATTATACACTACTGCTATCTAATACTGTAAATCTTGCCAAGAAGTCAAACACAGGAGAGAAAACAACATGCTCAAGTGTTAAACACTGACAGCACTCGCTTAAGTATACTTGGATTCACAATGCACTCTCCAACACTACTTCCTGCCACTGGCACAAATTACACGTAAGTAAGAAAATTAGTAAATACTGTCTTCTCAAGCTTTTACATAAAAATGCTGTCCAATTTCCTCTTCCTTTATTACTCTGCACTTTTTTATATATTCCACCAAGCCATGCCAAGCCAAGCAAGGACCACTCTTGAAGACAGCCAACGGCATGACAGAAAACTGCTCAGCAGGCCACGTGGACTCACCATGGATCAACTATCACAAAAACTCACTGCTGAAACTCTCAGGAGATATTGTTCCTTGGGCAAAGGACTTGCAGAACTGCCAGAACTCATCTTACACTACTGACTTACAGCCCAAATGACTGCTTTTGCTGTAGCAACCTCAGAAAAAGTGGAATAAGAGCAGTGGAAGGAAGGATGAGATGAAAGACTTGACAGTACACCAAGATATACAGAGACAAATGTAAACAAGGAGGGAAAAGTTAGTCGACTATAAAACTGTCCTCACCTCACCCTCTCTCTATTAATACGTTGAACAATAGTAACAACTTCTTTAACTAAGGAGGCTTTACCTCCTTTATGCAGGTATATCTCACCCTGCATAAAGGAGCATACCAGAGAGGAAAATAAACAGTTGTCACCAAAAAGGATCAAATTTAGGAGCAGTAGTTCCCCTTGTGGGAAGCAGACAATAAAAGTAACTGATTAATCCTTTGAAACTGTATTAGGAATTCAAGAGAAAATTTCTTTAAGCATCACACATTTTCATACAGACTCACACACCACCTTTAAAAGCTGGACCGCTAAAAGATGCTTATGTGAGCTGCTGTGTTTAACACTGCAGTTTGAAGGTTTCCTCTAAACAAGCACCTATCACATAAATGTGAGAGGGAAAGACAAATTATGACTCTGGAAAATTTCCATCTTTGGAGAAATGTAGAATGGCAACATCACTGGAAACATACTAGAAGTTTAGAAAATTATTATTTAAAAAAATTTTATATATCCAAGTACTAGAGTATTTGCTGTGTAGTAAAACATTTTTTTTCACAAGGAGAAAAAAAATAAGTGTTATTTCAGTGAGAAATAGTCTTACTGTTCTTTCACTCCTAAACATAGGAGAGCATAACATTCACAGGCTTTCTTCCCTTGACAGAAGCTCAGTCATTGTTAGAAGTAGCAGGCAGAGCACTTAATATCACAAAATTTTGCCTCTTCCTGATTCTTAAGTCTTCTGAGATGTCTGCCAAATAATTTGATTTACTTGTTGAATGTTTAAACGGTTTCATCACGAGAACTACCATATATTAAGGACATAACTACTTTTGTCACTAACAACCCCTGTAGCACCTAGTGACTGAGGGTGGCTCTGTCTGTGCCCTTACTTACACTTCATATGTTAATTTAGCAAAAAGGTCAATCGAAATAAGGAATCCAAGATGAAAACCATAGTTAAAGTCATGAATCCCCAACTAGCATAAGCATAAATCAAGAGCAGAATCACTACCAATTTAAAATAAAACAGAATCAGATCATAAGTAGATTGCAAAGAAATGGATCCGTTAAAAACCACATTTCATAAGTAATTAGGTTACACATCTAACAAAATTGCAATTACTTTCTTTATGATCTTGTTTCAAGACTTTTATCAGAGTATGCTATCCAGCATCACACTAGCTCTTTAAGTTTTTCCTATGATTTCCATTGCTTTTGCTTTTTACTGTAAGAAACAGAAGACTTTTCCTTTTCTTCGTATTTGCAATGCACAGTCAAAAATCCCTTGATTTCCAAACATATCAACTCTGAATACCACAATAAATTATGATTAAAATATAAACAAAAAATTCACCATATGATGACACAGCAATAAAAAGAGATAAAAAATACCTAGCAAACAGGCAAAATTGTAAAACAATAGTAACACTTTATTGGTATTCAGAGGGATCAACTTCCCTCATTATTTTATGGCCCAAACCAAATACTTCTATACCTTCATTACCAAAGAGAATCTACACTCAAAGAGTAGCAAGATGCTGCAGGATGCCAGACTGCCACTGCTTACAGAGGTAGCTACTCTGTGAACACCTGCAAGGATTCACAGCAGCCAAAAGTTAGGATTCCCATAGAGACAAAGCAAGGAATAGCCACAGCACAGCACCAAACATCACTTGAATCAATATACCTTGGCAAAATAAGAACAGAGGACAAGCAAAGGGAAATGGTTTCTTCTCCCTTTCTCGTTTAACAGATACCAGCTGGGGAGATGAGCCTGTATTTCCTCTCTCCCCCACCCCCTCCTACTTCAAGAACATGCTCTGCCATCTCTTTTGAGACCAGCCAAAATTAACACATTTATAACCATACTTTGTTTTCTTATACTGGTTGCTATAGTTTTTCATTTATCTCTATCCCAAGTGTCATCTAAGATTCTTGTTGAATTATTTATCAGCATTTTTACTGCTCACCTTTGACAGACAGAGAAAATAAGATGTAAGGAGAAACTTTAATGAGACCAAAGGAAAATAATGAGAGAAGCTAATTAAAATGAGATGCAGATCTTCATATTTCCCTGTTTCTGGTGAGAAGAACAGTGAGCCAGTGTACCCATGTTAAGGACCAGGAGGCTTTCCCAAAAATAGTATGCCTTTCAGGCAGTAAGTCTGACCTGGGTACAGCAAAAAGCAAGTACAACAGTCACACGTGAACAAAGACCTCGAAGGTCATACATTATATCACAAGTTCTTTCTTCTATTACAGTAGGTTTTCCTAGTTCTAAATTCACAAACAACAGGCCACCTTTGGTACACTACAACACAGCTTTTTGGGAAATTTTCACAAGTCTTACAGTAAACTTCACATTTCCTACTTTGTCCCTTAACAGTGTTGCACTATTGACATGAGTCCAGTTCAGCGCTCGTATCTGTATGAGACTCAACTGGGTAACATCACAGTTGTAGGCTGTAAGTGTGGAGTGCAACAGGAAGAAGTGTCCTGACAGAATGGAATAATGTCAGCTGTGGCCACTCCAAATTAGTGCCAAGGGATAATCAGACCAGCTTGGGAGCAATATCTGAATGTCCTCATCAACCTCAGAACATGATTCTGGAAAGAAACAGGTTGAAAGAGCTACTGCAGAGTGGCTGCTCCACACTAACTGGTCACATAGACAGTATGATTCAACTAAACCAAGAAAAAATATGTTCTTCGTGATCAGAGGAATGTCCATCTGAGGAATTGGCACAGGTTGGCTTCCACCCATTAAATTTAAAACTCGAGTTATTCTGCAGTAACCGCTCCACACAGACAAACCCTTACAAAGATTAACTGCATTTCACAGATGATGTCTTTTGCTCCTAACAGCAGTGACTGTTAGTTTGCTGTGGAGACATTTCTATGAGCCTCATTTCATTAAGAACTCCTTTTACATGAGGGAAGGTTGCCAGCTGTCTCCACCCTGGTCTTAAATCATTCCAAATGTTTCTATCAATTTGACTTAGAGCTGTGCCTCCATAACGTGCATTCGATTGCCAGCATGGGAAAACACAGACTTCCCTGGCTATGGCTTAATTCTTTCTTGCAGTCCTACGAAAAATATTGACTCACCTATTACATGGTCTCTGGCTGACTGGAGAGATCTGGGCGAAAAGAGCTTCAAGCCATACATTGTATAAACAGGAGGATTTGTGTCTTTAGATCCAGCATCTAGCAGCAAAATAAGGCCACACAATATACAAAAATATACAGGTCTGCTGTAGATTATGATTTTATTGTGTCCCTGGAAGAAAAAACAAGAAGTTAGAACTTTGTATTCATTCTCCTACTGCATGCACTGCATTAAACTAGAGAGAGGGTCAGGGGTCAGACAAAATATTTTAATGACTTATACATAATAATTAGTAATAAAAATGTTACAAGGTATTTTATCTTCTCCAGAGGAGACTTTCAAAAGGCACAATGAACTAAAGTTAAGACAGACTCTGGCAATCATTTATGCTTTTGAAAATTTAACCTTCTGGACCTCTCAAAACCTACTAATTCCAGGAGCCGTCATTTTCTGTGGAGAAAAAACCTCCATCTGTCTGAATCTTTCTTTTCAATAGAGAAGGAATTTTTCTTTATATTACTTTTATTTTAATGAACATCCATTTCAGGTGGCTTGACTTTTTTTTTACTTGATGAAATATAAAATTGATTTAATTTTTAATTGAATCCTGAGAAGAGAAAAAATAATAGAGCACATCCTAGGTGCAGTGTGAGGCATGGAGATGGAGTTTTTTTGCACCAATATAACTTTTTTGTTGCTTCGAGCCACTTGACAGTAAATCAGCATGTCTTCTGGAGGGGGTGACACTCGTCAGCAGTTTCTGGTCTGCCTCTCATGAAGCACTTTGAAATGATGATCCAAAGGAATTAGGATGTGGAAGGATTCTCATCTGATGTCTTTCATATACATCTCTCACAGAATTGATTCTCAGTAATCCTACAAAACACTGCTGTGGGGCTGTAGGCCAGGGAAACTAACAGACATTTAAGAAAAATCTTAATAGTTCTCCTGGTAGCAAGCTTAAGGGTAACTAAGACATTTTAAATGCTGGTTAGTCAAAAGATTCTTTGAGTGTGAAAAGCCAGGAGCAAAGTGACACAAATCCAAGTTTGCCTTGCATAAAGCTGCCGTGCAACTGCTCCTATTTGAAAAATGTAATTTATGTGAGTATAATAAAAGATCATGTCTTTTTTGAGTCTACTTACTGACTTGAAACAGCGGCTGTATTTGTTTGGCTGCCAGCCAAGCTCATGTGTTAGCATTGCTATAACTGATCTGTACTCTCTTCTGGGATCAATCAGTTAACAAGGTGGCAGATTACAGGGAACTGGTGGGCTTGTATCACACCTCACATCCATGGAATATGAATCAAGTCAGGGACACAAATCCTTGCTTTTTAATCAATTTCAATTTTACTACTGCTTTTTTTTTTTTAAATAGGGCACATGTCCACAAAATAATCCGTGGACAACTATAAAAATAAAAGTCTGACTTTAAAAAATAAAAATAATTTTAAATATTACTTTTCAGTGTTTTTTAAACTTCAGTTAATTTATCTTATATATAAGCTGTGCCTTAAATATGCACCTAAACAATTGCTTAATGTTTTATATCCTGCTGTGCCCTCCAGACCAAAGTCTGTTTTATTTTGACATTACATTCTTGTCTTACCTCTTAAGTTATGGAACCCAGTTTTATCTTTGCATGGTGATTATTTGAAGGCAGTTGGGTAAGACAGAGTTGATGACTACAAGGCCAGAGGTTTAACTCCACACACCTTGTAGTTCCATGCAGAACACCGACACACTCAATTAGGTTTATAGCGCATATTTAACTCTTACTTCTGAAGTAGTTTATGGTGCGCTGGGTGAAGAACAGGCTGAAGGGTGGGCAGAGCTCAAAGGGCTGTAGTGAAAGGGGCAACATCTGGCTGGTGACCCATCACCAGTGAAGCTCCTCAAGGACTCTCAGTTCTAGATCCAGTTCTGCTCAGTATATTTATCAATGATCTGGATGCAGGAGCTGAATGCACCATTAGCAAGTTTGCCGAAGACACCAAACTGGGAGGTGCTGTTGACTCTGTTGAGGGTCAGGAGGCTTTACAGAGGGAACTAGATAGATTGTAACATTGGGTAGTGATTAACCAGATGAAATGCTGGATCCTGCTCCTAGGATGGAGTAATGCTGGGCACAAGTATAAATTGTGAGAGGAGCAGCTGGTGAGCAGCCCTACAGAAGGGGATCCGGTGGTGCTGGTCACTAGCAAGTTCAATGTGAGTCAGCTGTGAGCCCTGGCAGCCAAGAGGGAAAACTGCATCTGGGGTGCATCAAACACAGCATCACCAGCTGGTCAAGAGGTGATTATCCTGATGTACTCAGCATTGGTGCGGCCCCACCCTGAGTGCTGTGTGCAGTTCTGGGCCTCACAATTTAAAAAGGATGTGAAAGTCCCTGAAGACATCCAGAGGAGGGTAACAAAGCTGATAAAAGGGCTGGAAGGAATGGCCTATAAGGAGCAGTTAAGGATTTTGGACTTGTCTAGTTTGGAGCGGACAAGGCTGAGGGGCAACCTCATTGCTCCCTACAGTTCTTGAGGAGAGGAAGTAGAGAGGGTGGTGCTGATCTCCTATCCTTGGTAGCCAGGGATAGGATGTGTGGGAATAGCTCTAAGCTGCATTGGTCAGGGGCATTTCTTTACTGAGGAGGTGATCAAACACAGGAACAGGCTTCCTAGAGAGCTGGTTGATGCCCCAAGCCTGTCAGTGCTTAAAAGAGGCATTTGGACAATGCCCTTAGAAACATGCTTTAACTTTTGGTCAGCCCTGAGGTGGTCAGGCAGTTGCACTGGATGATCATTGTAGGTCACTTCTATCTTAGACTAATTCAATCACTCTTACCATGCAAACTACAATAATGCTAGTTGGGATCAAGGAAGCAGCTTCCAAAGGTTTTCTGAAAGCTGCAAAACATGAGCAAATACTACCTCCCCTATTTTTCAGGTGCTGGTGGGGAATGAGACAGAATCCTGGAAGGGCAATTTTCCTATAATCATGTCAACAGAAGCAAAGCAGTGCAGCAGCAATGCACTCAGAAGGACAGTGTCTGCACTGCTCTTGCACCACTTGGGATGCGCTCAAGCTGAGTGAGCTTCCTAGAGCACAACAAATACTCCAGTCCCCACATATGGGGGACATGCAACACAACACAAGAAAGAGGAACTGCTATAAGTATTGGAGTTGTATTTCACTGTCATTTACACCTTTCATGTGAGGGGGATTATTTGGGACAGGACTGGTTTGAGGCCAACAGTGGACACCTTCTGGGAAAGGGAGGACGACTTGCTGAAAGTCACAGCAATGGGTTAGACATTACATTTCATCTTTTAAGATTTTAGATACAAAAAAACCAGAAAAATAGGAGCAAAGCCCCCCTGTAGCTACCACTGACAGACAATAAAATGGGCATGTGGCAGCACAACTTGTTTCAGCAAGATATTTCAGATATTAAGTTTTGTTTTACTAGACAAGCTCACCAAATTTTGACATGCAAAACTGTTTTAATCTTGGTGAAATTACTCCACTCTGCATTCTCCTTTAGAAGAATTTAAATAATGAAGCATAATTCCTTTTATATTTTACATCTCGTTTGTTGAACAATCATTTTTTTCCTTCACTAATAAACATTTCAGTGAAAGCTTTTCCTTTCCCAAAGTCTGCTAAAAATGTCCCTGTTTTTTTTCATGTCCATGTTTCTCATTAATATGTTTTAGAAACATATTCACATCCTACCAATACAGCAGTGGTGCATCTCATATTTCGATAAAAATATTAAGACTTTCAACGAAGAATGATTTCACAAACAGTAAAATAGCAGTTTTGACTGCAAAGTATTTTGATGGGAAAATTTTAGAGAGATCTAATGACTTTTTTGTTGTTTGTGGTTGCACACACATAAGAGGAAAATGACAGAAGGCTTTTTATATAAAGAAATGTGCATGTGCTCAGTTCTACAGAAAAGCTTACAGGGACAAATTAAAAATAATTTTTAAGTGCCTTATGGGATTTATGAAACTGCCTGTGGTAGCTACTCAACGGAGTTAGCTATCTGCTTTGGCACGTAATGGGACTGAGACAGTGAATTTATGCAAGACATTCTCTAAATCTTGTTAAGAGCACAACTGCAATCTTTCAAGCTCAAATGCCTTTGTAAGCCTGAGCTATATCCTGAGCTATACAGGTGTCTTACGAGGAACTCAGAGACAAGCTCTCCTGGTCCTTCTATATAGTCCTTTACTAAATATAAAACCTTGCCTAAGGTTCGTCTAAAACCTTGAAACACACATGACAAGGATCTCTTGGATCTCTGAATTTAATATCCTGCAATCACCAGCACCTCACTTGAATCATATAACACACTTTCGGATGGACTTGATTTTCTTCTCTCCACCACTCCAGTCAGAAGGCTGTTCCCAAATTTCACCATCCCAGAACCACATAACCCTGTGTAAACAGCAACTGAAGGCCACCAGCTTCCAAAGGACCAGAATTGGAAAGGCTAAAGCTCCAGCTGACAGGAAAATTAGACTCTCATCTTGTACTAAACCTGCAGCAACAATAAATGCCAGCTCTTCCTCAACAGCAGCAAGTGAATAAATACATTGGCACTCAGGACGAGTTTGGAACAAAAGCTTATGGCATGTCTAGGCACCATGTTTTCTGAATTCACTAGATGCTATTTTAAAGCAGTCTTTCAAAATGCTACAGGCTAGAGACGACAAAGTCACAAAGTCATATCAGCCAGCAACAAACTCTGCACGTGAGATAGCGAAGAAGTTTGGAACCTCCTTGGCAGACATGGATAACATAAGGCATTAGCGGCTACTCATGGATCCATGAATAGAACTTAATTCAATGTGCAAGTCTGAGGCTCATGATGGTTCGTTTCACACAGAAGAAATCCCATCTGCATTTTCATTCATGGGCGTGATACAGATCATTCTTTAATCCCTCTGCTGTTCTGCATCCTTACATTAATATCAAGAGACGTTATTCTCCTTAATTTTAATGCAGTCACATGAATTATGAAACAGTACATGGAGTATCTTTTCTCGCCATCTTGTTGTCCTATTTTTGAGGCACTTAGTAGCTCAAGCAAGCCTTTACAAATATCTATTGAGTTAAAAAGACAAAATGTAGAAGTAGCTAATCTTCTATTTTAGCATGATAACACCTTCCACCTTTAAAACCCTTAGTGGAAAAATTTTCTAAATTTTATTTCCATAGGAGTTCGTATAGTGCACCAAAAAGTTTGCAAGAAAATATCCCTAATCAAGTTTTAGGAAAGAAAAGGAAGATGTGAATACACCTATTGTTAATTTGCTCCATAGCTGCATGACTTACACAATACAATACGGTGAATAACACTTGTAACATTATTGTGAGAGCCTGAAATTCAAACCTGGATTCTGCACAAAAAAATTTTCTGTTTAAACACTACCTTGTGTTTAACACTATAAAAAAATTTGGGCTGGATAGGTTTATAATGAAGTTTTGATTGCACTGTTTGCCACCCACTTGAAACAAACATACACATTACTCATGTCTGATTAAGTGCAAACTATTTGATTACAGTTCACATTATTATATCTAGACACATGCCAGTTGAGCTGACAAATTATATTATTTTAGTCACCAAAAACCCCAGCTTTTCACTGAGTTTGGAATATTTCTTTAATATATTGAAAGTATTACCCTACAATATGTAAGTTGCTGCTTATTATCTTTCCCTACTTTTTATGCAGACAGGTTTTTCCTGTGAATGCGTTATAACCAAAACCACGATAATAACCTCACTCCTTAATAATTGGCATGGAAAAGAAACTGAGAATATTCTGAAATCCATGTTGGTGAAGTGTGTGGCATACATTTGTAAATAGTATCAGTTTCAAGTTCAGCCTGTATTTCTAGCCTCTAAACTGACAAAAATAATTGCTCCCTGCCAAAGGGAACTGATCCAGCAGACCTGAAGTTTTCAGCATGTCACTTTTGAAACCTGAAGGGAGAGAATCCCCAAAAATATTCAAAGAGCTAAATAAGAAACTTAAGCAACTAAGCATCCAGTGTAAAAGAATGGAAGCAGCCTTATGACCACTGAAATGTCTTCCAAGATCTGCAAATCAAAAATGCTGAGACACTGTCACAGGTATAGTGGTAGAGCTGTAGTTGTAGCATGATGCCCTTAGACCAGTCCTATAACAACGACAGACTTGTGTAAAGAACTGGTTATTTGCAAGGTGGTTGGCACCATCAGAGTTCAATTTCTTAGATATACCCAATAACAAATAGCAATCAGCAAGGATCCTGCATTCACCCAAAGATTTGGCCATTTCTTCTGGACACAAGCACAGAAACTGTGACCGCATTGTAACAAAGGGAAAACACCTGCCCTCTGATGAGCTAACAATACTATTAATAAATACATCTTCAGTAGCAGATTTAAAAAATAAAAAGATCAATCCCCAATCTCAAAAAGAAAAAAAGAAAATAAAAAAAAGGAAAAAAAGAAAAAAACGCCCAACTGAGCAAAGACTGAGCTGCTAATCTGGAACTTCTGCTCTTTTCAGTCACTTTTTCCAAAGAAAAAGGAAGAAAGAGTTTGTCTTTCTTTGTTCGATGCCACAGGATCGAACATCAGCAATACAGTCCAGATGAATTTCTTTTACTGCATATTTTAACTTACGGAAAAAGAATCTTTCTAATAGCTGTGATAAATTCATATAGCTTAAAAATAATTAAACCTAGTACAAAGTCTAAAAATCACAGATGTCTTTTTCATAAATCAGCTAGAACAGCAAATGACTTAATACCTGTGTTTCACTGAACAGACAACTGTTTCACAGTACACAAGTGATAATAAAGGAGAAAGATTTCTTTTACTGACTGAGACTTACATGTATTGGCGAAGCAGGATCAGGCTGAACACTCTAAAAATAAAACAGAAAAAAAAAGCTTGCTTATGGGATTTTGTCTTCGTAGAAGTTAGAAGAGAATTCAGCAATTGGCTATGAACTCGAGTCCTACCTTGAGGAGAGAATACTGGCAGCTGGCCATTACAAGACAGAACAACAAAACCCAAATGTCTTTACAGAAGCCTTGATTCAAAGTCATGAATCCAAGAAGTGAAACAAGAACTACTAGAAGAACAGCAAATACATTCTCCTTTATATCTTCTGTCCTATGGGAATAAAAGTGTTGGAGAAGTACAAATATTTATAGATTCATTAGAGCAAGGCAGGTGCATTTGTAGTTGGTATGAACTGTCAGTGCTACAGCTATCAGAATTTACTGGATCCCATAACTACATTCCCACATTCAACGATACTTCATCCCCGTGCCAAAAACTTTATCCAAAATGATAGCTAAAATGTATAGAAAACAAAGCATATTCACTGATCCCTTCCAATCTCACTTCCCAATTAGAATTCCACAACGGAGATGAAGTGAATGCAAAAAAAATATATGCTTATAAAAGCACAAACAAAATAAAAACAACCCCAAAACACAAACAACTACAAACAAAATCAAATACCCAAACACTTTTAAATGAGGAAATGAGGCATTCCATTAAAGAAAAATATGCATCTGACAGCAAAGAATTGGATGAAAGACCAAATTTGTCATCTGATGTTTTATTCGTTTTATCTGTTCTATGAGAACATGGAAGCTGAGATAAAAAACAATGTTAATATTCAGGCTATAACAAAGGAGTTTATCAGCAGAAGATTTCCATGCAATTGAAACACAGAGATAAGGCACCACAGATAAGTAAGCATCTGCTGCGGACTTAAAGCTCCCTGACATGTAGCCTGATTTCTGCAGCAGGTAAAACTGCCATCCGAAATTTCTGCTGTGGAGCCCATATTAACATATATGGCACAGCATCCCCACCAGAAGCAGAGACAAATAAACGAACTGGAACAGAGGCACCAGCTGAAAAATCTCCTCCTGAATACCACTCTATAAATTATTTTCCTTTTTCAAAGATTGGAGCATTTGGTTTACAATACCCTGGGACCCTTCTACTTCTGATTTTCTCATCAGAAAGCTCAGAATCATTGGATCTAACATCTGTGAGTCAAATTACAGACTAGTCTACAAGCCTGGTACTCAAATGAATCAAAGTCTCTACTTCAAGACGAAGGGTAGCAAGAACCACTGAAACCAACTCCGAACTTCAACTGAAAGCAAAAACACATCTACCTCCTCAACCTGAATATCAGACACTAATACAATTCGCACCTTTTCCTTCACTAGTAGTCAGCACAGCTCTATGGACATTGGAGCCACCCACTGTAACGCTACATAGAGCAGCTTTAAAAAAGAAAAGCTTACCTGTCCAACAATGCCAACAAGGTAAGACGATCATACCAGACTTTAATCCACTTGCCAGGGAATATAACAAATCTGTAAAACTGCCTGTTCAGTCTCCGTTGTGCTGAAGAACATGAAGAATCCTCAGGGTCTTGGCTGGGTTGCTATAAAAACAAACCAGAAATATACAAAAGTCTCTCATACTCACATAGAGCTGCCAGCAAAACAGGTGTTTAAAAGGCCACAAAGTCTACAGGAAGTATCAGATTGGGGTTTTTTTTGCTAAAAGGAGTAGTGGGAGCATAGTAGCATATTTATTTTCTTATTTTTAAATTAGAAACAAAAATATCACACCAGCTTAATTACTGCAGATGGACAGAAGTTATATTAATGACGGCGCTCAACAGTGACAATATGCTTTAAAAATGAATACTAAATATTCATTTTAAAAGTAATTATTTTTTTAGTCCTGATCCAGTACTGGTGTAAAGCTTCTTTTTGAAGATTATCCCTTGTATCAGGCTAATTACGGCACAACACAAAAACATGACAGGACAAATACTCGTATTGAAACAAAAAATAAATAAATAAATAAGTAGGCTTTAAGGCCTACAGGTGTGACTTATCAACTCTCCTTCCAGAACACAGCTTTGTTTATCTTTCCTGAGATGCTTTGAATGCCACATCCGGTGTGCCTCCTCAAGAACAGCAAGAGGAGGAAAAAAAATTGCAAACAAGCAGAAACAGCAGAAACACTACTAGTTTAAGGGTCTCTAATCTTACCATCATAATCATAAATCCAACCTTTTAAATATGGCTTATGTCAGATTCTAGGGCCTTTCCTTGTCTGTTTGAACTACAGCATTTCAGATCTCCTCCAACTATCTACAAACCACCAGCCAAGCCTGCAAAGCTAGACAACACCTCTGCAAAGCAGTGATTTCTCTCCAGGGTACACCATTAACCGATGTTATGGAGGGGGGGAATAATTTATTTTTCTTTCAAGAAGAATTTGAGATTTCAAATCACTGTGAAGTCCAGTGGTTTTCAACCTCCTTCTATGCAGCCTTTTTTCACCCAACCCACTTAAAGATAATTAATCAACATATATATCTGTTATGGAACTCTAGGCAACGTCTACATTACAGTTATTTATGTTAGGTTAACTTTCCTAACCAGGGAAGGGGATTTCTGTGTGAAGGAACTGAACATCATCTCGAATTGTAACTGTTAGCAAAACACACTTTTTTAAACAACCTGTCCACCTGCACAAAGGAATTGTTAAATTTTTTCTCAGATTATTGAGATAATTTCTAATCTCCACTTTCCAGGAAAAGGAATTTTACACATAGTTATGTGACATATTGTACTGCTGTGCATCAGCTGGGAAACAACTCACTGATATCCTCAGTCTGCTGGCAAACATGAGGTGAAACAGGCTAGCATAAGCTCTGGAGAAAGAAATTCAAGTTTAGGCATTTTATCTCATGCCTTCAATTGACTAAAAGTGTACAGCCATGCAGGGCCAGGGAGCTCAACTGCTATTTGTGCAGGACAATACTTCATGTTTCTGAGCATTGAGACATGCAAGGGGATGTTGGGCTATGTGGCTTTCTTTCATTTATTAACAATTTCAAGTATTTAAAAGCCGTGAGACCAATTGCAATCCTTTTACTATGCTGACTTTAAAATCTAAAAGTAGTTTATTTAGTCCAAATTTTAATATTTTTATTACTACTTTAAAAAGTAGCTTAAATATGAGGTTGGGGCATTTTTAAAGAAAAAACCATGTTTTAAAATATTGCAGTTGCTAATACTGGCACAGTTTTGTTTCTCTTGGGTCCTATTACCCAACAGAAAGTAAAGTGAAACTCAGTCAACTGCAATCATTAATTTCACTCATCTAATGTAGATTGCTCACTATAACTAGATAAGAACATCCAAATGGTGGCACAGAGTTCACTAAAAACACCCAAGGATCTGATCATTCACTCCTCAGAACAGCCTAACACGTCTTTAGCTGAGTGCCTAAGCGAACATTTTGGCTCCTGAGGAACTGTAACCTTTGGATGAAATCCTCTACATGAGGCTTGTAGTACTTGGGCTGGAGTCAGATTTTTGAGCTGCATTTGGGAAACTCTCTGACTAGCCCTGAGCAAGTCACTAAAGTCTAACTGTTTCTCCTATCAAAAAAGGGCTTATAAAAATTCACTTCATAAATTTATATGGTGTCAGAGAGCCTGAAGCCCTAGCTTCACTGAAATCAATGACAACACTTTTCCTGACTCATGTAGGATCAGAATTTCATGTCTAATGAAAAAAAAAATTCAGAAACCAGGAAGTTCCGAAAGTACTGCCTGGCCTTGTTACAAACTTGCTATGTGACCTTGAGGAGCAGTCTTCCCAAAAGAGAAAGAAAAAAAAATAAATAAAGGCATGACAATTGTTTTCTAATTTACAGGCAGTAAACTACAGGCAGTTTACAAGACTATAAATATCTGGAAAACATCTGAGCCTTTAGACAGAAGACTGTCCAAATATGAACGACACAATTTGGGACAACTTTCTGATTTTTAATTTTAAGTAGTTCCTTTATACAAGTTGCTTCTAGCTTTATGTTCCTGTGCAAAACCTAAGATGAAAGGTAATTAACTGTCATTTTAATGTTATTGATAAATATCAAACTAGAATTTGCCATGGAAGAGAGAAGGTTAAAGTTATTATAAAAGGAATTGTAAAAACAGATTACAAGTCCTAAGCCACCGATCACAGATCCCAAACACTGTAAAGTTCATGTCCACATAACACCATGCAAACTGAAGTCTGAAGGCCTTTTTCTTTTACCAGCTGCATTGAGGAGGTGGCTTCAACATTCCACAGCAGACATTCAGAGGTCTGGTTGCCCAATTCAGAAAAGTGAAACCAGACATGAGGTTTTATGATAGTAATGAATCTGGAATAAACACTTCATACTATTAAAATCTGGTGGTGTGTCTAAAATCCTAACAGCTGTGTCCTCTTCCAAATGAAATATGATTGAAGATAGAAGATGAACTTTTCTGGTGATGGAGTTTTTAAATACTCCCCTAGGACACTACTCACTGTCAGTGAAAAACAGCTGAGTTGTATCCATCAACATAAAACACATCTTCTCCCACATGAGCAATACCAGGAGAAGTAGTACAGCAAAATCAACAAAACTGTCTCAGGAACAAGCCTGAAGCATTTGTTTATAGAGCAGTTCATCAAGATGCTAGAAACCCAGATATTACAATGTACCCGTGGGTTTTCTGAAAGGGTCCTTCTGGCCACCATCAGTAGGAGCTGCTGCTGAAGCGCACTCGCTGCTTGATCCCCAGAAGACGGTTCTTGGCTCTCAGAAGTGGTAGTACTAGAGGAGCTGAACTGTATTTCACTGTGCACAGAGGACAGAAAGGAAAGCGATTGTTTTAAGCAGCAATATTTTCCTGGTATTTCTGAAATCTAGCATAGACCCATAAAGCAGTTAACACCCAAATTCAGATACACTCGATTTACTACATCCATGACAGAGATACAGGTACTTCTGTATCACAGTTTTCTGAAGTGAACACCCTCAAGGAATCACACTTCAGAAGTGCCTTTTTCTGTCCACTGACAACAATTCAGGTTGAGAGCTGCACAGCCACAGAGTAAAACTGCAGGGTAGATACTGAAGAGATCCTGGAATAGCTTCCAACGAGCTCACTTAGGTACGAAGCTAGTCTGGTTTCACCTACACTGAATTCAGTGAGTACTGATTTACCCTGCTAAGAATTCAGGCTACAAGAACTTCCTTCTGCCCTAGCAAGGTAACAACAATACACGATCTAATTCCTATAAGGCTTGCTCAGATATCCTCCATACCAAGTGTAAACTCAGCCTGGGAGGGCTCTCAGCAAGATGCTATTTATTGTTTTTCTTCACATTTGCTGCTTTGTGTTGTAGGTACAGCACTTAAATGCTAGTTAATATCTGCACTAGAGCAGCAGTGCCTGTTGGGTTGCAGAAATGGTGTTACCATGACATGACTGACTGGGATTCAGCAAGAACTGTATCGAAATGAAATAATTGTTACTTGGGGAAGACATCTATTTTGAATACTTACTTCTAATTATTTTCCAAATGGAATTTATACATCAGGCACTCTGCTCCAAGCTCATTACTCCTCTGCCTCTGGATACCTGCCTTGGGCTTTTCTTACTTGTGTATCTACATGAGGTGAAAGCACCTAAGCACTCGTGCATGGCAGTCAATATCTGTTGTTCTTATTTTCCATAAAGACAAGCAGGAAGAAACTAGAGCAATCTGCCTATAGTCAGCCAGGAAGCCTGTGGCAGTGCAAAGATTAAAACTCTCCACTTGCATAGCCTACCTTTGCCCCAAAGGCACCTTATTAATTTTAGTTAACTCCTCCCTCCTTGCTTTTAGTCGCCAATTCCCACAGGCTGCCACATAACCCTCATTAAGGCATTAAAATTGTGGCTATCCTGCACACAACTGGCTGTTAACTTGAGGTGAAGTGCTTAGCACTGTTCTGGGACAAGGTTCAATGTCTGGATTACTTAAAAGCAGGGCTGAAGTGTCACATCAACTGCTTGAAATGCACACATTCTCTCCTTCTTCCCTCCCTAGGATTTGTCAGAGGATGTCACCAGAGGAGCCATCCTGCCTCTGGTTTCTGAGTCAGGTATTTTATGTTTTCAAAGCCTTGATTGCTATCAAGCTTGAATTCCAGACCTGACATTCACCATCTGCCACTCCAGTAGAACGATCAGCTGAGTAGAAATTTGAGCACCCTACGCTCCTGACCCTAATGGCCTCCTCTGCACTCCACACTCCTGCTACAGACAGCAGCACGATCTGCTCCCCAGGGTCAGGACAGCTGTCATGTTCTCTTTGGACAGTACTAGGAAATGAGAACATGGTCCAACACCTCCCACTTGATGTCCCAGCCACAAGGCAGGCCTCTGTAAGAATCATCTCCTTTGTCAGCAGTTATTAACAAAACAGTACAGGACGGATGGGCACTCATCCAAGATCCGGGATCACAACGAGAAGATTTAAGCAGGAAGAAAGTGGAGGAAGCCTTGAGGCATGTCTCCCAGGAGTAAGATTCCCACAGATATGGACTAGAGAGCAACCTTGTCCAGTTTGAAGGAAGGCAAGGGATTTTTTGTTTGTTTCCTCAGGATGAGCTGTCCTGTTCCACGTCATTGTGCAACCCTGAGTCTCCCTGTTAACAGCAGGAAAACGACAAGTGTAGCCCAGGCTATGCAGGAACACTAGCCTGGGAATTCCGGCCCTAAAGGTGACCCAACAAAACAGCAGCGGAATAGAACAGTGGCTGCTCATGCCTTCCTAAATGAAGAGTTAATTTTCACTAAATTTCTGCATCTTTAGCTGTCTTTCTACAAAAGCCAAAAGTATTTCAAGATCAGACCACATCTTTTATGCCACATTCACCAAAAACGGAAATGGCAGAAAGACAGATGTATAGAGCAGAGTACCAAGGGAGTCTATCAGTCCTCAGAAATCAAAAATCTTTTACTCATAAGACTTCTTCCAAGAATAAACTTGGGAGATAAATCATTGCCCACAAACTTGAAGATGACCAAAAAGCCAAGAGCCGCCATAGTCTGTTTTCTGTTTACAGAAAAAATTCATAGGTCCCCCTATCAGCAAGTGGCAGGAGAGACCACAAGCAATCAGGACACTGATTCTTTCCCAGAGTCAGAAACTTTTTAAGCCTGAAAAGGCAATTAGGGCAGTGAAGTTGGGAAGGCAGAACTAGCAAAGCAACAATTCCAAAATCAGAATCTGTCATCTGGCCTTCATCAGCTTCATCTCTCTGTATCTGCTTACTCTCTCCTCATCTTCTATTTCCTTCAGCTCCTGTCTGCTGGTTTTGTCTTCCTTATCCCTGTTTTCCACACAACCTCCTTCTGACATTCACTTGCTACCCACAATGATGAATTGCTTGCACAGCTACTTAGAAATTGTTCATCTCCTCTGATGACATTGCTATCACACTGACAGCAAACACCAGTAAGAAATGTGATGGTGGTGTTTGTGTTTTTGTAAGCCTATAAACTAGACTCTATAAATTTATTACCATATATAAATAGGAGCAAACACTCTCTAATCATAAAATCATTATAACAAAGCTGATCGCAGTATAACATGGAATCTTGCTAAATAGAAAATCTGTTCATTTGCAGAATCAAATTAATATTATCAAGATCTATCACAGTAAACTGCACTTCTAATGTAAGCAAAGGTATAATTGAACTAAATTTTGAATAACAAATTATTAACTAAAAATATCTTTGATAAACATACAACCTATGCAGATCAAATTCAAAAGCTACATAGCACCCTCTACTGATAACTGGGTATAAAATCAGGAATTATTTTCTGGCTCATAATCCCATTTTGTAAGAACACTGAGTAAACATAAACTAGTGGAGCAATCATATAACACAGGGAATGTTTTAATATAACCACATAGCGCCGGAAAAATCTTCCTTCTCCCTCTCTGTTTAGTCTGTTGCCTTACACCAATGACAGCTTGGCCCAAGCCCTTCAAATATAACCCAGCCTAAACCATCCCTTTTGTTAGGATTAGCTAGCCTTGAGTACGAACTCCTCTCAAGGTAAGCTCCTTATACAGGCATGCCACAAAGAATTCCCTGTTAATAAAGCTGTTTTGCAGGTCTTGGCTAAATTGCATTTTAACCTGCATACAGGAGAAAGGACAGGGAACATTGTAGCCAACATCATAACAGTCACAATAACCAAGCACCTTCCTCTTGGTTCTCATGTGCTTAACACCAGAAAGATCCCACTAGACTGCTTAAGACAGCTGTCTGGGTACTACAAAGTTTAACAGCATGTAATAAATATCCACAGCGATAATAAATTATATAGCTGGAAGCTATGTGTAATACTCCCTAACACACTGCCCTTAAGTGGTGGTAAACAGCTATGGTTGTGAAGAGCCAGAGGGCAGCTCAGAGCTGGAAATCTCTCCTCCCACACATCCAATGAGCAATCACTTCTGGGGTATTGGTCTGAGGTGCATCCAAAAGTATTTGCTGAACTGAGACCTGAGCAATGTGGTTGTACAAGGCACAGCAAGAGCTGACAGTGCAGCAGGAACTCAAAACACCCATACCTTTGTGCCCTTTCAGAACAGTCAGTTTGTGGCTCAAATGCAGCCCTCTGAACTCACGTTGCTCATTCGGTCTCCACTCGAAAGCTGCCGGCACCGATCCGACCAGAGTATTGCACAACTCAAGATTGACACTAAAGCCACCGGTTGTGGATGTTGCTTCTTTTAAGCAGCAGATGATTTACAGTTCCCAACTGTACTACCAAATAACAAACTAAAAAGCAACTCAAAGCATATAAGAAGATCGAACTATGCCAGTGATAGCTGCAATTAAGAGTGTATAATTATGTGTTAAATCCAATCACAGGAAACAAAAAAAAACCCACAAAGAGGAAGTGCTCTTCACTTTTTTGGTAAGACATTAACAGTTTCATAAAGAGTAAAATTAAGTCAGAATATGTATCTTAACTTTCTTCAGTGCTTACATCTAATGAGAGCTCAAACTAAAGATGAAATCTCTTTTAAATCTTGTTCATATTTTGCTAGTTGTAAAAATATGTATTTATACGCATTTTACCACAGGATTTGGCAAAACTTTTGGCATTGGTTTTAACTAAAATGAAAACCCTTAATGACAATAAGACAGAATATTTGAGTTTACAGAATGGGAAAGCTGCATGTAGTGATATCTTGACATAACAGACAGAAAAGATATAAGATCACTGTTGAAGTGTTGCAAAATAAGAAGTGGTACATATTAAGTCAGCTACTTCAGATAGGCAGAAAGACTACAACAAAAGAAATGGTACATTTTAAGTCAGCTACTGCAGATGGACAGAAAGGCCTTGTAAAGCACATTCCCAGAGGCACTGTGGTCAATGTGAAGGCAGGAAGTGATGAATGCCTTCTTACTCAGACGTTAAGAATGGGGTCCACTCAGTACACTCTTACTTCCCAGTATTCAGATACTTTTATTCTGCTAATAAGCATGTAATTTTCATTTGTAAGCCTATTACATTTCAAAGCAAAGCTAAATGTACTAAAAACTTTAAAAACAAACAGCCTGTGTTAGTTAATAAACTAGAGGATGAATTTTGAGAAGATGCAGCTTTATTGGAATTAATGCATTAATAGCATCCATGGTTGCATTACATTCCTTTTAGCTCTCCTTATGGAAGGGTGGGGGATGGAAAAGAAGCCAGTCCCAAAACCTGAAGGACTCCATAAGCTCCTAGTCCTGAGCAGGATTTTGCTGCCATCATGTGGCAGCATGGTCCCCTCTCACCTCCAAGTCTCATTCTGTTGAAAACACTAGTGCTCCTGTGCTGTGTTCAAGGGTTAAAACCCACTACACAAATGAAGGAAAGGATTTTAACCGGCCAAGGTTAACACAAGGGTTTCCTCCTGCCTCCTACAAGCCATCAGGAAAATGCTACTGAGTTTGTAAAGAGTACTTTTCAGAAAAACCCATAGTTTTACTACAGTTCAAACATTACCATTTTCAGTGCACACACACATGATGCTCATTTCTATGTTCAAGCAGCATTATGCTCAGAGGAGCAGCTCATCTGAAATCACTGAATCCCAAAAAGGACTATACAATATTTGTCGCATCCATTTCAAAACATGCTGGGCTGCAGAACTGCACAACCTGACAAGCAGCATTAAGAATCTCTAAGATTCAGCAGCTTATTACTAGAGCAGTGGGGGATTGTGTTATTTGGGTCACCTTGCTGAGAAACAAAAATGTTTTAGTGACACACTATTTTGTCATTCTAAAACAACATTTTGAAACCCTAAAAAAAACCCCAATAAATCTACTCTAAAGTTTACTCTCTCCTATGAAGAATAAACATCAAAGGTTCAGGGAACTTTTCAGCAGTGAACATAGCAAAGTATTAGTGGATTTATAAAGGAGACATACAGTACCACTAAGGCATTCAGACAGACTTTCATATAGTGTAATGTACTCAAGCATCTTATTCAGGGATGTGAATGTAAACCAAATAAGTTAACTCATTGATCTGACACTCTCTCTTTTGCCCAGGGCCAGAAACACCAGCACTCCACAGCTGTACTGACGGGTAACTTAAATTGTTTTTTTAGTACTTGTATTTTGCTGCAAATACTCTTTTAAACTTTTGGCCCTATAAATAAAAATATTCTCAAAACAAACAAAATATTTAAGCAAAATTTTTAATGGAGGTCTTTATCTGTACTGCAAAATATTTTAGACTCTAACTATAACACAGCTTTTTAGAAGCCTGGTTTTAGTGTCAGAGCCTCATCTAAAAAAGTGAGGAGTTCAAAGGATCAACTGCTCAGACAGAATATGTAAAGTGCAATATGAAGGCATGACTGTACTGGTATGGTTGAACCACGTGTAGCAATGAAATATACATGAATATAGTTTTATCCTATATAAAACAATATTATTTTAATAACTTTACACTTAAATTAAAATATACATGACCAAGAAAGCAGGATAAGGCTCAAACTGGAATAATTATTTTTTAAAGGTGTAGAGCAAGTTGGATTATATATATAATTGATTCCAAATGAAAGCCCAAGTGTCATTTACACAGCAAAGAGAATCTGTGCCTGAGGTAAAGGTGCTTTTTGCTAAGAGCTGGGCAACCATTCTTTCTGTTTGTACTGGTTTTGGTTGGGGTTGAGCTAATTTTCATCATAGTAGATGGTACAGAGCTATGTTTTGGATTTGTGTTGGAAATGGTGTTGATAACACAGGGATGTTTTAGCTCTTTCTGAGCAGTGCTTATACACAGCCAAGGCTTTTTTCTGCTTCTCACAGCTTGCCTCACCCCAGAGATGGACTGCAATATACCTGAGCAAACCAGCACAGGAAAAATTAAAAATGCTTTCTGAAAATAAATCCACCCCTCCTTGAAACTAGGATTTGTTCACGTTAGCTAGCAAAACATTATGCTGAAATAAACATCATGGTGACAGAGAATCAGTAAAACTTATGGAGCAAAACCCAAGTTTCACAGCACTATCGTGCCTGCAAACTGCTTCAGGCAGAACCATGAGACTTTTGGATCACTTATTCCTCATTGGGAATACCTGCAGAACTATTTGAAGCAGAGAAGCATAAAGAACAAATAATTTGAACACATAATCATTAGAGCATTTCACAGATTATCACATGAAAAGAGTCAGTTATTTAACAACTTTATACCTAACAGCATTGGATTTTGAAATTGCATGTTGTGTTCACAGTTTCTCCAGGCATTCTTTCTTTCATTCCAAAGAACACAATTTTACACATGCTAAAAATTTCAAATATGTTTTTGATAAGAGCAAAACTGTACAAAATTTACCAAAATAGTAACATTTGTTACAGTAGTGCCCTCAAGTTTATTGTAAGCTTATTTTTTCCATCTTTCACAATGTAACAAGGGAAACAGATATAGGCTGTATATTCAGGCAGTTTATTTAGTTCTTGATACTGAGAAAAATAAACTGCAACAGTTTACATTAGTTTTTCATGAATGTGAAACCAGGAGGGACAACCTTCCTATAGATCAACCTCTTATATTCAAATTATTTATAAAGGCAGAGTAGTATTTCATACACATGTTGAGGACAGCTACACAACTGAAAGGTATCAAACATTGACATGCTTTTCTTCAGTATGTATGTACACACACACTGGAGGTCCTCAACCGTCTAAACAAGAGCCCCAGTATGCAAACAAAGCACATTTAGAAAAGTAGTTAAGCATTAAAAAACATATTAGCCCTGTACAGCAACTATGCACAGAATACGATTATTGTTGAATCTATATATTGGCACTGATACATATTTTATGGCTCTATTAGCCTCTGTACTGGGGACAGATCATGCAATTTATGCAAAAATCATTAATTATACTACTATTCTATATACTGTAATTTTAGGGGGTTACGTTTCAACTGATATTTATGAACCAAGATAACATGAAAGTCCACATGTACCTTTTCGACTGGTTTAAAAAAAAATAACTAAGTTATTTAATTACAAGAGACATTCAAGGTAAAGAAATTAAAATCTGCTTTCTGTCACAGAGTGACAAAAAAAGGTATGTCAAGGTGACACCTCCTTATTTGTAAAATATTTAGTAACTCCACCTTGTTTATCCTGAGCCCAGAAGACAGCTATATACCTCTAATAACGCTTTAACATACAGATCCTTTCAGCTCATTTTTTTAAGGATGTGTTCTCCTTCATGGTGTTTACTTTGTATCACCAATGTTATGGCAAGTATTTTAACTTCAAATTGTATCTGTTCTATACAGGTAAGCTGAAAACTTAGTAGCCATGTGGTGAGAAGTCAAACTAATCATGACAAAAGGCAGTTCAGGCTGCCTGGCATGTGCTTTGAACTGATGTGAACTCTCATCCTTATCTGCCTTCCTAGAAGCCAAGCAGATACTCAAGACACATAGCATAGAAACATAAGGATTCACTGTAGGAGAGACAAGGGCTGGTAAAGAACTTAAAGAAATGGGGGAGGAGAATGGCTTTCAGGATGAGAAAGCCATTTCCAATTTCTCACTTCAAAACAGATTCAAATGGTCTTTCTGTACTAATTTCTAACATAATCCATGAGCTGAGAATACAGTTTGTACTTTTGTCTAGTCAAAGCCTGTCACAAAGCAATTTACAGCTAGAGGTGAGCTTGGCAGGGTAAGGGGAGCATCAAATTTAGATGCAATTAGCACAGCAGGGAAGCCATTCCACAAGAACTGCTGGCAAGAGGTGTTCCTGGCAAGCCAAGAGACAAAAGTGGGGTCAGGGTAATTACACGGACAGTAATTGGGGAATTGATTCACTACCTGCCAATGTTTAAATAATTTTCCAAACTTGGTGACAAGAATCACCTGCCAAAGCGGGGATTAAGATGGAAAAGGAATTATCTGGTTTTGGTGATCATTACAACATAAAAACCTCCTTGAAATTTAACTTGGCTAGGTGTTCAAATATTTTAAAAGCTCGACTGCTAGACAAGTGAGAGAGACAATTTGGTGAGAGGCAAGTAGAGAGACAATAGGAAAAAACTTCTAATTCCCAGTAATCTTTGGCAGAATTAAGGGACAATTTCAGAAATGATTAATAAGAAAGTGTTAATACTACATTTAAGAAGCTCTGAAAATTTCCCAGGACAAGGCCTGCAGGTACAGGTAATATTATGATAACTACTACAGATGAAAAAGTCAACAATAAAACTAAAAAGCCAGAAGCAAACAAACAAAGACAAAAACCAGAAACTGGTGGAATATATATTAACATTGATAAACTGGAGAATACCACAAAAGATCATCTCACAACACTGCAGAACCAAAAAGAGGTGATGGACCACTGACATTTGACAAGACAAAGTCTAATTCCCTTTAACAGTATTGCTTGCAATGTCAAAGAGTCTCTGAAGGAAGAAATCACAGACTCCTTCAAATTTGGATATCTGCGTTCTCTGGCACATTGCAATCCATTGCTGTCCACCTAGCCCTTCCCAAGCAAAAGAAGAGCAGCATGCAAACAAAAACAAAGAACAAAAATAAAATCATAACACATCCTCACTTCTGTGACAGAGTGACATTGTTAAGATTTTGTATTATTTGTGAGAAATTAATTTCAGAAGCTATGCCAAGAAGCATAGATAAAATGATAAAATGTTTATGGAACATAGAAATGCTACTTTCATTTCAGTTCCTAATAATCTGATGTGAAATGGTTAAGACTACAAATGGAGCAGACAACAGTAGGACTCAATAGACAGAAATAGCAAGTTATAATTTGAATTTAAGATCATTAAACATTAGTTAGTCTGCCTCAAGGCTTTCTTTAATGACTTCTTTTGAGTAATATTTAAATACCTTCAGTTTTGCATAACTTAGTTAAAAGATAGTTACCTATGGCCAATTCATAAGGCAATTACCTTATTCCTGACATACCAGCCAGAATTCATACCCTCTCCAGTGAAAATTCCTTCCCCTTTCACAACTGCAGTGTTACCCAGAAGTATTGCAGCTCCTAGATGCCAGTGACTGGTCTGCTGCCTGTCCCAACAACACCCTCAAAGCAAGAGGCCTCTTGCCATCCTCTGTCCTGGGTCAATTCTCCTCATAAAGAAGCACATCAGGGCACAGTCCATTCGAGCCCACCGGGCAACTCCACTGGCTCAACTCAGTTTGACATCTTCCCTTTAGGAGCAGCTTAATCTTAACAGTATAAAGCAAGCATGATTGCTGAAAAGTGTTTTAAGAGTTCATACACATCTACTGCAAACCTGTGTATTGTTCTCTGTGCTTATTCTAAATTCTGAAATCTGGGCTCCATGAGACTAAAACCCTATCCCCTCCTATTCAAGGAAGATGCCACGGTTTTTGCCCAGGCATTAATTTTCTCTGGTATCCCTTGACTCGTAAAACCTGATTTGGATGGCTCATTAATGAATTCAGATACCAGGCCTAAAGCTATTGGTTGTTCCTCTACCATCTAAATTGCTCATGAAGAAGTACTGTCAAAATCATTGTCTTCTCCTTAGTTAACTTTCTGATAGGCTGGGAGCCAAGTTCATCTCAGAGGTGCTTTCCATTTCTCTTTTCTAATATCCTTCCATAATAGCAGCATCTCCTCCTGGTAAGGACTACTCTCAAAATGAACATCTCCACCAAAGGAAGGCCTACCTTCAAGAGAATAATTTCTGTCGAGGACCCTCCACAGACAGACACACAGAAAAGACTAAGTGAAGCAGTTACTGATTACACCTTGTGCTTTATTTTATCTTGTTTGCCTTTTTCTTTAGTAATAAAGAGATCATTAGTTAATAACTGTGATCATTTGGCTTATCTTTAACAGAAAAGAAGATAACCTAAGTGATGTGCAAGCCTGCAGGTGGAGACAGGGGAAAGAAAGATGCCTCATTCCTCAACTGTCCTTAAAAGCAAGTTTCCTCCTCTATTTTCTATATGCTGTAAGTGTTCCATATTGTCTAAATACAAAACTACTTGATGGTGAACACCTAAAGAAAAAAACTTTTCTTTCCCGTGCTACCCTTCAATCTAAGTGCAGATGGCAGAAACTGCCCACTGAACAAACAGCTCTCTGGCCTAAACATTACAAACTGCCCTTGCAAAAACCAATTTCAGCATACTGCATGCTTCCTTGTCCCTTTTCCTTATTTTTCATATTAACTTCTGCTTTGCACTTTTCTTCATGCTGCTCTGTTCTTGCAAGAGCTTGTGTTCTGGCTTCCCATTGACTCCCACAAAGAAACAGTCCTTGGAACTCACTCCTCTTTGCTGATCTGTTCTACTCCCTAGTCTGAACTGTCACTATAATCTCAAATTTCCAGCAAAGGTCCTGACCTTTAGAAATTACATGCATGTAAATGCCTTCAAAGAATAGCTGAACTTGCTTTTGTTCACAAGGTGTAGCAGACTCCTTAGAAATAAATCACACCCCCAGAGGACCGCAAACCAGAAACTAAAAACCAGCACTTAGCATAGGAAGACAGAGATGTCACATAAGCATCTTGCAAAAGCAGATTCAGCATGACTTCTTACATAAGAAGGAACACTGTCCTTCCTTTGATTAAAAACTTTCATAAGTCAGGGGACAGAAAACTATTTCTGAATTTAGGACAGATTCAAGTTCACAGTTATAGGAAGGGGGAGGAAAAGAGTGTTCTGTGCCAGGTGAAACAAAGAGGGTTGCAAGAATTAAATAGGACCAAAGTAAAATGTTTGATTTTTTAGGTCAAAACTGAACTCTACCAAGATGGGGGGTTTTATTTTGCTAAAGACAGACAGAACATTTCTACAGTAGATGAACTCAACTTTTTCTTTTTTTTTTTTAACTCTTTGCCCACTGACAAATGAAAGCATTACTCTCATGTCTCTCATATTAGCATTCTATCTAAAATGCTAATACTGTTTTTAACGTGGTCCCAAGTTTTTCAAGTCTCCACTGAAAGCCTTGAAGAACACTTGAAGAACAATATCTGCTATTAACAAAGACCATTCTCACTCCATCACTCAACTTCTCCAAATGCTGTAAGACAGTATGAAAAACAAAATTATTTCATAAAAATACTTATGAAGAGCTAGAATTATTTCTACAGATATGCAAACAATAGATCACATAGAAGAGTGTGGAAACCACAGTAATAAATATGGGATTTGTATGGATCACTCCAAAATGACTTTTGAAAAAAGATAATTATTTGGATACCTCATCAGACCAGCAAACTATCATTAGAGATTTAATGCAAGGTGAAAGGCTCTGCTGCCAGAACCCACAGGTCAGTGACTGATACTGATACAGCACTAAAAATCTTCAAACAATGCAACAGGTACAGGAAGCAAACAAGACCAGGTTGAGGGAACAGTCCCACTTACTTTGTTTTATTTACAATCTTATTTATAATAGCCACACTTGATTTTGGCTATTCCCAGAAAGTAATTAAAGCCCAGTGGATAGTTCTGGTTTTTGTTTTCACTTTTTCTTTTCAATATTCTTATAAAGCTGTCACTATTTTAGCAGAAAACAAAAAAAAAATCATGCTTTGACTTCTCTAGGAGAGGTTAGCACATTTATTCTTCCCTTCCCTCCCATGCATCTTTCACAGCTACAGTCAGTTTCATAGTTTCTAGCAATGAAAACCTTTAACATCTCTAAAAATAAGAGCTTACTTACTGAGCATTTGACATACAATCACAATTTGATAGCTGATGTCTAAAATTTCCTTCCTTCTGACAGCCAGCTTTTAAATAGCAGGATCTAATTTCCCCTTTAGAAAATACAGAAGAAAAAAATATCAGTTCAGTGATATGATCATTTGCTTTACACACAAAATTTATAAAATACAGATTTTAGGTCAGGCACATTTATAAATATATGGTTCTGGGTCTGTGCAGTAGGCTCATTTTCAACTTCAGAAAGAAAATTAACATTTGAACAACCGAAAACCTGAGACAAATCAAAACACAGAAGTCAAAGGGAAAATTCAAAAGGCACATAAATTAAATGCAAAGCGCATTGATCAATGTAAGTTCACTGTAAAATGTGAAATCACCAGATTTTTCTCTTTCCATTCACAAAGGTGAGGTCAGGAGGTACAAAGCCGCAAAAAGTTCTGCTGGAAGTGTAGCTGCTGCTACTCCTGCTTGCAGAGGCAGCACAACGGAAGGGTGGCTGCTTGCTGGCCCAGAGGCCGTGTCACCTGCCCCACCAGCAGCTGCTGGCCTCCACCCCACAGCCCGCCAGCGGCTGAAGGCTGCCAGCAGGGCCAGGAGGAACTGCCAGAAAACCAAAGTATCTCCAGGGTCACAGACCTAGTACCATGAGCACTCATTCCATGCTGGTTTTGAAGGCAGCTGTAAAGGAAATAGGGCTTTTGGGACAGCTGCCGTTCAGAGGTATGAGCCAGTACCTCACAGGGCACTGCACGGGGCTCAAACCCATGCTACAGCTTCAGACTCTAAGAATAGCTTCAGAGCAGTGGCATCCCAAGCACAGGCATGAGGCAAGACTAGGTCACTCATTAACTCTTTGAAAGGAGTGCAGCAGATCCCAACTCCAAATGAGAACAACCACCATGATATCAAGAGGTCAGCCTGAGCCAGGTGGAGAACAAAACAGTAAAAAGGAGTAATGTTTTGCCTAGCCAGGCCAGTGCAAAACTCCTAGTCAGGCAGAAAATGCCAGGGGTTCTTCTGATGGGACAGAAGTAGTCTTCTGGCCTAGCCAGCATCTTTTGAGGATGATGTTTGGAAGATAAACTTCCCGCACTGTGTAAGGCTCAGGTCTGTGATGGTCGTTGGTTGATCTTGAAAACTCTGTTGCTGATCTGAGTTTAAATTCCTAAGCTCTTTTCTTTCACATACACAGAAAACCATGCAACCAGTAACAGACAAGAGAAATATCCCTCCAGAGCATCTGAAGTTTCTTTAGAAATTTCGTCATGCATTGCAATTATCCCAACTACATAAACTCACCGTTTTCATCTATGAACACGTGCATTGCATCCACGGAGAGCTCATCCTGCACAGACGCCTCAGGTCCACTTATTACTTGCAAGACAGAACTGTCTTGCTGAGAAGTTACCCGGTAGATTATCTGCCTTTGCCTGCTGCCCTGGTAACTTGACACAAAAATGTTTCAAAACTACTATGAGGAACTTTTTTCTTGTTCTCAATAAAACAAAAAGAAAGAGAGGTTAATTAAAAGTTTATGTCATTTCTACTCAGTGAAACAAAACAGCTTACATCATATCTTTGAAGTACAAAATTGTAAAGTAAACTGGCCTTACAGTGCTGCAAATTTGGCAGACTCTGGTAGCACCGGACTAGTACTAGCACGATCTTGGCTTTGTACATCTGATCTTTCCTGTTTAGGAAGTTGCTCACAGTGCTTTTCTGTTCCCACCACTTCTTCTTTTCTCTCCGTCATCTGGCTATCTGGAAAACAGGGCAGTGAAGTGGAGCCACTCTCCACAGATGACTTTCAAGAGTTTCATTCATTAACTACTGAACAAGAGCATCTAAAAAAGAAAATCTAAAACACTGCAGTACCTGCTAGTTTTACGGAAAGCACTACAATTACTTAAAACAATACAACCACAGAAATCTGGATGAGGAGGCACTCTGACTCTCCTAAATGGGTTCTTTCAAGAATACACTGTGTGAAGCAGACGACAAACAAGAGAGAATTTCTGCTTTGCTTCTCCTATTGTTTCAGAGGGAAGCAATCTGTTCCTAATCTAGAATGGTGAGAGGCTGCTTCCCTGGGGGCTGTAATTTGTTCACAAGCTGTGTATGCTGGCAGTGGAAAAGCAGAAGCACTGGCCCATTCCCCTTTTACAAAAGGGAAAGCAGCACCTTCAAAGGAAATAAAGCTCTTGGACAGGAAAGCAGATAGCTGCCTAATCCCTCTTCCCCACCTGCTACACACCTGGTGCAGGACAGAGGACAAACTGGCAAAACAATTTCACGACAGATTACCTATGTTTGGAAAATACAGAACTATAGATTTAAAAATACACATGAAGTATTTGTCCAATTTCTACTACTTTGAGTACAATTTATATTACCTCTCTACACATGCACATCATTTACCTAAATATACATGTGTACAACATAATCATGGTGAATAGTGAAACATTTTTCAACGGTGCTTTGTTTATAAACAAAAAAAAATATCTGTTACGGTTTTAAAATGCAACCAAGACAGTGATTTCATCAGCACCCTGTGCAGTTGTGCAATCAAATGTTTTAAATGGAAAAAAGTGGGTTTTTTGTGGTGCTTGTTGGAGATGCCTTAGTAAGTCCAGTAGCTTCTTCCACTACGCAAAGTGTATTAAAACATACTTACCCAGAGTTCTTGCAATACCTGTTGTTTAAACACTTTTGATCAAGAAAAAAACCACAGAAATTCCGCCCCACCGAAAATTCTGTTTCTTAAACCTTATTTCTCACCAATACAATTACCATCCTAACCTGCAAGAATCACCAGTCGACTAATAGTGGTGTCATATCTAAGATGGTCTACGGATAAAACAGAATGAAGGCTTGTAAAGAGGTGTTTTACTTTTTATAAGGTCAACTGACAAAGCTGAAAAAAGTAATCAAGGTTTTGCATATGCAGACCTTTCAGATCACCTGTCTTGTTTTCTTCCAACTGTATCAGCTGATCTACCAACACATTGCTTCTACAAACAAACCTACCTTCATGAGCTAAAACATCTCCACACCAGTTTCAATTCATAGGACAAAGCTCTGTAATACCCTAAAGTCTCTGACACTTGCACATAACCACTTTTCACTGCAGACACCTAAGTCTTTTTTTTATGGGGGGGGGTGTGCCGCATTCAGGACAAGAACAACGTTAACTGTACCACCACATCTCGTCTCAGAAGGTCTCAGCCCCGAATGCGAAGCACAAGAAGGAGCATCCAGCCCAAAGAGTCTCAGTGGGGCCCCAAACACTCACCAGCCCAGGTACCAGAAGGAAGAGGGCAGTAGAGATAAAGACACCATGTAATTCTTGCTGGGAACAGCGGTGTTCCTTCAGCTTCCAAAAGGAGGAAAAAACCAAAACAATCTCACTACAACATTGCCAATGTTCCAAGTCTCCAGCTCTCCCTTTGTAGCATATGACAACCAAGGATCCTGACTTCCTGTGCAATAAATACAATGCAATGAGTGCAAGTTTGGTTTAGGGAAATACTTTGTATCTGTTATGCATGGAAGCAAAATTCAATAGGTCTTCCAGATCTATTTTATTCTATCTAGGGGGAAAAAAAAAGTCGGGGAACAGACAACAATTTTTTCCTTTCTTAATTAAAGATTTAAACTCCAGTTTAAGCAGAAACTGTGCCATTACTGAAGCATCCCATTAATGATGTAACCGTACCTGTGGGTGGTGATGGAGCCACAGACACCTAATCAAAATCACTTTCCTAAAGGCTTGGACTGTTCAAGCCTTAAGAATAATTGATAGAGATCAGAAACTGTGGTTTTAATAACCTAATTGGTCCCCTATTGCCCCAAACTAGCTCTAGGGCTGGAACAATTAAAAAGGTTTTTTAAATTTGATTATCTAGTGATTTCAGAAAATGCCTCTCTCTTTTCCATTCCAAACCACAAGCCTTGCAGCCTTCTTTTTCCTGCTGTGATAAAGACTCGTAAGAATAAAAACCTAAACATACTGTTTCTTACAGTAATGGTGTAATGGTGATGAGTATTTCCAGCACTGGAAAGCAGGGCCATGATGGGTTTGTGGCAGGTTTTAAAGATTACCACTTATCTTCTTCCAAGTGACTTACACCTTCAGTATTTAAATGAAGATAGAGGTGTCTAGACTAGGAGTGTCCTCCCAGAGTACGCAATCGGCTCTACGTCACCAAGCACTCCCTGCACGGAAATCGTGTTGGCAAAGCTCATGGACTAGGCAAAACCTTTTCCAAGCACAAGGGCACACTAAGAAGGAGAACATGGCAGCGTACTCACACTTTTCCCTGTGCCATTTACCCTGATCCACTGCTACGCACATCTCTGGCGCACACACGGCTGCGCTCACAGAAGTCCCAAGATCAGACCTAGGCTCTGCAATAACTGCATAATTTATCTGGAAATTATATACCACATGACTCAGACATGTGAGGTGTGACTATCAGGACTCATGGCTAAATCAGTCTAGAGGCAGGGTGACTCAGAAGAGTCCTGCACAAACAGTCAAGTTTTGGTCTGTACATCATTTTCATATTTTGACTGAGCAAAAGACACAACCTTAAGTGACCCTGATAAAATATTTACCAAGAGGAACAATTCTTGTATGTCCCATATGGGTATAAGATATTCCTATAAACATTTTTATCTGCAGTAAAGACTTTTAACAGCATAGCAACATTACTTGAAAGTACACCATCCCAGTGCTGACAAATGAGCTCCTAATTTAATTTAAAAGTAGTTACAATACCAGAATTTCTTCTGCCACATAACTTTTTCATTTATAGAACAGACTTTAAGCATCCTAAATCATCTTTATAGACAAAGATGTTGTCTATTTGTTCGATTCTGGGAGGAGACTGAAAACAATTTTACAGTTAAAATGGAACAGGCTTTGTACATGTGTAAATACAGTGAGTCCAGAGGGCTACAAAGGTGATCAGAGGCATGGAACATCTCTCCTGCAAGGAAAGGGGGAGAGAGTTGGCTGAGATATCAGCCTGGAGAAGGCTCCAGGGAGACCTAATTGCAGCCTTTCAGTACCTGAAGAGGGACTACAAGAAATCTGAAGAGGGATTTTTTACAACAGTATGTAATGATAGATCAAGGAGGAATGGCTTTAAACTGAAGGAAGGCAGGTTGAGATTGGACATTTGGAAGAAATTCTGTACTGTGAGGGTGGTTAAGCTTTAGAACAGGTTGCCCAGAGAAGCTATGGATCCCTGGAAGTGTTCAAGGACAGGTTGGATGGTGCTCTGAGCAGCTTGGTCTAGTGGAAGGTGTTCCTTTCCAGGGCACAGAGGTTGGAACAAGATGATCTTTACTAAGGTCCCTTTCAACCCAAACCATTCTACAATTCCGTGATACAGTAATCACAACAACTATCAGTGTATCTCAATTTTTAGGTTGCCTTATTATTAGGTAATTAGGATGAAATTTTATTGCTCTATAACTTTTGTCCAAAACATTTTTACTATTTTGTGGCCCCTTACCAAAGTCTTCCAAACCTTCTTCCTCATCTTTTACTTGCATATCCCTATCCCAACCTCCACAACTCACGCCTGTAAGATAAAATGCCACTGCTGTCATAATTTCAAACACCATCTGGCCTGAAATCTGCGCAAGCAGAATTAAGTTAATTAAGCCTGTCTCTCTTCTGTTCATTAATTGCTTTGCTACAGAATCCACTTTCATCAACAACATTATGCTCCAAAATAGAAAGTTTCGCTTTAAAATATATTTATTGACTGTCTGGCCACAGATAATTGACTTCAAATCGCTCTACGCTTTTGTTAGTACTAGCATGAAACAAAAGCTCTACAAGCCATGAACTATGCCGTTCATATATCTGGAGTATATATCCTGAACACATTCCCAACCCTTTCTTCACCAGTTGCTTTAGCAGAAACATCTAGTTTACGCACTTTATTCTCAATCCAAATTTGCCTAATATGCCACAAACACATTAAAAGAAAAAACTGACATTTAAAGCTGGTCATCCTCCAAACAATGGCAGTGCCCAGGGAATACCACACAGTCCAAGAATTGCTATTAGAGTTCAGCATGGACACTGAAGAAGCACATGGCATTATCCATTAATGAAGATTACCACGCTAATTCTGAAGCAACAGGAAAAACTAGCAATAGTCATTGTACCTGTTACAGGAAGTGACTCACTCAAAACAGTCTCCTACGTCAGCTGCAGAACTAGTAATAAGTAGTCTAATCATTATACCTACCAATTACATCAGAATACAGACCTCTAAATACTTTCTTTGCCAATGTCAGACTTGTCATCACACATACCTCTTCGATTTAAAGACTGAAATTTTAAAATTTCAACCTGTCAAGCCTTACACTTTGAGTATCAGATTTAGAGAACTGAGTTCTGTACACCAGTTCCTCCACATCCAAAGAGGGGTACCACATGCCATGTGGTCCCCCTCCGGCACAAGAGTCAGGGACAACACACAGCTGCTCCAAGAGATGGGCTAGCACCAGGCAGGGCTTTATTTCCTAGATGCTACCCACCTGCCAGCAAAATCCCCTGCTGTCACTTCCCACCACAACTGTCACCTGCACCAGTGACTCAACGCACAAGATCCCTCTTCCCCATGAGTATATGGCATGTGATAGTCCTCTTTCTCACATGCAAGGGAAAAAAAAAAAGAAAAAAAAGGAGGAGTCTAAAAAAATACCCACAGGAATATGTTTTAGTTTTTTATAGGAGAAGGGTAATTGCTTGGGATCCAGAAAAACTCACTCGAGGCTGTGGTTTGTGCACTGCCCAGAATGACGAGTACCTTTTCTAAAAAGAGCCTGCAAAACATCTAAATTCAGGCCATGCAGTCCTGGTTTAGTTTCTCCCGCGCCAGTCCCCACCACTCCCACGGCAGGCTTTGCTCCCTGGGTGATGACATTGCCTGTCCTAGATTACAAGCCAGCTGTGCCAAAGGGGACATACAGGAGGTTTTGCCCCGCATAAGTCTGATGCACAACTGCTCTTACTTAGCTCATAACACACCAGAGGGATGCAAAGCAGCCAATAAACCCAGCCTTCTTTACACTTTTCAAAGACTGAGAAAAATTTGCAGTTGCCCTTCAACACACTTTTATTACGCAGGTGGAACAAGTTTGATTCAAAACTGAAAGGACATTGGTTCTGAAAGTCAGTTTTAGCAACAGTGTCAGTGGTATTTTCTCACAATCTAGAAGAGGTACAGCGGCTACAGAACAGCTCTTAGAGCTTTTTTATGTTCCATATTTTAGCAGGTTAAATCTGGCACCCCTAGTAGTGCAAAGCAAGGCTTTAATTTTGATGTACTGCTTTTTACCAAGCTGTCTACGGCAAAAGCTTATCCGGTCAGGACGATAAGTCTTCTATTTCCACAGAACTCACAAATTCTGTGAGGGACCACCCATAACAAAGACCCATCCATGACATTCACTCATTTGCAAGACTGTTCTGATGTGCACATTTCCCCATCTTTCCCAAATTATGCAAAATATCAGCTTTCTTTCGCACAGCTCTGAATATCCAGATTTCCAGGAATTTGTCAAGTTTCTCACCAGTAAAAACCTTTTTGGGGTGCATTTTATGCTCATTTGGACCAGACATCTATTGTTAACTTCTGCCAATTAGATGCTTTGCAAGGTTAAAAGAACAAAAACCAAACAGAACTAACCTGCTCCCTCAAAACAACTGGTGCATAGCTTGACTAGCTCTGTATTCCCACACACACACTTTTTTTTAACAACCACTCTTATGTGGGAATAGTATTTATTCAGATCTGTTCCAAGATGCTATTTTGTTAAAGCATATTTTCAATTGCAAGGTTGTAAACAAATTAAAGGCTTTCTCATTCCTAAAATTCAGTCTTGCTGCGGGGAAGCTGCCAGTAATGACAGTAATTTATTTTAGCAAACAGCACGTTCTGACTAGGCTAGAAAACAAAGCCTACTTGCTCTTAAAAATAACTGCCTTTGAACTACCTCTCCCAAGCTCAAGGAGTTCAGACCAAATCTCCTTTTTCCCACAGCACCAGTTCAAGGTGCAGGATCCACAGCTGCCATCCCTGCTCCTGCAGGGCACCCTCTTTCCAGTCTCACTATTTCAGGGTGACACTTGCTGAGACCACACTGCAAACAAACAGACTATAAATGTATGCAGCTCAACTTCACTATCACACAAAAGTACAGACTTAAAAAAATAGGAAAGTAGGAAGATTTAGATTAGATATTAGAAAGAAATTCTTTACCGTGAGAGTGGTGAGGCACTGAAACAGATTGCCTAGAGAAGCTGTGGATGTCCCATCCCTGAAACTGTTCAAGGCCAGGTTGGACGGGGCTTGGAGCACCCTGGTCTAGTGGAAGGTGTCCCTGTCCCACGGCAGGGGTTCAGAACTAGATGATCTTTAAGGTCTCCTCCAAACAAAACCATTCTATGTTTCTATGAAACTCAGTTCAAGTTGCTAAGAGCTTGGTTTAAGGGAAGAGCAGAATCTTTCTGCTTCCTCAGGATCTGGTATAAGAATAATCTTGTTTTCCATACCTAAAGTACAATAACTACACATACATTAATAAAGTTTTGATGTTGGGGTCTTTTTGGTCACTATGGAATCTGACTAATTCTGATCACCCATTGCTTTCTTTTATGCAGCAACCTTTCCTGCTCATATTATCTGAGAGTATTGTCTGAAAGGCTTTTCTAGATTAGCTGCACTCTCTTTTATAATTTTTATTTAAATTTACCACTGAAATTCTCTTTTCCAGCTAAGTCACATCATTCAGAAGTAAAATTATTGTGTAAATGCTGCTTTTGACAGTTGAGGAACGGCATAGATTGCAATGTGATTGCTGCACCCCTCATATTGCTGTGTGCTGTTGCACAGGCAGGTGACTCTGCACCCCAGGAAGCCAGCCACCTCAGCAGGCCCAGGTGAGAAGCAGGGCTTGCTCAGCACACGTGCTGGGCAACCAGAGCCCAGACTGGAGCCAGCTAGGCAGGCTGATAAACTCGATAGAGCGGGACAGAAACTGCTCTGAAGAATCAACAGTCTGAGAAGGCAGGAGAGATGGGTAAGATACTGCAGGAGGAGAGGCAGCAGGTCTACCAGGAGCAGAACTTGACAAACGAATGGAGAGGAGCGTAAGTACAGGAGAAGCAAATGCAACGTGTGGAGAGGCAACAGCTCAATGGAGTGGAAAAGCCTAAAAAAGCAACAGTGTGGATTGCTAGGAGGATTGGGCGTTTTTCATGTATTGCAAGGTTCTTGCAGGAATGAGCTGGGGGAACAGGGAACAGGTAAAATAGGAGTGTCAAGCTGTTCTTCTAGGGTGCCAGGCAAACTAGGCATTGAGAGTACATCCTCTTAGGCTTTCTTAAAACAGCTTATTATAGGATATAAGGCAAACCAACATTTTGGAGAAGGGGAAGATACAGGCTATCTTATTTCACTTTGACTCAGATTTTCTAAACCAATTGTGTTGACCACTTAGGAAATACCCTGAGATTGCATCCGCCTTCACTGCACCGTATCTCACATCCTTGTTAAACGGCCCTACTAATTTTGCCTAGAGAGCTGATAGAGACACTACAAACCACAGTCCTTCCTAACAGAAATGGGTCACAGTGACAGTAACGAGAATGCTGATTAAAGCCAGGTATTTATACATAAAAGCTATAAATTGTACCGCATATAAGGTTTTTAATTAGCTGATTGAGTTTTTTGTTTTAAATAAAAGCCCTTTTGATTAAATAGGAACTTGCATGGGAATATACTATGTTTCATTAAAATACTAGGGACTTTAACTGAAAACAGCCACCAAATTTTCTTCCTTAAAATACAAATATTTTAAGTAACTGAAAATCAAAACTCTTACCTATTAAGAACAAATACATGACTTTTCCTTTTTTTTTTTTTGTAAACTTTTAAAAGTTATAAGCCAACCCACAACCACTCAGGAAATTTAGGAATATACGCATGTGCATACATGTGTTAGCTAAAATGTGAACCATCACAGTGACCATTCCAGCTTTCTACATACTTAGAGGCACACATGCACCTGGTAAGATGGGCAAGGACAGGTGTAATGCTATAGCTGCACACATTTTTGCAAGATACTTTTGGTATTCATTCCAACAATCCAGGCACACTATTTTAGTACAGAATACTAGATAAATACTGGACACCTACTAAGGTTATCACTAGGTTTCCCAGAGGAAGAAAAACAATTTTAAGATAAAAATATTAAAAAACTGCAGCTGACACTATCACACTTTCACTGAACCACTTTGTCCCACTAAGTCCAGCCCTACCCTGGCCCTATTAGCAAAACCAGTCTTCCTATGGGAATTCGCCCTACTGCAGATATACAGCTAAGCTGCTATAAATAATCAAACTCTTCACAACATCATTATTCCAAAAGAATTGTAAACCATGCATAATACCTCCAACAAGCCCATTTTCCTTTGTCATCTCCATTTTGACAGCGGGCTGATTAGATGTCTTCATCTTTGAGGTATTAATGGATTCCAAGAGGGAGACAAATTCTAGAAAGTTAGACTCATTGGGCACCTGTCCTTCTTTAGCTTCTAGATCTGATTTAGAGGTTGGTAAGGTCTTTTCTTTGTCAGATACATCAACGAAATTCTTACTTAAAAGCACATCTGTCCCACTGTCTACACTCAACACCCGCATGTGCCTCTTTTCATGAGCAGTTCTACAGGACTGCGGGTCAAGGTTATGCAGGTCTTCCTTAGAACTTAAATCCACCGTCTGGACATTTTCCGAAGCATTTTCCCGATTTGGATCTGAACAAGTGTTAGTTTCTAAAGGTGTATTTGCTGGGTTGCTGTGCTCCTTTATTGCATCACCCGATTCATAGCCAGAGCACTGGTTGGATGACAGCTCTGCCCTCAACATTTCTGGAGTTCTGTCGCTTTCACTCACTTCTGAGCAAGGCTTCGCTTTACTGTCATCAGACAGGTCAAACGTGATAACGGGGATTCTGAGCTGTTCATTAGTCTGCTGACTTGACCAGCCTGCTCTAACTACACCAGAGTCAAGGGCTGAGCTTGTCCTCTCAGTTTCCAGAGCCTGTAGGTGGACAGAGCCCGGCAGGTCACTGAGGGTGGTGTTTGGTGTAGTACTCATTGTGATGACGATTTTAATGGGCTCACATAGCTGATCTCCAGGAAGAGAATTGTCCACAACTGCAACAGCAGTCTCACTGTCTGAGCAATCAAGGCTATTACCAGCATTGCAAGAGCTTTCAATATGCTCATGCTCTTTGGTTGCAATGGCATTGCATTGTGGGCAGTTCCTGGTTAGGCCTGTCTGTGGTGATCCATCTGGCAATTTCTCTCTTTTGTAGCTTTTAGGATTACTTAAATGGTCTGAAATAACTGAATTTTCACTGTCCCACGGCTCTGAAGAAACTCCAGTCCTTAAAATATCACCTTGTGATGAAGAAATATTGGAGAAGTTTTTAGCTACATCTCTGTCCACAAGAATATCTTGGGATCCATGCTGTCCACATGGCTGTCCATTCACTCCTTTTTCATTTATTCCATTACCAGAAAATGTTTCCATAGCAGCTGGTTTCATTGCTATTGCTGATGTGGTGGCACCTGAACCAGAGGTTGTAGAAACAGGTAATATATCTGCTTTGATATAGGGTGAGGTAGATGAAACTGGTGGTGTAGCCTGGTCTTCTAGTACCATAACACCTAAGAAAAAACATGGGTGTTAGGCCTCACAAATATGAACACCAAGCATTATTAAAGTATGATCTTTAGCTAGCAAAATCTGATCCAGAGCAGAGCAAAAGAAGAAGAGATGATGCAGCTGATTAAACAGTTCCAAAGCAAGGAGGTTTTTTGTTAGCTACATGTGAAATACTACAAAAGCAAGATAGAACCCTTCCAAGTCAGGACAAGCGTAGCAACATGTCTATTTAACTTAAATAATCAATAATCACTGGAACTGTAGGCAAAGCAAGGTGTACTGGAATATACACTACAGAGCTAAAGGTCAACAGTCACAACAGGACTCTACAGTCAGATGTTTAAAGGCTCTAAGATGCTCCAAGTGTTAGCTTCCTAGTTTAGTGCTTTACAGAAGCACAGAGCTTCCCCAGAATGTGGGGGGAAGGCTCTTTCATCCCCCTGTATCAAAATGGGGAGAGCTATTTGCATACCCATCAAAGGGTTGCATCCCAAACACTTGGCTGACAGCTGAGAAAGCTTACTCTGTTAGAATACCCTTGAAATTTAGTTCTGTCCAGCTCTTCAATTCCGCTCCCAATATGAGGCACAACAGAATCTGCCATAGGGTCCTCTGTGCCATTACTTTTTGTGACAAGCTATGATTAAACAACAGTTTAAAGAGATTTATAAAGCCTTTACAATACCTCTAAGATCTTCAATAGTTTCCCGTGTTGGCAGGTCCTAAAAAAATGAAAAGAAACACACAAGATGAACATGGTCATTTATTAAACTCTGTTGGGAAAAAACCCATCTATCAATGCAATAGCTATCTAATCAAAGGTTAATTACAGCACTGGTAAGTTGCTTAACATCACTGAAATTTGAACATGTACCTTGCACAAAATGCAAGGGGTGGGTGAGGGAGATGGTTATGAAACAGTCATGCTCCAAACTGCATCACTACAATTGTGTGTGATGTTTGGGGAGGAAAAAGAAAAAAAAAATGTTCTTCTTCTTCAAAAAAAAATTGCAGTACATAATCCAGATACTTTTTTATTCTTCATTAAGGAATAGAATGTGTTTGTCTTTTCCACTTTTCCAGCTATGAGTTTTCAAAGCACTAGAAAGAAAGGTTTGGTCTCTAGTATTGGTAAGCATTTCTCAATGGAAAACTAGAGGACAAACACATTAAATTAATACAGAACCATTCAGATTTCAAGAAAGCTTTGAAGGTCATTTAGTCCAAATCCCCTCTGCCACACACACACACTCAAAGCAGGTACAGTTTGAGTAGGTTGCTCAGGGCCATCTCCAACAGAGCTTTGAAAATCTCCAAAGACAGAGGTTTCCTAACTTCTCTGGAAAACCTTTTCCAGTATTTGACCATTGTCTTGGTAGGGAAAAAAAAACTCTACAAACCCAACCACCAAACAAACAAAACAACACACACAAAAGACATTAAATCTAATTGATATAATTGTAGTTTTCCGTGGCTGCACGTTGCAGTCACTGTTTCTTATTCTGTCACTGAGCACCTCTGAGAAGACAGTGCTCAGTCTTCTGTGTATCTTACTATTACAAAGCTGAAGACAGCAGTAAGCTGCTCTTCTACTCTTACAAAAGATTTTAGCCTTACAAAGGCTGAAACATCCCATCTGCTTGTCCTCATCATGTTTTTCAATCACTTTGGTGGCCTCTGATGAATTCTCATCAGAAGGTCAGCGTGCATGGGAACTAACTGGGGAGCTCAAAACTAAACACAATACTCCAGAGGAATACTTCAGGAATTTAAATTCAACCGCCTAAGTGCATAATTAGAGAACAAGACATTAAAAAAAATGAATGTGGCTCTCTTCTGACTGACAGGGACCAAAACTAAGAGGAAGTAATTATTATTTTCTAAAATTTCATCATGGTATCCTGGCAGCAAGAACAGGAGACTTCGTTTGACAAAACCCAACCTACATGTTTGGAAGTGGCAGACTAGGATGAGATCCCAAGAAGACAGGGTTTGCAGAATGGACAAATACCAGAATATTGGAGGGTAGGACAGAAACAAGGTGAAAAATATTTTACCTCATAAAAAAACAAAACAAAAGAACTATTAATGTCTGTGAATCATACAGATGCTACAAAAAGGTAAAAACACTCCAGGAAATAAAGAAATAGTTCCAATTCAGATCAGGATTTGAATAGTCTGCAGTAAATAGGGATAAGGGGTGGGTGTGGAGGAATATGAAGACAGAATGAAGTATCAAATAGCCACTTATTCAGAAATCACTAACCATCCTCTGCACTGACTGAGGCAGGAGTCCTGTAGAAAAAAATAGCATGGGATCACATAATTAAAGATGTTATCACAGTATGCAAGGGGAGTAGCTTAAGATAACAGAAACAGCGTTATTCTGTTTCTTAATTTTTTGAAAATTTCTTCAACCTTCTCATGAGTGTTTCCTATTTTTTTCTTTATATATATCACCTTCATCACTTCATATACTATTAATTTATAAAGCATGGCCAATGCAGGGAAATGCACATACATGTACTTTTAACCTCCTGTAGACATCTCCTACATTTAAATGGCTTTTATGCTTCGTTTATATACTCAAGAGATGTGTTTGGCTCATTTTATAAGCATAAGTCTAGTTGCACAAAACCAAATTATTAATGCTACAGGAGCAGATTCCTTCAGAAGCAACAAGAAGCTGCTCTGACTGCATTAGCCTCTCCCTCCTCTCAAGGCAGCCACAAAAACTAGTTGCTCTTGGCAAGATTTACAAAGGCCACTTGCTATCTACAGAGCAGAGAAAGCCCTCCTAAGAAGTGCAGAATTATGCATACCAGTTTCAGCTCTGCAAAGCCAAACCTTTAGGACAAGGCTGACCGGCAGCAGTGGCGTACCTAGTAGATGCATGGAATGACCCTGCTACTCCATGGAGCAGACCCATGTTATGATTAATCAGGACCTGGCAACACAGAACCCTGTGTGGTGAGCTGTGGACTGTATGAAGCGAAGACACTCTTAGAGAAGTGCACATACTAACCATTGCTCCAGGGGAGTCCTGTGAGTGCGGAGCCTGGACTCTGGAACTGTCATGAATTGTTTGGGTAGAGCCATTCTGGCTGGTCTCACCGATGACGTGATCCCCCGAGTTATTGCTGAAAAGGAAGCAAATGAAAAATAAAGCAATGCTTCTTACCACAGGGGATTACAGTGAGCTTTGGGAAGTGGCTGAGGAACAATAACAAAATGGGAAGAAGTAGCACAGCACAATGAAGTGACAGCACTTCTTTCCCCTCCAATGATAAGAGCACAAAGCTGTAAAAATACTGTAATGCCTTTCTGCACCTCCTTCCTCACCAAGACAACTTGATAAGAATAAATGAATAAAAATCCCTCAATATAAAATGACTCTGGTATCTTCAGAAGTACAGCTACGGAAAATATATCTCTTCGACCTCCCTATGCATACATAATGCCACTTAGCCTGCCTGACACACACACAGATTTATTGGCACAAAAGGCTGTTTGGGGCTTCTCATTAGATACATGACGATCAAATGCTACTCTTTTCACAATTTTTGCTTTGTAAGTCCTTGTGTACATAATGCTTATCTAACCGCCTGTTTATTTGGAAACCTCCCATAAAACAACTATTTGAAACGCAAGACAGTATATATATAAATATACAGCCATTACTAATTTCATATCTTATAAGGCAATTTGTTAATCACTTCCTTTGTGGATATACTAAACTATCTACTAACTCCTTTTACACATATTTTCTACTAGCTTTTCCATGGATATAAGCAAGCATTTTTGGACAAGGTTTGCTATCAAGAACCTATATATATTCTCTTTCTCAGGTATAACATAACAAAAATTCAGTTTAAAAAAAAAAACAAACAGAAGAAACCACACAGAAAAACACCACAGTGAAATGTCAAAAAGCATGGCATTGGGCATTTCTATTTGTTCATGGGGCTGCTTTTTTCACCAAAAACTTATTTTTAAAACTCTACAGCTGTATATAAGCTATAAAATTATTTGTCTGGGGGTCTCAATCATCTTTCCATGTTTCTTTGGTTTTGTAGTTAACTGGCTTCAAAAACTTGTTCAACCAACCTGCCAACTAACAAAGTCTGTTTAAAAAATTCTGTCATCCATCTAGTCAAAATAATAGTAAGTTCTTTATTTTCTGATCAAGTACCAAATAATGGATTGTTGTGCACTCACAAATCAGCCTAGGACGAATAGTCATGCGATTTAACACACAACTTCTAAGTGATTTTACCTTTACTTCTTTGCCAAAACAGAGCCTGAAAGGCATAACCCCATCTAAAATAAAAACCTTCTATGGTTAGTGACACACATAAGAGGCATTTCTCAGAAGAGTCTTGATGCAGGCAGACCTTGACACTCCCAGCAACATCACTGCCCGGAGTGTAGCACAGATGTGCATGTGTAAAGACAAGGTAGAGCAGTAGCAGAGGCACATAAATTATCTTTATACTACTCAGCTGGCACAAAACTAGCAGCAGCAACTGCAAATGCATCCAAAAATACCCTAAGTTTTTTTATACAGAGCTCTCTTTTGAAGCTTGACCAGTAGTTTTAACAAAGCTCCCCAGTTTAAGCTTGCTTTGGACATTGCTATGCTTCTGTCACTATTGGATGTACCTTATTTCAGCATTTTTCACATCTGTCATAACACTTGGGATCACTGAAAGCCACTTGCCAGCTTCATTTATTTGCATGACTCAAGCTTGAAAAACCAGCAGGAGAGGTCTCCATTTATTCCAAAGAGTGTACAGTGGAACATTCTACCAACACACAAATCTGGAAAATGTCAGTTCTAGTCTTCAGCCCACTACTGTTTTTACCTTTAATACCATCACAGTCTGGACACAGCCTTATTGATTATTTGCAGCAAAGACAAATAGTACTTGGCTCCTCAGTAGAGAAGCTACAAATACCAACCAAACGCCCATGTGAAATAAAAGCACTACTAGCTTTCCTCATGAACAGCATCACAGAAGCATCATAAGCAGTCACCATAAAACATCAGAGGGAAAAGCACCTTACGCATCCAGGTGTGATCTGAGAGGGAAGTTACTACAAGCACACAAAGGCAACATGAAGTCAGACTTCCAAAGCTGTGATATTAAAGCATTTTCTTTGCCAACGGGTGTATGCCACTTCCTTGCCTCTTCCCAGCAGGTAAGCACAGCAGGAAGAGGAAAGAGCAAGCATTTAAGGCTTGCCCAGAAAACTTCTCCCAGGTTTTCTCCAGGATCTGTTAGCACTTCCAGTACACGTCTCCTCTATCGCCTTCATGGTGCCCAGCTGCTGCCCCACCTCTGGCTCAGGTGCAGCTCTGCCTGCTTGACCACAAGAACGCTTCAGCTACCCAATATAAAAGCACTAAGCAAGCTTTTAAAAGTGCCATTCCTCACACAACTGTAAGGAGTTTTCTTGCACTCAACAGACATTTCTGCTACGCAAGACCATAGTGCAAACTTGTCCATTTTACATAATGTGCCAGTAATGCAATGAAAACCTTACCTACAATTTGAGGACTGAGCTGCTTCTCCTTTTTGGACCTCTGTATCTTTACACTGCCTTCCATTTTTTCTTGAGAGCTTTTGTTGAATTACTTCGCCCTTATCAAACATAAGGTGCAAACGGTAGCTGATCACCTTTATTACCGTGAAGAACACTGTCACCGAGCTGCAGTACACAAAAACTGTCACTGCATTTGCTGGAAAAGCCTACAGAAAGAAATAGTGAAGACACAATGATAACAGTTTGTTTGGAGAAGATGCTGCTAAATTTTTAAAATACAATATACATATTGAGTTCTGCTCACAAAAAATGGTTTAAGCATTTCTTCAAGTTTCAAACCATTTCACAAGATCTATTCTTTTTATTAGCTATGGATATTATTTATTATCAAAATCAGTAAAATCCCACAATTGACAAACATTATAAAGCTTTTAAAAATACTGCATTCCCATGTTAATGCAACTGCAGCCTTTCCTAAACTATGAATTTATAAAAACACAGACACAAAATGAAACATTAGTTATCTACAAACAGAAAACCCCTTTAGAAAAATTCTGTCATCTTACCCCATATCTCAGTTATGACTCAACAGTAAAACACTGCAGTTTGATGTCCTTTTTCTAACAACTCACAACATGCTTCCATGTATCTTAACCACCGAAGAATCTTAAATAATTAGTCAGGACTAGTCAAAACAAATGAATACAAACACATTTGGAGAGGCAGCCTGTGCTGGTTTAGGCTGGAGGAGCGAGCAATTGGCTGTGTGGTGCTTAGTTGCCAGCTGGGTTTAAACCACGACACAACTTCTTTGAATTCTTTTTGTAAAGTACGTAATTGTTAATTTGCAGCTGTCTGTGATCTGTTTGCTGATCTGTGATGAGCACCAGAGTTCTCAGTCATTAAAATTAATTACAGTTCAACTATAGTCGGTAAAGTTCTTTCACAGACATGACATACTAAAAATATTTTTTTATATATAAATACTTCCTTACAGTAAAGGGCAAATCATAGCAATGGACACTTGCAGTTATAATTGAAGTATCAATGTCTTTACCATTAAAGTCATGGAATACTCTTACGTATTGTCATTACACAGGTGCAGTCTCACAGTGAGTTTAAACTCTTTTCAAGTTTTGGGGTTTTTTTCAACAGAGCTTTACTGCATCACTGCACAACAACAACAACAACAACAACAACCCCCAAGTAACAAGCAAACAAAAGGAAGATTCTCTACTCAGAATTTCATAGAAGCCTACTGAAGTTAATTTTTAAGAATGGCCTTTACTTAGGGACTAAATCTATCATTTTTCCAGATTCATAAATAAATCACACTGACCACACAGGTGAAGGGAAGGGAGCAAGGCATGATTACTTCATCTTTAGAACAAGTCACCACATTTATCTTGATGTTGAAATTAATATGTTGAATCATTTCTGTGTTGTTACAAGCAAGTGCATTGCTATTCTGATGCTGCTTTTGGCTCAGTGAGACTTCGTACCACCAAGATGTACACGTGAAAATTTTCAGGCAAATCCTTTTTAATGACTATTCTGATTCAGATACAAAGAATCTATTGCACAATAGTGGAGAAGCTACTCAGGATGTACGTACCACCAATGATCCCTAAGAAGACAGACATGACTTTCTACAAGTTCAGGCTCAGTCTGTTAAGAGTACTTCATGGTACTACATACATACCAACTCTCAGCATTCCCTTCAGTTATTTGGTGAACCCGGGCCAGAAAGAGGATCCATTTGCCAGGTCATGTTCTCAGGGTATAAGGCTTGGTAGATGAGGTTGAAGAACTTGAGGTCGAAGAATTTGTGGTTTATGACTAATGTTTTTACAAAACGAGTTAGAAATTGCTTGGTTTCACAAAGAGTGACAGACAATTATCTGTAATGACTTGTTTAAGAGAGATTTGTTCACCTTCCAAGGAATCTTTTCAACTATACACTAAAAGGCATAGATTGACCACTCATTATTAAATAACATCTCAGAATGGCCCACTAGAAAAGAAGGGCTTTACAGGTGACATTCATGAAGCTTAATAAATATTATATGAGTAATGTCAAGAGGACGCAAAAAAAATAGACTGCCAGAGCATGCTACAAAAGAGACTCAAAGGAAGCTCCTAGATTTTTAAGTGGAAAACAGGGCCAGTTTTAGCAAATGCTGAGTGCTGCATGTCCTCATCCCTGCCTTGTGACCAGACCTACCGGAGCTGTGCTGTGAGCCAGCCCATAGTCTCCCTGCCCATCTGTCCAAGGTACGCAATGCTTTAGTGTGCTCACCATACCAAGACTGTTGATGCATAACAAAGGCAGTGCATCTTTAATATTCTGAATCTTGGGGCAGGCTGAGTAGTACAGGCCAGCAGGTTGCTCCCTGCTCACATGAGGAGTTAGGAGAAAGATGAAACTGACAACAGAAGGCCCTCAATTCTCTGAATCAGGCCTCTTGCATAAGGTACAAGTGTCATATGACTGCAGTTGGTGTTCTCAGGTACAGATAGGTGAAAGCTATCAAATCCACGCTAAGGAGGAATTAAGTTACAGATCACTGAGGATTTAGATGATAGAGTCACTTTTGATGCACTAAAGCTATAATTAGCCTGGTTTTCTATGAAAATGAGGTTTTATAATCACACCATGTGTCTGTGTATTCATCATCTCCCTGCATCCCCTCAGCTGAAAGGTAGCCAAAGAATTAAAAAGTTATTTAGCAAACTTTGAGAGACTACACCCCACTGGGCAAGGTCACAGCAGCACACCTCCTCCATTAATGAGAGGAACCCACACAGCTCTCCAACCTTTTGATGCCACCCCAATGACAGGAAAATCCTCAATTGAGCTGACATCTTATTAGAAGCTAGAAAAAAAAACCCCACAAATACAAATTCATTAGAAAGCAGGCTTCATGACTTCCCACAGGTTTCTATGGAAGCTGTAGCCATAGTTTTCTTTATTCTTGCCCCATTAAAAACTCTACCATAATGTACTTTTTGTTCTCCAGTAGCTTCTGTTGTTGTACTCTGCACCAGAATAGCGTGGGGTCACAGGCAGAAATGCAGGCTGGTGTGTTGCAAATGTGGCCCAACTTACTATTGCAAATGCAACAGAGCTGACCTGACCATGCACAGAGCACCTTTGCTCCGGGCTTCTGCCTGTGGAACACCCACATTTTTCTTCACGTGTCTACTGTCATTATTTGAGTAGCACAAAGGTAGAGGTGACTGAGATACATCCTTCTACATAAAGGTATGTAACCTTTGAACTAAATACCACACCTTGTTAATGGCGCTGAATGATTAAAGGTGCTTAGACCCAGATGTATCCCACCCGCTACTTGAGCCCCTCAGGCATCTAAAGCAAGGCAGTGCTGCACCTGGGCCTCACTGTCTCAGCGTGCTACAGAACACAAATGAGGGAACTACCAAACAAATATGCAGTCAGCCACTACCATCAGGCTTGCAGAGATATGAGTGGGAGACATAACACCTGGGGCCAAAGATACATATTTATGCGTTAATTCAGGTGAATCAGTACTAAGAGACGTCCAGCACATAGTATAAAATATGGGAAAGCAGGTAGCAAATAAAATTCCAGGAGCGTACATTCAGTTCTAAGTGTGCTTCCTACCACACAATAAATACAGTTCATAGCAGTGTAGCCTCTCTCTCTGCTGTGGAGATCCATCTATCCTTAACTTTTACAGAGAAACAGAGTGGGGTAAAACGTGGCCAAGTGGGACTGGAAGCAGCTGACACACTGCTAGTTTTATCACAGTTTACCTCTGAGTAATTTATGTGCCCACACCCTTATACTGCCATGTTGTACTTCTCCTATCACAGCATGATTAGAAGATCTAATGTGTAAGAAGTAACAACCCTTTAAGTTCAAGGGTTTCCTGTCCAACAAAAGGCAGAAGTATTCAGCGTGTTGTTTTGGGGACTCACCCAGACACGGTGCACATTCTCTTGCAGCTTGTAAAATAAGCTATAGTGCAAGTATTTCCCAAAGCTGCATCTCTGTGTCACTGGTGTTTTGCCAGGTCTGAATTCAGCCCAGGGGCTAAATACTGAGAGTTATCACTATTTTCACATGCAAAACACCTAGGAACCCTAGACTTTTTGGTGGAATACGATAACTTTAATTCTTAATATGACAGTTGATATGGCATGGTTAGAAGAGATCTCATTATAATTTTGAAAGTTGATTGATGCTCCAAATGCAATTTGGAGCAATGATGCTCCAAATAATATCCAATGTACATTTTTAATGTACAAACGATAAATGAGAAAGAAAAGAAAGTGATGGAAACACAGATCTGCATTTTCAGGGGTGGGAAAGGTAATAAAGGAATCCTTAGTACCGAAGTAAGCTATGCTGACAAAGCTAGAGAAAGAAATTCTGGATGCACACAACAGAAACAACTTGATACTTTAAGCTTCTCGATGCTACTGTCAGCACGCCTCTGCTGAGCCACTGTGAAAAAACTAAAAACAGATGCATGAATTGAGCCATTTGATTCCAATCAAACTGTTTCAGAGAGACTTCCTGACTTCAACGAAAATAAGATTATCCCAAACAAAGGAAAAATTTAAAAAGTAGTGCTCTGATCTGTTTTGATTTTGCCAGTTCAAGAAACATCAGTGACTGCTTCAACTGAATCTAAAACTACTGGTGTCAAGAATGTAACATAAATATCAGCTCAAACATTATTGAATATTATAAACTAAAGAAAACCTTTAGTTAAAAAGCAGGTTCAAGTTTCTAAGTGGCATGAATAGATGTCTTGCATTAAGTTTACAAAGCCTTAGAAACAAGCCACTTAAAAACAAGAAAAGGTGTAAGGACATAATTACTCTCAGGCAGCCACCATAATAAATGCATTATTATCAAGGACAAAGAATTCCCAGAGCAATATGTTAGCTCAAGAACACAAGTCTTGCATTTAACCAGATGATTCATCAGAAAGTCAGTCAGTCTGCAGAAAAAGCAAGTCCATCTAGATAGGCAAAGATGACACCCAAGAGAGTTCAGTAGATAAGTTACATTTTCTCCCCTTCACTTTAAATAATGCCTTTTTTACCTTAGCTCTGACCTGCCTTAGCTCTGTGTTCTTTTGTGCAACCCCTATACTTTCTTCCACGCCATCAGTTCAAAAGTTTTCCACAAGGAAACACATATCCTTCTAGATACATACTTATATCAACTGGAAAAAAAGTTAGCCTTCAATTTTTTTCCCTTTTAATCACACATGCAGCTTGGACAGTAAATCCTATAAGACAAGACTCTTGCTTGTTTGCATGGGAAATATACCCTACGAATCAGAAAAAAGCATATTGTTATATTGGTTCATTAACTACATGAGCCATGCTTACAGGAATTCACTGCAATCCATGCCACAAAACACAGTACCAATTCACATTTGCTTTCCACTGGGATTGCAGGGGGATTCACAAATGCTCTTTGCTTTTGAAAATCAGGCCCATATCTGATCATGTAGGGTGAAGAAACCTATTTAGACATTTTATCCAATCAAAGAAAATTTCTACAGAACTTAATTGAGAATTTAGTTGAGTCACTCCAGAAACCAAATGGATGGAAAGTGTTTCTAACGGAAGCATATTACCCTATAATCACTGAAGGACACACCAAAATAGATCCGATGATCCAGCAAGCTATACTTCAAGCTTTTCTCACACAGTAGGAAAACACACAAAAACCGAGCAGAAGTTTCAAGCTTTTCAGGAAAATAAATTTTAAAGTCCGGCAAACAAACTCTAGCTATTATTCACTTGCAAAGTTTAAATTTCAGCACAAAGGGAACTGCCTGTCACGAAAAACCATATGATTCACCAGTGACATTCAGCAAGGAGTATTAATTACACTGTATCTGGATTTTTCCATTTATTTACCCTTCTCAGCAGGTAAGACTCGATCAAACTTCAAAAAAACCAATACACCTGTCTCCAAAAGAGATGTTTTGAACAAACATCCCCACGGTCATTCAGCACTTGCAGAGGCCAGCGCTGCAACCCCTACCCAACTCCTTCGGCAGGGCTAAGGGTCCGGTCCCCGCCCAGCGCAGCCGGAGGACTCACCCCGTTAACCTTAGACACAAAATCCCCAAGTAAACCCCAGTGTGCCCAATTTCTAAGCCCCCCAGAGGGCACTTTATAGCCCGTGGAGCGCACACGCCCTCGCCGCTGCCGCCTGGGGCCAGGGCCCGCGGCTCCCCCCCCGCCACCGCCTCCGGCCCGCCCCCCCAGCCCCTCTCACCAGGTGCAGGGCCATGGGCAGCGTCAGCAGGAACAGCCACAGATAGAGGTGGCAGCTGTTGGTGAAGGCGCCCTGCTCCGGGTCGTGGTACCAGCCCCC
>VZRJ01001265.1:221346-437211 GCA_013397565.1 Ptilonorhynchus violaceus | reverse complement strand
TCACCGGGGGATGCGTGTCGCAACTCGGGCACCCTGTGCCAGAAGCTTGGGCCAGCGGCAGGTTAGTTTGCCGGGCTTTGAGCTGGGTACGGACTCGTGGAAAGGTCGGGAGGAGCCGGGGGGGACTTTCAGCGCACGCAAAGTCCTGCCTTCTCGGAGGACAGCTCACTTAAAGCAGGATAAAATCCTGCGCTCGACCACAATTGCAAATCCACAAGGCTGTTTTTACTCTGATGCGTTGTGTGGTCCTGGCTTTTAAAACTTAGAGGGAACCAAGTGCCTTGTAAAGGAAAGGTTTAATAAGAGTATCACTTCTGTTTCACTGCCGAACAATCATATGTGTTCCTGATTTTCACTGCATTCATTTAGCATTGCTAAAATTTACCCAGTTAGGAAAAGCTGAGGTCGAAAAGACAAGTGTCTTAAAACCAATGGAAACTGTTGTGCAGGTGCCAGGTTTGCTTTCATCCCTTCGCATGGACAAACGCACCTGCAAGAATGAGGGGGTTGCTCAATTTATGCTTAATGGTTCCTTGGTCCATCTGACAATACAGAAGCATCTAAGATTTTGGCAGCTGAGCACTTGGAAGGCTGGCTTACTAGAATAGTAAGTGTTTATGACTTGCCGTTATAGTTGTGTTTCGAACTGGTGACCTAAAAGTAGAAATCTGTGTGTTTCTGTAAATATCTGAAGCCATCCCGACTCTTTTTGTTCTGAATCTGCCAAAAGTGCAGCAATGTGTTAGTCTTTTTTTTTCCAGTTAGGAGTCCTTAAGTAGTCCAATAGAAATAAAAAAGCTTCATTCAAGTTTGAAGCACTTTGTTTAAGAGGCTGTGTGTCTTGAAGGTCACCATGCATGGGCTGTTAAGACAAGGCACAGTCATGGGACTGACTGTTCTGAGAATACTTTCACTATTTGTTTGATAAAGAAAGGACCTAGCTCAGCTGTGTTTGTGGTTCTGTTTGTAGCTCAGACGATGAACTCTTGGACCTTCAGAGTCACGGCCAACACCTTAATTTCTAGCAAATGGTCTGCAAGACAGCTTGTGCCTGCTTAGTTTGCAGCTGTGTTCAGAGCGAGCTGCTGCACCTTGAGTATTTAGTGGCTTTCCTTAGACAGGGTGGGCTGCTGCAGGCTAGCAGCATGCTAAGTGACAGTGGCAAAGTTTGTGTCTGAAATAAATTCATAACCTTGTGGTTTAGCATAACACCTGGATCTGAGTTGGGTACTGCTGAGAACTGATTACCATTATCATCTCCGTATATGGGTAATGACAGAATATTTCAAAAATATACTTCTGATTATAACCACAGTGTATGTGCCTATTCACTGCTTTCATTAGTAATTCCTGTTGCAGATGCATTTAACTTGAGCTACATAGTTTTTTCACCCGTGTTTCTTACTCTTAACAAAGTTTGAAGACCGTATTGAATATGTGTAATAGAATTATGTCTCTTCATCATCCAGCTAAATTATAATGTTGGAAGGCACTGGTGCACTGGTGGTACCATATACTGTTCAACAACATGAATTTAAAACGACTGCAAGTCATGACAGTATCCCCTGTTCTGGTAACTCATCCATTCATTGAAGATTTCCCTTCATTGTTTTACTGTAGTCTTTTGCAGTCTTGCACAGTGGGAGTGGAATGCTGCCAGGGTTGACTGAGCGACTTGCTTGGCGTGGATAGCAACAGTTCTGCAGTGGCTGTAGCTCCAGACAGGGGTCTGGCAGCACCCATTCCTCCCTCCTCTGCTCATCGCTGCTTTCCAGGCACTGGCAGTGGTGGTGGTTCAGTGCTCTCCCTTAAGTAGCTCTAGGTAGTATATGAATGTATCAGTTTTGTGCTAGCTTAGTTATTTTTGTTAAGAAGGATTTTTTTTTTTCTTCCTCAGACAATAAATTGGAAAAATGACTGCCCTTAACATGATGTGGTAAGGAATGCTTCTCGAACTATTTCTCTAGCAGATAGGCAGGAACTAATTTTTCCAGCCAGGGAAAGGAAGCCCCTTCTACCATTATATTTGATCCAGAAAGGATATATGTCTGGGCTTGTGGTTGGCAGGCAATAGCAAGTATCTGAAAAGCAAGCGTGTTCCTTCTCTCCATGCAATTTTATGGAGTTGAGATCTCTATAACGTATCTGGTGTGGTTTCACTGGTGCCAGATTGACAAGACTGGAGAGAAAGTGCCACAAACAGAAGAGCCATGAGAGCAGATGGGTTTTATTAACAGTAGTGACTATCTACGTTTGTATGCTCTCATTGGGCTCCTTCTGAGAGGTGGGAAAAAGGTGTGTGCTCTGCCAGAGTAAGGGAAATTAATAGATATACAAATGTTTTCCATATTGAGAAGAAAAACTAACAAGCTTGGTTGTGAAGGCTGAACAAGGAAGTAAAGGGTAACTCTTGAGTTTTGTTAGCAGCAGAGTTTCTTCAGTTCTGGAGTCCGTGTAAAATAAACTTGATATTTAAAAGTCTTTCAAAATGAGACAAAACAAAGGTGGAAAGAACACTTTTAGCTTTAGATATGTGTGATAAAATGAAACATAGTAACCATGGTCTCTAATGTTGTTTTAGAAATTGTGGATAAAACACACTAAAACCTTGTGTGGCTGACAAAGATGATGGCCTGTTTTGAGGATAACTTCTCATAAGCAGTTCTTATGTTCCTCAATATACTTTATCGATTAAGGACGTAATCTAAAATTAAATATTAAGAGGTGGACTTTACTTGTCTAAAGTCTGAATAAAAATTTTGAAAGAAAATCTGAGTTTTTTCAAACCCTTGTTGTTAGTCAAGGAATTCTGAATTAATTGATACTTTAACTGAAAAGGAGATGTCTTAAAAATTGTGAAAATACTTGAATATTCTTAACTCTGTCTTCTGGGTATGAACTTAGTCTTAATTAAGCATGCTAGCTGATTATGAAAAAATTCAAGTTTTACTGAAAATAAGAGACAGGAATTCTTTTGTAAGACTGGACACTAATAGTTATGTATGTCTTTTTACCACATCTCAGCTGTTTTTCTGACTCTCTGGAAGGGCAGCTTTTTTGCTCTGTGGCTATCAAATTGCTTGCTTCTGGGCAAGGACACCCCATTAGTTACAAGACCTGTGGTTGTGTAAAGGCTCAGCACAGCTTCTCCCGATTACTTTGTCCTGAAGAGGACTAGTAATACGGTCAGCTGGAGTATGCCAAGTTTTCACTTTCTGAAGTTGAGTATAGAAAAAACAGTTTCGTGATTCTGAGGTTGATTTCAGACTGTGCGCTACTTCTGCTTTTAAAAAAATGCACTTCGTCTCTAGTACAGCAGCTTTGGGTACTTTTAGGAAGCATTACAATAAGTTCAGAATATCTTGCTTACGGCATAGACCCATCCATGATTATGAAGTTGATTATGTGTAGATTATGTGTACTGACACAGTGCTGATAAAGTGTACTGTGCTCACTTGTCATAGAGGGATATGCAAGTAGGGTTCAGTTTGCTATGGCTTTCACCAGCTCCTCTGACATCCCAGGGTCCTTTCCAGCCCTCAGCTCTGTGAAGTGCCTTGAGTTTATATTGCTTTTTGAAATTGTCAAGGTCAGTTTGAGTTTCAAGGATTGTTGAATAAGACCAGGGAAGTGACAATGCTGATGGGAACAGTACTTGGAATCTGAAGGAATCAAACGTACAAGAGGGCAGTGAAACTGCCATGGGACAATCCACTGTAATGGATGTTCTTCAAACTAGTATAATGAGAAGCAGTCCGAAAATAGAAATCATTTGGTTTTAAAACCTTAAAAGGAAGTGTGATGTGTTTTGACAGTACTGTTGAATCAGTTGCTTTTGACGAGGCAAGGTGTCCTGGAGTCTGAGAAAAGCAAGAACAGATTATATCTGGTTCTTTGCTTTCACAGGTTATTTGCAGCAGAATTGCTCACGTTATGCTATTAAACACCTTTAAAACAAGATGGAGATGTTTTCCAGAATTTGTAAAAACTACTTTCTCTCTAACTTCTCCACCTTGCAACTTTAGCCTAGCTGTTCAGGGAGAGGAAGAGGAAGAAACTAGAGTTAAGCCTATCTGCCAGATGATTTCACTTACTCTGAAATCCCTAGGCTGCATAGTTTGTCTCTTAACTGTTCTGAAGATCAAAGACTTGCTCACATCACAAGTAGAGCTGTAAGGGTTACTTATATGTTATTAAATGTTTGAAATTCAGAATCTTGTACAGTTACCAAGAGAATTCAAAATTAAATTCTATTACAATTGTCTTTGGTAGTTTTGAGAGGGAAGAGAGACAGCTTTTCATCAGATTTGAGCTTCAATCTAACTTCCTTGTGAAATAAACTTCCAAGATGCCCATGAATGGCAGTGAAACTTGGAGTTTTTTCTGTCAGTAGCACTGTGCCAATTATTGCTCACTTACTGTAGTGTAACAAAACTGAAAAACCTGATGTTCTGTGGACATGTATTCTGCATCTCACTCGCCTCCTGGCACTCCCATTCATGGAACTTACAGTCTCATATTCCCTTCCATATCCCCAGTGTCCCTGCTGGGCTAAGCCTGGCTGTCCTAAGGTGCCCAGCTCCAGTGCTGGGTGACTCCTGCACCTCCTGTAGCAGGCTGCATATGCTATAACTGGTTTGACACTGCTTATAGTGGCTGGTGTCTCTGAGGTCTGGAGGGGAATGGATGCTTTTTCTGGCAGAACTAACTAAAGTTCCTCTTCCATAAGGCAACTGACTTTCATAATCCCATAGGAGCTATGTCTTTGATAAAGTGGTGTCACTTTGACAAACGTCAGTCAGGTAAAGTAGTGGGGCCAGAATTTATTTAGCAGTTTAAAATCCATATGGTGTAGTTTTCCGTACCGTCTTCATCTCGGAGGTCACAGTACTTAAATGCTTTACGCTGTTCTTAATTACTTAAAATTGCATAAAGCTAGAAATCCTTCCAGGTATATCGGGTTCCTATCCCATCTCTGAGAGGCAGTAACCTTTCCTTGTGTTTTGCTGTAAAGATAATGCTGCTGCATTACAATGGTAAGAACTGGTCATATATCTTTAAGCATATAAGCAGGAAGGAGCTCTAGTTTTTATAACCTTGTTGACTAGTATTCTTTAAAAAACCACAGAAAACCAAAATGAAACCACCTTCATGCAAACATTGGTAGTATTGCAAAATTTCATGAATTTGGGAAACAACACCTGTTTTCAAGGTTATGATCTACTTAAAGTTAGCATGCCATTGACTTCCAGTCAGTTTTTCTTTTGAATGTTCTTATGTCACATGAAAGAGTTCTGTGTTTCATAAAACATTGCTTCCAGTAATTTGTTTCATTATTTGATGTGTGCTCAGACTATGCAGATAGGGATTCTATTTTTTGAGAGGCCCTGAAGGTTACTTGGATTCTGTGGGAGCATCAAATGCTTCGCAGCCTTGAGTTAGAGTATTGTCTTTTTCCAGTTCATCAAAGGCAGTGTTTTGTGTTATGCCTGTTTTAATAGTCACTTCGTATATTTACTTATTGCAAATACATTGTATATTTTATGTTCAGAAAAATGCTGGAATTCAAGAGAGAACAATTTTGAGTTACTGATTGCTGTGGTTTTCTCAATCTACTGCAGAAATAACTAGTGCTAAAAAGTTGTAGAGGTTAATTTCCAGTTGAAGGATGTTTTGCAGCATTTAAAAATAATATTCAGGAACCTTATGATTTTAATACAATATCCGTCAGATGAAAATTTGTGAAATACTGCTCTGTAACACAACATTTGTACAGTCTAAGCTTTTGGAGGAGGAATAACATCCAGGAGTTACTTTATTTGTAGATGAAGACTTAACTGCACTAACCATTTCTTTCACCTCGATTACTGTTTTCTAAATTTGCTTCTGTTTGATGTTTTTCTGTGTCTCAAGTCTGGACGTTAACAGGTGGGAAAAATTGCCCATTAATTTAGAACAAAGTCCCTCAAAGTTAACAAGAGAGAAGTATATTTACATATGCTTAATGCTGAAAACAAGACTCTAGACTGAAATACTAGCTATATGTAATTTGATTAATTAAAACCCCGTGAACTTTTAATATCCCTATTTATAACTCATTTTTAATACAGACTTTCATTTTAATGTTTCCCCAACTATGTCCATCTGACAACTGTAGAGAGTTGTTTCTTATTTGGTGTTGAGACTGCATCTCTAACAGGATTATTAAGTCAAGAATAATATTACTTTGATCTTTCTCTGGATCTAACTTGGTTTTTCGTGTCTTTCTTCTCTCCATCTTTGTTCTGTCATTGTAAAACATCAAGTGATCTGGTTAACAACTGTTGAAGGTTGATTTTTTCTTTGTTTTTTGCTGCTTTGTGTTATTCCTAGCAGGTTTCTGCAAGAGTTTCATTTGCCCCAAGGTTTCTGGTGACCTCTTCATGGAAAATGTGGGGAGTCACATTCTAGTCTGTATGTCATGTGGATGAAAAAGAATTCTGTTTTGGGGGGTAGCATTATAATTTGAAGTCTACACTTCAAGTAGACTTTGGAGAAGAGTTTTTGTAATATTTGTATATTAAAGAAGACTTCAAGCATTACTTGGCTCAAATTTTTTTTTATCTTTAAAGCTCGTACCCTAAGGATATGTTCACATACCTTCCTGCCTCTGAAAATTGCACTGAGCAAGCAACCCATTTCCATAAAGGTCAATGGAAAAACAGCTAAACACTGCCATTGGCTGTTAAAATACTCGTATTTTGTCCATTCCCCTAAACAGTGAAAAATAACTAACTGCTGACCATAACACTTGTGAAGTGAGGTATTGTACTTAAATAAACAGACCAGTGGTTGGGATCTACTCACTGGTAGTGTTATCCAAGCATTAGAAAAAACTGAGATATAACTGAGTTTTCAGTTACAAATTATTCCCCCATCCCCGTTGGAACTGCAAGGACAGGGCATGTCTTTGAACACTCTTAGCAAGTATTAAAAGTTCCATGAAAAAGTTATGTTCTGCAATCTCAAAAGAACAGAGCAGTAACATATCATTGAACTGTATTTGGATGTTGAATGGTGTTTTGTGGTTTCTTTGACCTTAGAAGAGAATGGCTTTTTGTTTGCAATCTCTAAGTTTTCTTACCACTGAGTATGAACTTTCTTCTAAACTTGCTTCAATGTTTCAAGTTCTGAAACAGGCTGACCTTGTAGGATAAACATTTGCAAGGAGTGTTTGCAGCATAGGGCAATTTCTGACCTTGAATTATACTTCTGATTATTTGTTAAAATTTAAGGCGTTGGAATTCATTTCAATGACTTTCAATAATTTGCTTCTAAATGCTTCTAAAAAGTGCGGGGATTTTTTTTTTTTTTTGAGCTTTGGGATTGCTTTGTTTATTAGAAGCAGAATTAGGGCGTTGAAGTGAACATAAATACAGATTATATATAGATGAAAATATATACGTGCCAAATGACTTGCCTGTCTATAGTCGCAGTACAAAAATAACAACTGGTGTAGTAAACTTCCCTTCCTGGATTCACAGCTTAAAACTAGATTTCATCATTTTTACCTTGCTTGACCATGTTACTGAAAGCCTACCTCAATCCAGTCGCTGAAAGTAAGTGAATGTTTAAATTTTGACTCACTTACTGCATATTAAATTCATGGGTTAAATATGGTAAGTTGGAAAAGTTACGTATTTGTATAATGTCACCACAGAAGTATTCTTCCTTCTTGGAGCTTCCTGCCAGCTTTAACTTTTTGTGTGTGTGTGCGGGAGGTCATAGCTCCAGTTAAATCAGTCCTAGACATGCCAGTGTTGGCTATATAATCATGCTTTGTTCTCTTCATATTGACTAAAATCTGTGTTTTGGCAGGTGTGCTGTTAACTCAGAGCTGATAAGTTAGGCCTCCCTCTCAAAAATGTAGGAGTAAATGCTTCATTGCTGTGGTTCATTATGGGACAAGTCAACCCTTGGAAATGGTTATATTTTAGTTCTGAATGTTTAGGCAGTTTTGTGATTTTATTTTCTGTTAGGATTAGATGCCACCATTCTTCCTGAAACGAATGGCGTTTATTTCCTCGTGTGTTACGTAGAAAGAAAAAAAATTGTACTTTTTAACTTGTTGCTTAATGTTGCACTAATTATTGAGACAAGCAGGTTTTCCCTCTCCGTTTCTCTTCTCGAGAGAGTGCTGTCAAGTCTGCAGAGTTCTCATTTCAAAATAAGTGTTTTGCCTTTGCTATTGAAGGTTAGAGTTCTTTAAAATGCAGTTCCAAGAGGCAATTCCTCAGCTATGGAAGAAACTGCAAGGATGGAATGCAGGAATCCTACTCCATAGAATATATTGTGATGGTTTTTTTTCCCTCCCAAGTTTTGTATTTAAAAAAAAAAAGTGGGCTCAAAAATTGTCTGGTTTTTTTTCTGCTTTGTTTTGAAATAGGTTGTTTGGCAACTTTGTTTTTTAACACTAAGACTGTTTCAAATATTCTTTGTAAAAGAAAGTGACAGCCTAAGAATTCTTTATAGAGTGTAACCTATTAATATTCCTCATAGAAATGATATTAAAGGAGTTTCATGTTAACTGATGAGATTCTAAGGGAACTCAATGACTGAACTTGACTAAGCATCTACAGCCAGAGTCTGTTTGGATTCATAGCAGTAGGCATCTTCAAAGGGACCCAGGAATCTTTCTTGTCTTCAGTTTCTTCGATGGGTTCTTTTCAATAGTAAATTTCATTAAAGGTGATTTTATAATGGAAAAAAAATAGCAAAGCTGGATTTTATCTTTAAATCTCTGACTAAAACTAGATGTAAAAGGGTTGACCTATTTCTGAAATGCTGCTTGACTTCCCACTTGTTGCAACAGGTGACGCATGGCTTCGTTGAGCAGCTATAGCTGCACAAGGAGGCTTCCCCACCCACCTCCAGGCACAGTTTCACCCCGCTCCCACCTTTAGCAGAATCTACACATCTCTCTCTGCCTGTGTGGTCGGTAGGTCTGGGTTAAATCACCGGAGAGATCCAGCAGGAAACTACTTTAAACTGGTTTATTTGCAGGCATCATTTTCTGCTGAGCTGTCTGGCTGGTTGAGTCTCCCAAGACTACCCAGTTGCTAGACTCAGTCTGGGGAAAAAAAAGGTGTGAGGGTGAGGGGCTATAACTGAAGAGGAGGTTAAAGTAAATATTTCACTGGCAGCAGGCTCTTACTGTCTTGGTTGTGACATCAGCCTAAACCCCTGTATTTCAGCTTTGTTAGTAAGTCACCTTTAAAAGTAGAATGTCTTTTTAGTTTTTTTGGTTTGAATCTGTGTGTTTATATTAAACTTTATTTAATTTTGATGTGACTTTTTTATATTAAATATTCTAATTTCAACACATCAAATGCACCTTGAGATAGATCACAAAAAATAAAGCAATAAGGAAGTTTTTAATTGTAGAGTGTAATATGTTATGATCAGGCAAAGTATGCCAACTATGTAAATACTTCCGTGTATTCAGACGCTGTGTATTCATCTGATTAGCTTGGGATACCAAACTGCATCAAGTCACGTTTTGTTTACTTTGAAAAAAACCTATAAATCCAAGCCAAATTTGAACAAAATATGCATGGTTTTAAAACTAAGTATTGAAAAAGTGATTTGACTAATAATACATAAGTTAAATTGTTAGTTCTAAGGAGAGGTAACCTCTGTCAGCTCTTGCCCCTGGATGCTGTTTTTGAAGTTATAAACCTCATCTGCATTGCCTGGTGAATTCTGTGTGTTGTATGACATATATTGATTTAGGGAATGGCCAGGACTTAAATTTGGGTTAGGAAGGAAATTAATATATTTTCTCAAAGTCTCCCCTGGAGGAAACTACCTGATGTATTATATATCAACTATGACTTTTTGTGCAGTTGGAACATAATAGCTTTAGTTTGCCTTATATTTTGGTTTTTTTAGGAATAGGATGAAGTTCCTTAAAGAAGGAAATCACTTTCATAGCAAAGATGGTGTTCTTAAAGGAATGGATTCACAGCCACTTTATTCTGCAGAGTTTGAAACTAGAAGAATGTCTTAGTCAGGAATTCACCGCCCAACTATTATGCTTCTCATCTGCCTCCATTTTTGGTCACTGATTTTGGGGGGGGGTGTTTGTTTGGGTTTTTTTGTTTGTATTTTGTTTTGTTGGTTTGGGTTTTTTGTTTTGGTTTTTGTGGTGGTGGTGTTTTTCTGCAGAGCTGCTCTTTAAAAATAGCAGGCAGAGAAAGAACTTCAAAGAAAGTAATTGCTGTTTGAAATAAGTGGGGAAGTTCCTGGTAGATACCACACAACTGAGTATTTTGAGTTTTAAAGTTAAATTTAGGTATTGACTGATTTCCATGTAATTGTAAAATTATGGAGGAATTGCTTTAATGAGGTTGCTTTTCTTAAATTTAGTATTTAAATAGGAGAGTTGAGTTTAATATTTTATTAAAGAGAACTTAAGAATGTTTAGTGTCCAGTCTGCTTTTGATTTTTTTGCTGATGTAATATCCAAATCCTACATTTTTCAGATTTTACTGATGATCTAGTGTTGAAATTATGATTATTTGGATGTCTAATTATAAATGCTTGTTACCTCTAGTACTTCCTCTTATAGCACAATAGAAATTCCTGTTTTGCATTACGGACCTATCTGAAGAGCAAGTGAAGCACAAATGGCAGGCAGTAAAGTAACTTGCAGCATCTGTAGTCTGTGCCAATAACTTGTTAAAACTGCTTCTTTCTCTCAAGTTTCCATTTGCCCAAAGTTGCTTTAATAATAGTTATTAAAGAAGTGAAGGGGAAGCAAAAAATGGTGATGCAAGATGTGTTGAAGCTGTTGAAATCTCTTGTCCCTTTTCCTCTCTTTCCATTTCCCTCTGTTTTCTCCAGACAGGCAGGTGACTCCCAGTCATTCTCATCCTTTGGTGGTTTTCTTGTGCCACATGTCCCACTATAGGATGTGCTTTTCTTACGAGGTTGGTGTGTATTTGTCAATTCATGCTGTCAAGGACTTTTTGTGTCAAGTCTTGTCTTGTTTTGGCTTTCCAATTGGGAACACTTTGTTCAGGTGTTTTTTTAATATATGTTGGCTACTGTGAGGTGGGTTTTTTTTTTTTTTTTTTAAGCTGGATGTTTTTAGACAAGTGCATTTAAGAACAAACTGTTCCTTTCAGTTAAGTGTGAAAATTAAGAACTGGTTATATATCTGCTGTAAAGGGATGTAGATGATAGAGGAGCACAGTATAGAATAAAAAAGTCTTCTGCATGTGTAATCGGTGTTAAAAGGATGAATTTCCCTTGCTGATGGTGGGCTCTGAACTTCATCCAGTGAGACAATCACAGTCTGACATATACTATCTGCAGAGGTAGCAGAACCCATCCTGAGAACCTGCAGGAGAAAAGGAAGGTATTTAAGAAGCAGTGCTGTATGGCCAAAAGTACCATCTTTCGTACATACAGAAGAGTTCTGATCAGTTAATGTCTTCACTGTGATAATTAATTTGTGGCTCACACACTTAATGTTTTCACTGTGATATTGAATTTACAATTTAAAAACAGGACATGGCTTCTATAAGCAACGTTGAAATTTTGATTTCCAATTACAGTTGGAATCAAATAACAGCTCCAAATAGTGGAGGTGCGTCTCTTAAATATGGACAAGGTATTATGTTTCATTAACTGAATATGCAACATTTAATAAGGTTTTTTTCTGCCTGTTAGTCCCCAGCTGAAGATGCAAGGTCACCTTGCTGGTTTTGTTGCATGTTGATTTAGTGAATTAACAGGAACCAGAATTACTTGCAAAAAGTTGGAGAGGGAACAGACTGGGTGCAGAGGGAACAGAGACAGCAGCATTGTCTGGACAAGCTCTGTTTGCAGGTAGAGTTATATAGCATAACATTTTTCTTTTCTTTTTGGTATTCTCTAAGAATGACTTTATCAGTGGTGGTAAATGTAGTGGACGTGTAGGCTTCTTACCTGTAATCATAGTAACTTAAATAGCTGTGCTATTAAATAGCTTATATTTGCAAAACCAGTGACAACCACCTATTTAGCAAATGCCAGATAAGGTAGCAAGAAGTGGTTGGTAGCAAATGACTAACTTGGGAAAATAAGGTTGCTTAATATTTTATTTTTAGTACTAACAAAATACATAATATAAAGAGAGTATAGTAGAAGGTATAAAGATGATAGGAGGTATAGAAAGGACTTTAGTATTTCAGGATGATTTATTTTTTAAGTTTAAGCATTAGAAGATAGGTTGAATTCAGTACATCTAAACTATTAAAAAGGTGTTCAATCCTTTGTCTTAGCTTCTCTCAGAATACCTTGTTTACTTCATTATTTTATATGGCTGGTAACTGTAAAAGATCACCTGAAAATGCTGGAATGCATTATGTGTGCAATAAAACTGATTTTAACTGCATGAAGTGTTTGGATTTCAAAAAATTTTTCAAATGAAGTGTTGTATTAAATGGCGACTTTGAGTTAGATAAGGTTGGAGAAATATAATCTATATGTACTTAGTAACAAAAAGAAAACTAAGACTGTATGAAATAGCCTGCATTAAAAGAGTAGCATTGAAGAGCTTAGTTCTAGGCAGAGATTTCCTAGGTGTGCTGCCAACTAAAATGTCTGTCCAGGCCTCCCTCAGGCTTGCTTTAAATACTGTTCCTTAAGTTACATGATTTTTAAGAAACAAAAAGGAGAGAAGCTGAGGCAGAAATGTGAGCCTTTTATTTAGATTTAAGTGCTTGCAATTCAAATACTTCTGGTTCTTCTCTAGGCTTTCAGCTTAGTAGTGAAAGTGGCACTGAGAGTGTCATTCTGGACCTGAGTTTGGCAGATGTGCACCCCTGGGAACCTGATTTGTCTAAATGTGCTCTGTTCTATTATTTCTGGTCTATCTGTCCATATCCAGGCTCTTGCTTCATTTTTCGTTTTCCCCAATAAAATTTCAACCCAAGCTCACAAGAAAAGACAATGCAGCAGATAAGGTATTTCTTGTTCAACTCTGGCTGGGCGTGGTCTGCCACTTCATGCATATCTCACCTTTTGCTCACCTCGAAGAGAGCTTTACTGCTAGAGTGGAGAGGCTGGAGATGGAAGTGATGGGGTGGAAGTGGCACAGGAGAAGGAGTGGCAACTGGGAGCATTTGCGTGGGATTTTACTGGGACCTGTGCCTCCTTTTCAAGCCCCAATTCTGTGCCTTGACTAAACAACTTGTATGGGAAAAGTGGACGTTTGGCAAAGAGTTGTTGCTGGTTCTGTTCTAGAGGAATGCAGACTTGGGAAGTACCAGCTGGTTCCATTGCAGTCTTGAGCAACTGTTAGATTTTAGTTTTTAAAAGTGTGCGGAACGTCTTATCTGCGTACTGTTACACCATAAAATATTTGCATTGTGCTGTAAGATCAGTAGAAAAATATTCCAGCTGTAACTATGATAAAGCAGAAAGCAAGAAAGATTAATGGCACTACTATTTCAGGAACCATTAGGTTTAACAGGAACGTGTGTTGGATCTTGTGACTTTTTTGAGGAATAAACTCTGCTCTACACTGCAAAGGAGGGCTGAAAGGGGGATGGGAGAAAAGAAGCAATATGATTCCCCACCCTGGTAGCTCCAGATCTGGAACTGAATTTAATCACAAATGTGCCTGTAAGATGGACCAGCAGGGACACCTAGGAGAGCATTTTGTCGGTAAGAGCACCAGTACTGTAGGTCTGCATTCTGTTTCTAGGTACGGCTAACTTCTGTTCTCATAACTTCTTTAAACCTTTGTTTAGCCTAGCAAAAAGGATGAGCTCTTCTGATTTTATCTAAATAAAAGACATTACTGGATTCTAACTATTCTATTTTCTATGTCTGCTTCAGTTCCTGTTGTTGGACACATGTGGAGGTTTAGTCATTCAGTATTTCATATGAGGTGTTACGCTTTATAAAATTCTATTGATACTTCCCTGTTTCTACTAAACGAAGCCTTTTTTAGTGCCTTTTAGAGTTGCATGAACTACTTGCACAACTACATGTTTTCCTTCTGTTTGCCAAAATAGCCAGGCTTTTCTTCTTCCTTTGTCTCTTCTTTATAGCTGTAGATTTTATGATTGGTCGCTTCCAACTTTGCATGTTTTTTAGTATGATGGTCTGTTCTTTCTTGGAGTGGGCACTACCTTCTGACCGTGCTATCAGTTCTTGAAATGCACTTTCTATTTTTACTCTAGCAATCGACGTGCAACAAACTAGCTTCCTAGTAAACACTATGATTCCTCTTTTTCCTGATAATTTGTCTCTAAGATTTTCCTCTATACAATTGCTATATGGAATTAGTTGATTAACCCTTATTCTGTCTGTATGATTGAACTTCCTAAAAGGTACATCGGCTCGAGTTTCCTACCTTATTCCTTTCTAAGAAACCATCTGTTGGGACAAAGTGGGACTAGTGTGATGTGAACTGTTTGTAATGTAACTTTGTGTGCCTTGATTTCCTTCATTACTGTCCTTAATTAGTTTTCTTCAAAATTGATTCTAAGGTGGCATTTAAATTAATGTTTGTACTTGAGTGAATATACCTCAGGTTTTTTTAATATAGGTATCTTTTACTTTTTTCTGTCTTAGAGTGCTGTTAACATTACAGATTCATTTCATAGATTTACGTGTTTTACATTAGCCCTTCTTGAGTGGAGAGCTTTACATATTGATGTTTGTTTCAACCTGAATTATTTCATAATTCTGTGAGTTTCTTCAGTGCACTAGGGTGAGTAATACTTGGATTTCTGAGTTCTTTTTAGATACATTAGACAGCTGAAGAGTGTAAGGTTTTGTTCAACTGTATGGTTAAGTAGCAGGATCCTTGTTATGGATGCTGTTAGAATCCTTGTGTGCGCTTGCTGCACTGTGAAAAATGTCTTGACTCTGTGGAGTCTTGAACTTGGGTCACAACAATCCCATTAAGCACTATAGGTTGGGGACAGAGTGGCTGGAAAGCTGTCCAGTGGAAAAGGATCTGGGGATGCTGGTCTACAGCAGCTGAACATGAGCCAGTGTGTGTGCCCAGGTGGCCAAGAAGGCCAATGGCATCCTGGCCTGTATCAGCAATAGTGTGACCAGCAGGACCAGGGCAGTGATTGGTCCCCCTGTGCTCAGCACTGGTGAGGTAGCACCTCGAGTATTCTGTGTCCAGTTCTGGGCCCCTCACTGCAAGAAAGAGATTGAGGTGCTGAGTCCAGAGAAGGGCAACGGAGCTGATGAAGGGTCTGGAGCACAAGTCTGATGAGGATGAGCTGCGCGTGTTTCACCTGGAGAAAAGGGGGCTCAGGGGGACCATTATCGCTCTTTACAACTGCCTGAAAGGAGCTTGTAGTGAGATGGGGGTCGATCTCTTCTCCCAGGCAACAAATGGCTGGACAAACTACACCAGGAGAGATTCAGGTTGAACATCAGGAAGAATTTCTTCATGGAAACGGTTGTCAAATATTGGAATGGGCTGTCCAGGGAGATGGTGGAGTCACCATCCCTAGAAATGTTCCAGAAACTACTGGACGTGGCACTTAGTGCTATGGTTTGCACAAGTTGACATTGTGCAGTTTGGTCAAAGCTTGGACTCGATCTTGGAGATGTTTTCCAACCTTTACGATTCTGTGATATCATATCTACCACTTTCAATACCAGTTTACTGCATAGCATTTGTGGGTTTTCATTTTTCTCTCTGACTTAAGGATTTTTTTTCTTTTATCTTTTAACTTGTTGATTTATTTTTAGAAGTTATTGAAAATAACATGCAATAACATCTCTGTCCCCCAGCTTCCCCAGTCCCCCGCCAGTAAATGTTTCTGGGCATGCACTGTCTCTTATACTCAAGCAGTGCCTGGTATATGGCACCCTGGCCTCTGCTCTCTGATGTTAATAAATTTGCTTTCCCCTTGATCTCGTTGTAGAAAGGTAGAGTCAGAAAGAGAGATGTACTAACTCAGAATTGAGTTGAAAATGGTGTTGCTGGTGGAAAGCATATGCAGCCTTAAACTACTTGTTCGGTTTTTTATTTCTGGCTGTAGTACGTGAAATGTTTGGATAACAGTCCAAGTGAAGTTTTAGATTAGTTTGATGCAAAGTGGTTTTCTTGCATCAAACTTAATCTCCTTCTCTTAGATTTTAAATCATTCAGAAAGAGAGTATCTGGTTTTGCTTATGTAAAAATAAGGCGTTATATAAATATCCTTATACGATGTCCTTACTTAATGTAAATAAATAAGGACATAGGATTTTCCTCCATTTCTGCACAGCTAATCTAATCTGCGGTTTTTGGTGGGTATTGTTTTCAAATAGTCTTTATACATAGAAGTATTTTGGGCTCTGTTTGCCAGGAGCGAAGCACTAATATAAGTATGAACTTCATTCTTTGTGGAAAATAAAAAGTCTGAAAAATGTTAAAGTAAACCTAACAGTGCTAAACTGGGTCTTGCCCAACTTAACATTGCAGGTATAGTGGAGCCAGAAAAGACGATTTAAAGGATTTGAAAAAGAAACAAGGTAGGGGCTGAGTAAACAGGGCACACTGGAGGTTGTAAAATGACTTCTCACAGGTTAGCAGCCAGCAAGGGCCAGGAAGCTATGGCAATGGCAGAAGGATGCTATAGTAAAGGTTGCTAGGCTACTCCAAGGTAAGCTCTTACAGAGTGCTACTCAGCTATGCTGAGCATTTTTACTACCCAGCTGCTAAGTAATGTGTGTATAGCATTGTTTGCCTGGCTACTGGCCGGAAAGGGAAGTTTGAACTGCTAAGAAATGTTGTCCGTTTGTAGGATGAAACTTGATCACATGCCAGTTATTACCTTTTGCAAGACTGACTGTTTTTGGTTTCGGTCACATTGACTGACAAGGAATGTCAGGAATTCTGCTGAACATGTTTGAAATGGAATAGCAAACAATAGGTCTTTGATTCAAGTATAAAAGTATAAAAACTGTTGCATGAATTTAACTTGTGGTGCTTCTCATTGGTGAGCACTTGGTTTGTCTTGTACTGTTTCGGCCTTTGTTTCTCTACTCTGTTAAGAAGCTTATTGAAAATGGAATGTGAGTTCTTTTTCTTTTCTCTGGATTTGATGTAATTTTTGAAAGATTTTTAAGAGTGTTATTAATCTCTACCAGTAAAAATTACTTCTTTCCATTCCAAGTGCAAGGTCATCAATTTTTCCTCTGTAAGGGAGGGTAATGCTTCATCTGCTTTTTTGTTAATGTTCCCTGTACTGTGTTTTGCCGTACACATAGGTAGAAAACACGTTTATGATTATTCTTATGTGTAATTTAATCTTTGGTCTTTGTCCCAGGAGATTATTTTAAGAGAAAGTTAAAACTAACAGTTGCTACCACAGACAGTGACAGAGGAACTGAATATGCACTTAAAATTACGGTGTGTCAAAATTATTCTTTTCTGTCTGTTTTCTCCCTCCTTGTGAGCTCTAACACAATAACCCAGTTCTCTTCTTTTAACTCTGTTTCGAGAAGAGGTACTTCAACTCTGCCAATAATGTTGTGTTATGAGCAAGACAGACCGTGTAGGATGCAATAGCAAAAAAAGGATAACTTACTCTTTAACATTCCTGAAGGTGCAGTATGTATAATGTAACCGGGACTGGATCCAAGTCCAGTGTCCTGTTGCCAGTTGGCGACTCCCAAGGCAAACTAGTTCCCCTGGTATATAGTTTTCCCAACTTTGTTCTGATTTGTGGCCCAGGGATTTCTTGAAAATAAAGTAACTCTTTCTGATATAAATGCCCTATATCAGGTTGACTTCTGTGAATTTGTGTAGGTGCTTTTTAAATGTATGTAAAATAATATTCACATACTATACCAAGAATTCCAAAGTTCACCTATGTGTTGTGTGAATGACTGACACGTGTTTGATTCTCATCTGCTAATTTTACCCAAAGGCATCCATTTCTTGTATTGAGAAACTGTGAACAATTGCTACCTATAGTTTTCTTCATTACAGAGGCATTGTTACATAGATTTATGTTTGCAAATGCTTCTTTTCCTAGCGAAAGGCTTCTTGTCTATTAACCATTGCTTGAAGCTGTGGATATGTTGTTTTGAGCACCCTGCTTGTGTCCTTCTCTCTGCCTCTTTCAGTTCTGTTATGTGGTTTCTGAGATGAGTAGGGGCCGAGATTGGGTGCAGTATTAAGGATGGATTTTATATAGTGACATAATGTATCATGCTTTCTTTTATAAGTCTTTTATAAGAATTCTTAACATTTGTTTTTGGTTTACTACTGCTGCTGGTTGTATTATTTCAGAATCTTGTTGCAAAGTGAATAATTTTCTCATAGCCTGTCATCATCTGGGATATTAGGGTTCTGGTCTTTCTTAAGTTATGTGATTTACTTTACATCCCGAATGGGTTTCTTATGCTAGTTTAATATATGCTCACACAGTTACATAAACAGCTCATGTAGGTATTTCTTGGTTTTATAGCTTAGAATAGCTTAAATTATTAAAAAACATTTTCATGCTTATAAAAATTGCAATAATATTTTCACAACACTAAAAGTATACTATTATCTGTGCAGTACAAGTTGTATGTAAAATTAATAACAGGAATGGATTTTTTTTTATTGCCATTGCATTAATTTACAAACTCAATTTTTTTTTGCAGTTTTGTTGCTAGAGAAGATGGAACATGATGACATTTGTAATAAAACTCTGAAGATTACAGACTTTGGTCTGGCTAGAGAGTGGCACAGAACAACCAAAATGAGTGCAGCAGGGACTTATGCATGGATGGCTCCAGAAGTTATCAAGTCCTCCATGTTTTCTAAAGGAAGTGATATTTGGAGGTAAGAAGTTTGTCTTCTGAAGACCACATTGAGTGGAACTGTGTTGAGGTTTTTGAGAGAATTTTTTTTTTTTGTGCTCTGCTAGGTTATTGTCTCAACATGTGGCAAGTTTATTTCTTCTAAGAAACATAAGCATTTTTTAGTATCTACTTCATTTGTTATGCCCTTTATTATCCATTACTTACAAATTGGGTGAGGAAGAAGAAAAATAAAGAATTTTCTTTTTTTTTTTAGAGCAAGCTCTCATTAAGAGAAGCCTAAAATATTTTTTGGTTAATATACCTGGGTATTTATCTAGAGTCTTAATATAAATAAGTGTATGCTCTTAATACATTAATGTATGATTGATCTCATTTTGGTAGGTTTATTTTATATCAGATGTCTGAAAACTCTCATTCTGCTTAAAAAATGGGACCAACCAATTATTAACTTATATGTCTGATAAATAAAATTGGGCTGCAAACTAGAACTTTGCCAAATTTTAACTTGAGTTAGTGCTGTTTTTAGGAATCTGGAATGTGATTGTGTGTAAAAGTTAATACTAGGTTTAAGCTTCTACATTTACAGAGATTTTGCTTCCAGTAGCTGGAGTAAGGAGAGTGTATTCAGCACAAAATTGTTTTAACTTGCTCTATAATTTTAAAGGTGGGAAACGCCCTTTGTTAAATTTGTGAATTTCTTGTTAAAGATGTTATTGTGGATAGTATAAATAATATGGCTGTCACTACTGATGCTATTTTTGAGTGGTGTAGTGTGGGATACATGTATTGTAGAAAGGTAGTTTAAACTTTAGTTTTAATTTAGTTCTGTTTTGTGAGTGCAGGAAAGCAGTGATTGCACAATAGGCTCTAAAAGCTTCTGTGCCTCACCTTGAAAAGTCTGTATTTCCTTTCTTTTTGACATGTTTTCTCTAAAGGATCCAAGATAGCTGTTTGGGGAAGGAGGGGAGGACTTTAACCTGTTTTTTCCTGCTGCTTTATGCATGTTCTGTGTTGTATAATTCTTACATAGGGTCCTATTTTGCTTAGATGCATGATATACTACAGCATGAAGTAATACTTTTGGTATTCTTGGGATGATTCTGTATCTGCACTGCTGTTTTGTGACACTCATTTGTCTTGTCTCTGGAACCAATTTTATTTGCATCAGTCTCAGTTGATGCCCAGTTGGGAAACGTCTTTGGCCTCATTCTTTTTTTTTTCATTCTTTCTTTTTTCTTTATTTTTTTTTTTCTTTTGCGGGATGAAGGTTGGGTGTAGGCGTTTCCCTAATCAGCTGTATTCCATGCTTAATTACAGGTCCTGTCCAGTCTTGTTGCTGTGATTTTAGGTATCTGAGGGGGTATGCTTTGGTGCAATTATTTTATATTCTGCTGCAACATTAGTTTACATTTTTGGAACCTACAGTATTTCTCTTCTTCGCCTTCTCTTCTGCACGCCTCTCTTGTAAAAATGTAAGTATTTAGTTCAATGATGGAAGTCTAACAGGAGAGGTTTTTAAGTAGAAAGGCTGTATTTTGCAGTACAGTTTAGACCTTCTTAGCTTCTAAAGATTTTCTGCTCACTGCACCTTGATCTATTCTGTTGCTTATCTTTACTCTTTCTTTAAAAGAAAAGCAAATAAAGAATACCCTGGCTACAGGGGTGGTTTTTGTTTTAAAAAGCATTCAGGTTACACATTTAAGAAAATGGATCTCTCTAAGACAAGAACAGTATGTTTCAGGAAAATACTAAACTTCAGTTACACATACTGAGTGCGGAGACTCCAAATGAAATCTGCAGACCTCTTATTAGGGAAAAAGAGAGCAGTTGAGGCTGCTCAAGTTGAGGCAACTCACACTTCCAGCTAGTCTTCCAGAACCTTCCAGTGATCGGAAATGTTGTGGGAGTATTTTCATGCAGAGCCTTCCAGGCTGCATGTTCTCAGGTGTCATCCTAGATAGCAGAACTAGTGCTTTCTAGAACTTGCACGTGTATCCTTTTGCTTTCCAAACCAGAGCTTTAACTACTGTATTTATTATTCTTTGGCATGTGCTTCCAAATTCACAAATGAGAATTCTACTCTTTCAGCCCTACCCTTCCATTGATCATCACACATTTCTAAGGGGTGTGTCGGTCTTGGTTTTGTGTGGAGCCTGAAAGTGCAAATATGCCCACAGATTTCCAAATGCTGATGGTGTACTTTAGCAATGGTCTTTCATGGTAGTACAAGCTGTTGGCAAAGCCAGGAAGCATTTCCTGTACAGCAGCATTAGCAGTTGCTTTTGCCTGGGACATTTGTATAAATTTGAAGTGATTCATGTAGAAATGCTTAGTAACCTCTGCTCTAGAAGATGGATTGTAGAGTAAAATAAACTTCGAGAACTTTACCTTCAGATTTTCGACTTTTAAAATATGTAAAATGAGCAAGTGTTCACTGGAGTGAGATACAGTAAGGCTTAAATCACATTTGATTGCAGGAAAATAATTTTAATAATGAAAGTACTTTTGAAATAATGAAAGTATTTTTGAAAGTATATTAGTTTTCGTGGTTTAAAAATGTATGTTTCAAGGACATGCCTGTTGTTTTGGCTTTTTGCTGAAGATAGAAAGGGACATGGCTTTCTCTTTAAAAAAAGCTATGTCTTAGAAGCTCAGGCTGTATGCATAGGACAATTGTATGTGGGCTGGTGAAATTTAATACACAAAGTAGCTACTTGTGTAGTTGAGAGAATGAATGTGTAGTTGTTGTTCTAGATAATGGCAGATTAGTACCTCCCGAAAACTCCAGCATGTCAAGACTGTAATGTCTTTAGGCTTTCTCCTTGCAGCTTTTCCCCCTTAGTGCTGGCTCTTGATACTTGATGTTAAGACTGCTTTCATCGAAAGGCTATTACTGTGTTGTTCTGTTTAAAACTTTACAACCACCTTCTTGGCAGTGTTGAGAACTACTTAAGATTAAAGGCTTGAATTGTAAATACAACTAAAGCCTAATAGTGTGACAACTTCTTTATAAAGGTGACTTCTTTTTAGTTAAATTTAATGTTTTACTTAACTTCAGAGTTCATACTAAAATATGTATAGAATAGTCTGAACAAGGGATTTCCTTGAATTTAGAACAGTCTGTACTTGCTGAGATTTGTTTTACGCTTTCTCTAAGCACACAAGTGAGCTGTAGTTCAGGAGAACTCCTCCATCAGGCATAAAATGTGTATGTATTGCAGGAAGTGTTGTATTCATTATTGTCAGAATACCACTATTTTAAAACAAATTGGAATTCATTATTGTACTTTGAGTATACAAACAAGTGCAGAGATCAGACCAGAAAAATCAAGAGGAAATTATTAAGAAGCCCAAAAGGTTCCTTTTTCTTTTGGTGGCGGGTACAGACTGTTTTCCTCAGTTTTGATTAAGTGTTAGCCCTGTAAATTCATTAGTTTTATAAGCTTTTATGAGATACAAAAATTCTCAGACAAACAGACCATTGTTAGAAATGCTGATATTTGTGTGGTAATGTGTAGTTTGCTGTGATGTTGTAAGGTCTTGTATAATGCTGACTGGCTTTTTCTCGTTAAGCAGAGAGTAATAGAAAAACTTAATTGTTGTGTGTTCTTCTCCCTGTCACATCTGCTCCATTTGAGGTGGTGTTTCTAGTACTAAGGGCTGCACAACCCTCACTTCCCCAGTGCAGTATGCTTTTCTCCTCATGTTGGAGAGTTCAGTCTAGTCCTGCAAAACTTGCAGGTGGTTTCTTTACACGCTTGGAGAGAAGAAGCAAGACCAATAGTTTGTGTTCTGTTTTTTCCCTTTGCCTGCTCACTTTACTATTCAAAAGCAGCAATAGGTTGTCGTTTGTATCCTTATTCTGCACTTAATGGTTCCCTGGCAGGAAGAGAAGTGGAGGGGGTGTAGGGGATGAGGGGAGGAACAAAAAACCAAACCAGTCATAGAGTCCACTTTAGGCTTACATTCTGAAAGGAGTAATTCCCGCTTCCACAGAAATGACTGTGAAAGCTATCCATTTCAGTGGTGGTAGAATAGGAGCTCTGGACCCAAAGAAGGTGAAAGCAACACCCAGCTCTTCTTTTAGAATGGAGAGCATTGCAGAAATTCTTACAGTTATTTTTACTGCAATAGGAATTCCTATGATTCTTGATTTCTGTACCTGACACTGAGAAAAGATCTCTTCATGCCACCACCTTTCACTGGAAAAAAGTTGTTTTGTTTGGATTTTGTAATTTTTTTTCCTAGTATGGAGAAATTAGTTGTGTGTGTATGAAATAATTTCTCAATCTTGTTACATTTTCAGTGGGAAGTGACAACTGGCCTTTATATATACATGAGGGGATTAGAAATGCAAACTTCCAAATAAAGCTGGGAGTTTTCTGTATTTTTTATTGCTATTATTAAAAAAAAAAGTCCATCTAGGTAAATTGTTGTCAAATGGTTGGAAAGGGGAATGGCCTGAATGCTCTGCTAAGGATTTCTTTTTATTGTTTGTTTTTTTTGCTGGGGAGAAGGTTGCTTGTTTTTCTGTCATTCAGACTTCTGATTGTAAGTCAGATTTATGTGATACTAGCATTTCTGTAGACGTGGCTTCAGGCTTACATTTTGAATAGGAGTGCAAGCCAGTCTCAAAGTTGCATCCAATTTGGTTAATCACTATTAGTGGAAAGGTGCAAGATGATAGAAGTATAGCTGACTTAAAGGCATTCACTTTTGACTGGGAAATCCTCATGATTTTCAGTACATGATTGGACAGATACTTGTTTGTTCTTGTGTTTCTTGTGTTCCTGTTGTTTCTTTGTCAGAAAATAACTGTTAAAAAATTGCCTTTTGTAGTTATGGAGTGTTGCTGTGGGAACTGCTTACAGGAGAAGTTCCTTACCGTGGCATTGATGGCCTTGCTGTGGCTTATGGAGTTGCTGTCAATAAGCTTACTTTGCCCATTCCATCCACCTGCCCTGAACCATTTGCAAAACTAATGAAAGGTATCCATATTCTTTCTTCCTACATATTTAAATAGTTATGTTTTGAGGGTTTGTAATAATCATGGGGTTGATAGTGTGTTGTGTACTAAGTGTCTTGGTTTTCTTTGTGCAGCTGTCTGGTGTTACAGACAGTAGGATGTGTTTCTGAGGAAGTCATACAATGTTAATGTGTTGCATGTAGCAGCAGTACAGTTTTTTCTCTGATTTCACAGATTTCATTTTACACTGAAACTGCATTAGTTTTCATAAATTACGGGATTATAATACAGATTAATACAAGATAAGATTAAAGAAAAGCAAGAAAAACGGTTGCAAATGCCATTTTTCTTCATTGCTTCTTCTTGAGTGTCAAAAATATTTTGTTAATATTTCAGAGAGAAATAAACATTGCTTACTAATGGCTATTTCCTTGTGTTTAATGAGTTTCTTTACCTTTTTTATATATATCCCTTCTGTGCAATATTGGCAATTTTGCTATTTCAGATGCTTAAGATAGACACGAAAAAAAATTACGATTAAAACAAAAGTAGTCATCTGAGTACAAGTAGGTAAATGTCACCTCTGTAAGTTGAGAAGGAACTAGGGAAGCCTTGCAGGTAAAGAGAACACATTACAACTTGAAATGCAGTAGCAACTAAGTTGAAATTCACGTAGTTCTTCAGAAAGTTCTATGTGCTATTAAAAACTGACGGGATTTTGATAAATTCTAGAATGCTGGGAGCAGGACCCTCATATCCGACCATCGTTTGCCTTAATTCTTGAACAGCTTACTGCCATTGAAGGGGCAGTTATGACTGAAATGCCTCAAGAGTCTTTCCATTCCATGCAAGATGACTGGAAATTGGAAATTCAGCAGATATTTAATGAATTGAGGACCAAGGAAAAAGTAAGTTGATTTTTCCAATTGCATGGCAGTGGAGGAAGGGTATGTGTGTATGTTTATGAGATACAGCAGTTTTAGACTTTTGAATTGTTGCTTACCAGTGTACTTATTCAAATACACAGGCAGTTGAAAAAGAAATGTATCTGTCTCCCCAAAGAAAACAGGTTGTAGATCTGTAAATGTGGCATTCTAGGCTCTTTTTAAAAATGTGGTTTTTCTTGTATGTTTGTATGTATCACTTATATTGAATTTATCCCTTTGCTAATCTTCATAACGTCTGCAATTTTTCAGCTGCTGCTGAACATTCTCCTCATCCTGTTATATGACTGTATCCCGCAGCTTCTTTTCCAAAAATGGAGTAGTGCGTTTGTCTCTCTTCTTCCTCAACAGACTGATAATATGGATGTTCTTTCACTGTTGTAGTTTGGAACATATTCTTGCCAGACATTAACAAGGTCAAACTCAGAATCGGCAAATCTAGTTGCTCTTGTTTATTACTCAGATTTCTTTCACTGATCTTCTTTCCATATCATGATATGTTTGTGCTAAATGAGTACTGCCAGTTCTCTTTGCCGTCTCTTTTACTTACATCAACTTGTTTTTAATCACCCTGAGTTTTATATTTTCCTTTAGACAACTAGATAAAGACAACAGTTGGACTAGGCCAGGTGTCATCTCAAGTCCCTGTTAGAAATGCTTCTAGAAGAAACAGATTCCTTCTTTGCAGATTTTTCTTGCAGTATAATTATTTGTCCAGTGTATTTGCTGTTATTTTTCATGAAATGATAGTAGACAAGGAAGACAATAATTGAGATGCAGTGACTTGTGAAGAAATTTTGTAGAAGATGTAGTCGCTTAGCTTTGACAAAAGCAAGAATTAAACTCTTCTCTTGCAAGTCACCGTTTGTAGCCTTTGTCCTTCAGTTCTTCTCATCAAATGTCACAAATGGCTGTATGTGGACTTTTGGCTAGTGTTGGGTGTGACACTACATATGTACTGTAATATCAGCATAGTGGTATTAGAATTTATTGATTACCCATAATATTGCAGTATCATCAATAATATTCTTACATACTTCTTATCTGCTGTTTCTTCCACTCTGTGCATTTCCCTCTTCCATTTTCCCGGTTCACAGAACTGGGTAAGTGTTGTCTGTGTAGTCTCTGCTCTGCCTGCAGTGGGCACACAGTGTGCTAGAGCTGAGCTGTGTGCCTCAGTAGCTGTCAAATCTCTTCCTTTGCAATTGAGTTACAGTTCCTCTCCAGAGAGTAGAGGCTTCCTTTTTTACTTGCCGTGGGGTCACCAGCTACTGTGTTTACTTGCCACAACCTGCCGTAAAGCATAACTCTCTTTTTGGCCCCTCCAGCAACTGCTCGACCAACCATGTTCCTCTTTTTACTCTGGGAGCAATTGTAACACGTTTGGGTTTTTGTTTATTTTTTTGTTTTTCTGGAGGCATTAGTCTGAGTTTTCCTGTCCAAGAAAAATCTGACTAAATCAAGTTTAGGATTAAATAAGCCAGTGAAAGGGTTTGGGAGAAGAATCATTATTTTTAGTGTAAAAGTGAGTTTAGCTTAATTAGGGAGGGGATAAGATAAAATGAAATTTACTTTTTATATGCCAAAGTAAGTGCATCTCGAGGCATCTACCCTAATGAGGTAAACTCCTTTAAGAATGAAAGCATGTAACTTTGACTTAGACAAGGTTTTCATATAAGTGAGCTTATTTAATTTGGCATATAATCAATTTTGCTATCAGCTGCTAGAGAGAAAGTAACATCTATGAAGTATTTATATAATAATAATAATAAACAAAAATCCTCTGCATGGAGTCTTATTCCTCCTGTAAAAGAGGAACTTCTATAGCTGGAGGAATTTCCTCAAGGGCTTACTGCAAATGAGTGGTGGTGACACCCACTTGAAGAGAAGATCACAATCTTATTTTGACAAATGTTCTTGAGCAACTTAATATAGAATTCTTTCCAAGCTTCCTTACAATGGGTGTTTTAATTGTAGAGCAGAGTGGAAACATTGCATAACTAATTGCAGTAAGTCTTTCTTTTAATTAGTTTATTTGGGAAAGAGTAAATACTTAACCTCTCATTGAGGAAACACTATTACTTCTTCTAGACTGTCTACTGTTTCAGTACAGGCCCTCAATTTTTGCCTGATTGCTGAGATTTATGGAACCTGGATTTGAGGACTGCGAAAGCTGGAAAATCAACAGTGTCTCCTAGTGTACTTTTGTTACTGTATTAATGCAGTAATAAAGATCTTTTCTATTTAAACTTGAAAGTACCTTTATTCTAAATTTGAATTCATGTAGCTTCTGCTTTCAGCCCTTGTTTTAGGTTGCCCTGTTTTGAGTGGACAGGAGGAGGAGGAGGAAAGTGAGGATTTGCAGGAGTCTCTAAATTAAGTTGTTAAATATCTTAAAAAAAAACCCCACGAAAACAAAGCAAACAGAAGAACACAACCCAAAGCCTTACTTGCTGGCATCAAGACAGGTTCCTTTGAATTTCCAAGAGGCAAAATTGCCTTTAGAGAAACAATGTATGTTAAGTGGATCAAATAAAAAAAAATTGTGTTTCCAATATTATGTTGACATATTATGTTGAAACAAGTTCAGTCAAAATTAGTATTCCATATGAAATTTGTCAGTCATGTCAATTAAATTTTAAACCCATGATACGCAGTGTACGTATGCTGTAGTTGTAAAAAAAAAAGTAGTATCTTTCTGAAGAACAGACACTTCTCACTGAACCATTTTGCTTCGGTGTCAACCTGTCTTTTGACACCCATAGTCTTTTTGGCAAGAACGTTTGAACACCCCCTCATTTGAAAACACTGAAGTAATATAGTTCAAGAAGTAATTTATTAAAGGCAAAGTAGGAGTTAAGAAGGGAAAAGAGTTGGTTTTCTTCCTTCACTGTATGAAATCAGGAATTCGTCTGGCATACAACGTTGCTTGACACCTTTGGGCAGTAGTAGGCAGTCTGCACTGAAATAAAAACAAAACAAACAAAACCAAGCAACACCACAATTATAAAATTGTACAGTGACAAAATTAATTAATTTTAAATAGAAATAAGACTCTTAGATATCCTGAACTTTTAGCATAGCTTTATTTCAAATAATGTTTTTTCGTTTTGAATTGAATTTCAGTTTCAATCCAGGTAGAATTTACACAATCACATGAAAAAAAAAGTAGTAAGAAACATCCAGTATGAATCACATCTAGTTCTCCTTTTCCTGTACTTTCAGCACAGTATTATTAGCAAAATAGACTGTAAGAGTTCTATGTAAGTCTGTTTCATGTATAATATGCCCCATACTGTGAAGTAAGGTCTAAAATTAGGGAAGTCTTAAATTTCAAAGATATTTTAACAGATTTTGGAAACTGAAGATTAAGACAATTTTAAGATGCTAGGTTTACAGGTGTTTAGCCTTGGGTATTCATTAATTAGAATTAATTGAAATTAATTAACGGAAAAATTAACTAGATTCCTTACTAAAACTTTCCCTTTTCCTAAATTAAAAAAGAATAAAAGAACAACTATTCTGAGAGTGGTGATTGGGGAGCCTGTGTGCTGTAATTCAGTGGTTAGTAGCTGTTTGATGTTACAGATATCTGCTAGATTTTAATTAAAAAACAGCTGTCTTCTGTCTTACGACTTAGTTTATCCTATTGCACTAATCCTCATTCAGTGTAATACTGATTGCTTTTCTAGATAGAAAAGTGCTACTTAATATATGGCTGAAAAACAGGAAAGGTTAGAGAATTTAAGATGAAGGCAATAATTTGTGTATTCGTCAGGTGATTGGCTTTATGTTAATGTGTAGGAGCTATCTAAGAGCAGCCCTCATGCTGTGCCAGAGTTTCTCATGTGAAATACTTGAAGCACATTTTCTGCTGGGCTGTAAGCTGATGATCTTTCATTGTGTGTCGTCTCTGTTGCCACTGCTTGCCTGCTTTAAGTAAAGCGATTCAAGTTAAATGATTGAATAGAAATCTGTACAATGCTTGGTTCTGAAGACAGAATCTTGGTTTATTCAGAATGGAGGACTGTCAGAAGATTGTATGTGCATGTTGCATGTATGTAGCGCATCAAAAAAATAAATCAGGAGATACAACCTACTGTGCACTTAATATATCCTTTAATACTGCCTTGACGTTATTACTTAGTTTCACTTTTGTGGCTCTTGTGTTTAGGAGCTTCGATCACGAGAAGAGGAGCTGACAAGAGCAGCTCTTCAGCAAAAGTCTCAAGAAGAGTTACTGAAGCGCCGTGAGCAGCAGCTAGCGGAGCGTGAGATTGATGTGCTGGAGCGCGAGCTGAATATCATGATATTCCAGTTAAACCAAGAGAAACCCAATGTAAAGAAGAGGAAGGGGAAGTTTAAAAGAAGCCGGTTAAAACTTAAAGATGGACACAGAATTAGTTTGCCTTCAGGTTTGCAATTTTTCTTGAAGTTCGCAATATATGCAACAATTAAATATGCAGGCTTCTTCAGTTCCATGGTTCGTGTTTTCAGTGTTGGCTACTATTCTATTTTTTTGTTGGGTCCTTCTGCTGTAATGCACAAAAGGGTTTGTTAAGAACTGTATAGCTCCCTTCCCCCAAGGAAACAACTTTCACATACCATATTCTCGTGGAGTAGTCCTCATTTCATCTGGAAGAATCTTTCACCTGAGTCAGCTAGAAGTTCATTCCATTTGGAGGGAAAGGTCACTAGAGTGAGAGCCACATGATTTAAGACTGGTCCCAGATTTTTGATATCATTGTTTCTGTGCAGACTGCAAAGTGCTTTTTTAGTACATGCTGGAACTTTCCAACATGATCAAATATTAGTGCTGTTTGCCCTAAACTTGCGAATACTGAGCAGAAGAGCAGTGCTTCGAAGGGGCTGGGGGTACAGGTTCTGTAGGTCCAAATTGCACACTATTGCAGTCACAAATACAACACAGCAGTTAAAATCTTCAGTGCCTTATTTCTTGCAATAAAACACCCTAATAGCAGCTGCAGATGATTTCAGAATACAAATATGATGTAAGTTGAATGCTGGAGCATTTCGTTCTACCCATGGATGCATTAAAGTGCCCTCTTTGTGAATGAGGTGTGTATGTAGACAGTTAGGTTCTTCTAGTTGTCAGGGGCTGGTTTAGTGGTGCCATTTTAATGTTTCCACAAGATAGCACTACACAAACTTAAGGTTTCACCAATGGTTAGAAAGCCTTCATTAGTGGTACCAGCATCCTGGTGTTTATGGGCTTCCTTTCAGTGGCTTCCAGGTCAAGTCTGTCAGTTTATTACAAATGCGGTAGGAACTTGATGTTATGCTAAGACAGGTTTGACCAAATCGTAGCTGTCTGGTAGTTGGAAAGACACAAAGGGGACAGTAATATTTAGAGTACTATTTCAACACTAGTGAAATAAGCTTAATATGCATTCCTTTAGAAATAAGATAAAAATCACCCTACAGCTTTCCAGACAAACATGTTAGATTTATGGTTTTTAGTTAGATTTATGCTGGATTGCAAGCTTAAATTAAATATTTGGTCCTTTGTTTCCAGCTCTGCTTATATTTAACTTGAAGCAGTTAAGACACTTTCATTCAGAATAACACTTAGCTCCTTGTTATCGAGAACATCCATATGAATTTGTCCTTGAGGCAATTCTATTCCAAGAATAGTGTACAGTGTAATTGCAATGATGGGGATTAGAGGGGGGGTATATTGTGAAATTTAATTTCATAAATTTTTTTTCCTCCTTGTTAATATGTGCTGGTGTTCTTTCTTTTTACTACTTTGCTGTAAATACTTGTAATTCTGTAATTTGCTGTCATGATTTTCTGACATGTATTGCTAGACTTTTCTTGGTTAATGCTTTTTTAACGGTGTATATGAATTACATGTTAAAATAAATAAGGCATATCTCATTGCCATGAATATTGATTCATTTGAAATGAAATACTCAGGGGTTTTTTCCCCTCCTGTGACAACCAACAAGATTGGTTAACAGCTTGTGGTGTGGATGTGTCTCAGAGTGGGTCCACTTGGACCTACTTGCTGTTGTTCATGTTGAAAATCTATCACACAAAGGTATGCAATCCTGCCTTTTGGACTTGGTATCTAAACTGTTACGTAGGAGTTAGAGTTTTTCAGTGCTTTTAATATGAATATCTCTTACACTGTCAAGTCTAATTCAGTATATAACTTTGTTTTAAGAAGTACAGTAGCATGTTATTCTGAGAAGTTTTTTATTCAGAACATTAAAACTGATTTGTTTTGCTCTCTTACAGATTTCCAGCACAAAATAACAGTACAGGCATCCCCCAATCTGGATAAGAGAAGGAGTTTAAACAGTAACAGCTCTAGTCCATCAAGTAGCCCCACAATAATTCCTCGTCTTCGAGCTATACAGTGTAAGTCTCCCTTCATTAGATCAATACAGAGTGTACCGTATTCTTGCTGAAATATTGGTAGTAGTATCATATTCCAGACAGATTTCTGTCTGATTTCCACAAACCTTGATTGGTTCTAACAGTTGCAGCTTCTTTAAAAGGAGGGATAATCTTGCTAAAATGCTAGATAATTTTCAGTAATTCAAAATTATTGTGAATGCTTTAAATCATATCTTTACTTAATTACTTTGGGAACTGATTTGTAAACTGACTGGGATGAAACAATGACGAATCAAAATTTATGACAAAAGGCAAAGCATCACATTTAGAACGCAAGTAAGATGGAAAACAAGTTTTTATTAGGTGTTGGAGTTGATAAAGGAAAAGAAAGGTTTCAGATAGTAAGGGAGTCTTGTAACATGGAAAGACCAGAGAATAAGCCAGTAACCCAACTTTCTTATGTCGAAAGAGAATCAAGCTTTAAGCAGGTATAAATCCAGAAGAAATCTTGCTTTAGGTTTTTTGAAGACAAGAAAAAGAGACAAAAATAAAATTGTGAGTACATTTATAGGTCTACCTTATTATATATACTGATGACAGAAAGGAAGGTGTGTTCATGCTCACATAGTTGAGGTACCATGAATATGATCATGTTATTACAGTTAAGTATACATTTATATTTGGGAATGACATACACACAGACAAAACAGTTCCTACAGGATTCCCTGCTTGCATTTGTACTGTCTGATCTATTGTGCAAAGTAGATTGTCTAATTATCCATATTCAGAGAGGAATGCCTTAAGCTTCTCTCTCTTTATGAAATCAGTGGAACCTGTTCCAGCTGATTGCTTGTGGATGGTGGCTATCTTCTCTTGCAAGCAGAGTCACCTATGAGGGAGGTTACTTCAGAATCTGGCTTTGTCAGCTATAAATAAGGAGAAGGGAAAATCAAAATGCATGAGGATTTTTTCCTACTTACTGTTCTGTAACAAGTTTAAACATTGATTGATTTTTAAACCAGCCTGAAACTTTGTTTCGAGTTTGGATAGAAATGAAATTTCTCATGTCCTTTGGAACACTTCTGTCTTATGAAACCCTTTTCATCGTTAATGTCTAAAGAGGGCAAGTGACGTCTTCTCCAGCACTTTATTAATTGTTTGAACTGCAGTGGATACAATTGGCAATGGGCAAGGCCATTACTACCCATATGTTGTGGATAAAGGAGAGAGGTGGACAAACCCTGTCTTGCTTTTTTTAGTGAAAAATTGAGATGGAAGGAAAATCAAGTTAAGTTTTTTTCAGATGTTAGCTGACACAGTATCTGTTGTCAGTAGTTTCCTGTCCTCAAAGTGTGGTCGGTTTTTCTGGTTGGTTGGTTTGGTTTGTTTTTTGCAGAAAGGTAAAGAAAGACTTTTCTTAGTAAAATGTCATAATTACATATAAACAAGACCGTCTCATTTTATCTTTGATTCTTCTTGTTCTGCAAAGAAATGCTTGGAAATGAAGCAAGTGTCAGGTATTGGCATTGTTCTGAAAACTTGAGTTTTCTATGTTTAGTTTTTTAATTGTATAGCCTTGTGTAAGCTATAGCAGTGCCACTCCTTGCATGTGTGCTAAGTGCCACTGGAGATTTTTTTTTATTTGAGCGGGCATTTGTATTCATAGGACTTGAACATGCAGGACAACATAAAGGCTCTCCTTTGAAAGAAGCACGTGTCTGCTTCTGAGTTTGGATCCTTAGGTTTTACTTAAAAGCTTATCAGATATCTCAGGAGTATCTAGCTGAAACAATTTAGCTTCCACACCCATCTGCACCTGTGCAAAATAAATTCTCTTTCCCACAATAATGTTTTATCTTGATTTAACTTCAAAGTGTCTTTGTTTCAAGACGACTTGCTCAAATACAGGTGATTTGAACAGGCGTATATAACAACTGGTGACTTGGCTGCTTCACCTTATCATGAGCGAGTCTGGCTTTCAAATCTAAAAGTTCTCTGAGTTAAAAAAAAATCTAGTCAATTTCTCATTGAAACAAATTCTGCTGATTTTGAAGGATGTTTTGGAGGAAAACCACTGAGGTATATATTCTGTAGGAATGTGGTTGAAAATGGGAGTGTAATGTAGGTGAGTGTAGTGCCGTGCTACATACAGGGTAAGCTGTGCTGGTGAGAAGGTGTACGATGAGGAAGGAGGACAATGCTTGTACGGTGAAGGAACAGCAGAACCATGGACATGTAAATACCACCTCATTTATCATGCTGTTGTAACTGGCTATGTTGTTTTTCTCTTAGGTCTCTCCATTATATCTGTAAGCATGCCATGATGATACCAAGCTACTGCTTCAGTTAGTCAGTGGCATGTGAAAATATACTCCCAGGTCTGATCCTAGAAAGAGGATCCTTTAAACCCTACAGTAAAAACCCATCATCAGAAGATGCTTAATGCCTTTATATATCTGGGCTTTATGACCCAAAGATAAAAATATGAGGGAAACAGTTCTGTTTCTGAAATCAACTTGACTAAGATCTCTGCTACATTCTCTTAATTTTTCCTCAGTGATTCCAAAAACAGATACACACACAGCTAATGGCCGAAGAAACAGTGTGTATGTGTACCACCAAGATGTAGATATCACAAGTGAATATGAACTTCCCAGTGGGGTTATGAAAAAAGGCAAGATTTCATTATGTTTCAAAGGTGCTGGTTCTGTTTAATTTATCAGTTGAGACAGTGACAGACTAAGCATTTAATGAAGGCTAGACACTTTAAAAGTATAATTTGTTTTGGTGTAGTGAGAAAGAAAATGTTAATCATGGTCACAATTGGAATATTCTGTTTCATTTGATACCAGTTGTTCCAGTATATGTTTTCTTCATTGTATTTAAGTGCTCAGTCTAACTCACTTGTCTGAATTACCTAAATATAAGGTTCTCAGTTAAAGGAAGCATGGAAAATATTGTTTTGCTGCTTTATCTTTAATCTGGGTCTCTTGTCAGCTCATAAATTACTTTTCTTGCTTGCTCATCTTTTTGGATCAGTGCAGTTTGTGTGGTGGCTTTTGTAGAAGAAAAAAAAAACCCTCAACTTTTTTCTGCTTCTATGTGTGTTACAATGTCAAAAGGGTTTTGCAGTGGAGAAAATGTTCTGTTCTGTTAAAGTATTTTGGATTTAGAAATGGCATTTATGTGTGTGGGTTTTGTTTGTGTTTTTAAATCCAATCTCTAGTAACGTCAGATGAAAGCAACAGAACTTGGGGAAGGAGCACAACTTATCACCAAGAAGAGTTTGAAGATGTGAAGAGAAGTTTTAAAAAGAAAGGTTGTACATGGGGACCAAGTTCAGTTCAAACAAAGGATCGTGCAGATTGTAAGGACAAGTATGTCTACTACTTTTTGGTTTTTTGATAATACTAAATCATTCTTGGTAACTGAATCACTGACATAGGTAGTGAGCAAAAAAAGTTATGCAGTTTCTAGTTACAGCAAGAACTCCTACCTTTTAATTAATTTAAAAATTACGTTAATAATGAGTACCTCCTCCACTTAGACTTAAGGATAAAACACCTACTTGTCTTAAAGTTTTATTGACTCTTATCTATTAATGTTTATCTCAGTTTTTTGAGATTTGGAACATACTGGGATGCTGAGCTACTAATGCATACCAGACATTCATGGCCTGTCTTTCTTGCCCTTCTTCACATTAATTTGAGCAATTGCAAGCATGGCTCCCAGTGGGTACTTTCAGTCTGACTAAGTCTGACTTTCAGTCTGACTAAGTAAGACTGACTGACTTTGCGTATGTTGCTGGCACAATTCACACCAGCAACTTCATTTATGCTGACAAACAGAGGGTGTAAGGGTTATGAAAATCAGTTGGCACCTTTACTTTGAGATTATTTTTTTCTGATGGCTCAAAACTACAGATTAGTACCTTTTCTGAAGTAAGAAATCTTTTCCTTATTTCTCTAGTATATACAATTATTTATAGTGCTTTTTTATTTTTCTTGGTAGGGACATCCACTCATTTACCTGTGTCAGGAGTTGGTTCCAGACCATCTTTATAATATTTTTGCTTGTTTTAAAGTCACTATGTTTAATAAACTTCCAATATGCACATAATTTCTTTGACACAATGAAACTGTTGTCCGGGTTTTCCCAAACGTGTCTTGTTCAATAGGTCGTGAGGGCCAATTTTTCATTGGCTTTCTTTTTAGGCATGGAATTTTTATCATACAAAGAATACTTGACATTAAGGCATGTACACATTTGTAACCATATGATTCAGTGCTACTACATTTTTTTTTTTACCTCTAGTAAAAACTACAGGTTCATAGTTTGAAAAGAAAGTAATTTTCTCACAAAGTTTGTGTGAGCATGATATCCTCTGTAATCTCAAAATAACTATTGTTATTGCAGAGTAAGACCCCTTTCAGATGGCAGCAACCCTTGGTCAACTGTTTTAATGAAAAATCAGAAGGGTGTTCCCTTAGCTTCACTATTTGTGGACCAAGGTAAGAGTTATTTTTGAAAAAGTCAAAGCAGCCGTATAATATTAAGCTTACCTCCAGTGTTATCAATTGTATTTTTTTAATTCCTTAAGGATTATGCAGATTATCAGAGGAGTAGTCATGCTGCCAACCATTTTCCTCTGCAAAAAACCCTATCTTTACATTTCCATCATTTTCAACTGAGAAATACATATGATCTGAGAGCAGTACCATATAGAGATTTTTTCCATGTTTTTGAGTTGCAGGCTGCTCTGTATATGAGATCTGCAGTCACCACTTTTTTGTTTATTTTAAAAAAACATTCTAAATCAGTTATTGTCTTGACATTTACATAGTCATTGATGACATTGTTAGTGGGCTCTGCATAATTGTTGAAAAAATGTGTAGTTATTTAAAAACCTGTAAGCCCTCATACGGTCCCAGATATTAGTTTGCTGTTCTTTTGACTGAGACATATTATCTAAATTTTCAGGGAAAATAATGTAGATTTCAAATCTTAAAGTTTTTTAGACAACTTGTCGCTACTTAGAGGTAAAATCACAAGGAAATACATACTTGGTTGTCTTAGGATCAGGAACATAATGGCTGCATATTGCTTTTTATGTCCATTACTATAATGGGCTGTGACTTTAAAATATTCATAGTAATTTTCAAGTTTGCACACACTTCTTCTATACTACGGATTCTCTTATCTGAGAAAACTAAGTTACCAGTGTCTGGAAAAAAGCCTGTGATACAATGTTGGTGTCCATACCAGCAGCTAGATTTTATGCCAACTGGAAGAGGAAATAGTAAGCTGCTTGGACACTGCTGGAAAAAGGCATTTGAATCGTCATGTATACTGCTAGGGGTCTAAACCAAGGCTTCACAAATAGTAATTTTATAGATTTATTAGCTTACTATTAAAACCCTGCATACAAAGCTTACATATTTGAATTTCAAATACTTCTGGTTTTATTCTCTTACATTCAGTAGTTTATAGTAAAGTAACACGTGTAAGTCAAATAATATCTCCTTTTTATTTGTAATTAGGTGTAAGATGTCAAATGTACTTTTTACTCCAGACCACCATGACCTAATGAATTAATGGGAAAAATTTCTAATGACTGATTGGATTTTGAAACTCAGCTTAATTGAAAGTGTTGTAAAGAATGTATTCCAGATCTTATCTGGCAGTTTGTATATAGTAAATTACTTCTCTGTAATCCATACACTGAAATATTTTCTGTGTTATTTGAAAAGCACTGTCGAAGTATTGCAAACACCAAGCAGTTTAGGCATGGGATGTGTTTCTGAAACTCAGAATGTGAGTCTGAGCTTCTGACAGCATCTAAAGTGATGGTACAGTAGTTCTTCTAGATTAATAGTTGTGCAATTTAAAGGAAATAATGATGTACATATGCAGACATGCAGTAGCTAAACAGTTCAATTGCAATCTTTAAGAATACTGTGATGTTTTACAGGTGCCTGTACTGATAAGAAACTTATCCCTGAAGGTTTGGACAGTAAAAGACCAAAGCCAATTAAGTTGCCCAATCAGGCTTATATTAATCTACCTCTTTGGAAAGATGATCAGGGAGAGAATACAGCAGAACATGAGAGCTTTGAAGAAGGAACCTCTGCTAGTTCTACAAATAGTACTCCTCAAATGACACCTACAAACAGTCTGAGCAGGACGCTGCACAAAAAGAAGACTGATTCAGTGCTGTATGGGTGTGCTGTCCTCCTTGCATCTGTTGCCCTGGGCTTAGATATCAGAGAGCTGAACAAATCGCAGGGGCCAGATGAACTCTTGACTAAAGAAGAGAAGAAGAAGCGTGATGGAATATTTCAGCGCGCTTCAAAATTTCGTAGGAGTGCCAGCCCTACACGACTGCAGTCCAAGAAAGAGGAAACAAGTATTCCATCCTTAAATCCAGCTGCAGATACTGTGAATCTTCTCTCTATGCCCTCCATTTCCACAAAATGCCTACTGCAACCTGACAGTGAAGATGCTTTTGTAAACACTGTGCTTGGTGATGATGGTCGATGTAGTTCCACTGATGACTTTTCATCTCAAACTTCCGAAAGTAAGAGAGAACAGAGGATACAGCTGGCTCCTAATACAGTTTCGACACGATTGAAAAATCAGCCTTTTAATCTTGGTCTGAAACAGGAATCTCAAAATGTGCCAAAAGATTCTTCCACAAAGTTAAGTGTGTTGGGTCACAGACGAACCTTATCAGATGGGAACCATTTTCAGATCACAGGTGGGTAATTAAGAACTTCCATGAATCTTTAAGTTAAGCTGCTGATAAAAACTTGGGCTCAAAATAAGGTCTTTAAATCGTTTAAATGGATAACTTTACGTTTAAATTGATAAGTTCATGATCAATGAGTTTTTGAAAAGAAGTTCTGAATTTCAATACTGATGTTCTGTAGGGGCTTAAAAGTAATATTCTTCGTGGTATTCTATGCATGTGTAATTCCTCGTAATAACTGGATAAATTCATGGGGCTTTATTCCAGTACTAATATTCATCCAGTTATTGGGTGGTTAGTGCTTTCTCTCTACATCTCTTTTGTAGCAATAAAAAATAAATTTTGATTGCCAGTAGCAGAGAGTATATTTGCAAATGTGTTACTTAAGCACCACTGGTCTTGTCTTAGGAGATTCCCCACAATGTACAAGCTTCTTAATTTTTCTGATGGAAGAAAAGCCACTAGTGTTTGTGGCAACCCAGTTTTACAAATGGCAAATAATTCAAGGAGTAATAGAGTTTAAATTGGCATATTTTTGTTTGGACTTTCTTTCCCCTAGCTAATGGAGTTGCTTCAACCAATGATGTCTCCAGACTCCCAGTCCTGTCAGTTCCTGGAACTCTGCACTCTCCATCTTTTCAACAAAGAAGCAATCACAGTGGTGTTTCATATGAAAAGCAAAGTGCTGTCAATACTATCTCAAGGCCTCGACCGTCTTCTCTAAGAAGTAAAATCGATGCATGGCAGATTATTCCACGTATTATTAAACCAAACTCTAAAGACTCTGAATGTTTAGAGGGCAATGTAGGTCCAGATGTTAACTTCTTGCCAGATACTAAGGAAAGAACTAACTGCCACATGCCCTCATTACTTGATATTGATGTGGAAGGTCAAAACAGAGACTGTACTGTGCCTTTATGTAGAATGAAGAGCAAAACTTGTCGGCCTTCTATATACGAACTGGAGAGAGAGTTTCTGTCATGAGTGCCTTTCATTTTAAAAATGTTTGCTTCATAAACGGGAACAAATATAAAATTCTTGTCCGTCTAACGCTTTGTGCTGCTGTTTTCTGATGTACTGTGACAAGTAGTACCAAAATTATTAAAATGGGCAGCTAATTAAGTGTAGTAGATGCCTTTTTCAAATGTTCCTTGGAATCCCAGCTAGTAACTCTAAAAGCACAGTACTGCAAAATAGTATTCTAGGTGAACTTCATAAGTATATTTAGAATGACTAAAATAACATGCGCACCTCCCTCTGCAGTGTCACAGAAGTTTTTGTTAGGGTTGAGAGTCTTTGCTAGAAATTTAACTTTTGCAGACTGAAAATATGAATCACACATAGAGCAAGGTTGTGTTCTGTCAAGAAGAGTTTCACCTAAGAAGTGGTGGTCTGCAGCTTGCCTCTGTGGCCTGTAGATTCAGGGAGAGGGTGATGCCTTATCAGGACTACCTAAAAGAGAGAGACTTGACAAAGATTAAAAGGTTAAAAGCAGTGGTGTTTATTTGAAGGCCTTCAGGTACGTCCACGGCAGTCAGAGCTCGCTCAGGGCGGGGGGCCTACACCCCAAGAGGACCCCCTGAGGTCCACTCCCCAAGCTAGACCACCCAAGATGGATGACTGGTCACGAGTTGTCCATACTTTGATAAGGTTAGTCCATTAGCCTATTGGGGCTAGCTCTTCCAATTACAGCCCCAGGTAATGAAGTAATTCCCCCAAGGTTTTTTCCCCCTTCACCAGCAGTTGTTTACATCTTGGGCCTGAAGCAGTAAGGTGTCCTTGAAGCTCAGGCCTCAAGATGGATTGTTTTGTCTAAAAGGCAGAGCTAACGCTTTTATATGGGCTTTAGAGTTACACACTAAGGATTGCAGGGTTACAAGTATATGAAAAATACAAAAGCCAAAATCCTAAGGCATCAAGGGACAAGGGATTTAGGGTGCTGGTACAGAAGGCTCTGTTCACTCCTCATTAAGGAGGTGGTTGCTTGCTGGCGTTTGACACTAAAATTGGTTAAGAACCAGCAGCTGAACTTGCAGTTTTTGCCCTTGGTTATTGCGAGAACTTCCATCTGTGTGCATCAGTTTCTCCAGAAAGTTACACTGCTTGTATAAACATTTCAGTTTCAGCCACCATATCGATTTGAGAGGGTAAACTTCAGTATTGCGATTGGAGTAAAGGTATTTGACATACTTTGTAATGTGAAACAACATTCCTTGTAGGTAAGGATACACTGAAACGTAAATATTTGTACTCTTAAACCTTTTGAAGACTACAGTGTTTGCACTGAAAGCAATATTCTTGAGTTTGAATTTTTTGTTTGTGGTGGAGGGGTTTGCTCCCCTTCTTGTTTTTTAAACTCTGCTGCACCTTGTACTGAAGAAAGTTGGTGGGTTTTAAGGATAATTGGTTTCAAGTGAGCCGATGGTGCATTTTATTGCACTTAATTTTAAAACTGCTATAATTTAATATGAAATCTTTCGGTATAATCTCTGTAGCTTTTCTTCCTAAGGTACTTCTGAGTGCCTGCTTACTCATATTTCGGAATCAAAGGACAGAAACAGATGTGCTTGACTGGTTTTCAGTGATAGGAAGGTTCCAGAAAATTCCAAGTAGTTAATTGTGGGGGGAGGAACATTTAGCTTTGATAACACTGGTAGTTTAATTTTTTACAGTATCACTAAGTGAATGATTAAATAAAACGGAATGTACAGTATACTTTCCCTGATGAAAGCATTTTTAGAATTAAAGGAACATCCCTAATTTTCCAGTATTTGATGTCTTAATTTTGCAGATCATTTGACATTTAAATAGTTTTCGTAAATAAAATTAGATAATGTTAGACTAAAACTACTGTGTTCCCATCAGAATACTGTTTTGTTAAGACCTGTGTTTTAAATGTTTCCTTCTCCTTTGCTCTGGGGTCTGGGAGTTCAGTTGTCAAATAGAATACACAGTTGATTAAAGCTTCAAACCCAAGTGATTAAAAAAGAAAGTTTCTGTTCTAAGACTGGTACGTACTACAGTGTCTACCTTGAGGATGGCATACGAAATCATGAAGTCTGAGTTACACAGAGCAAAACACAGAAAATGCAACTCCTCAGCTCTCAAAGTGAAAATAGAAAAGGATTTCCTTAAATTATTAGTTTTACCAAAAGTAGAGACAAAACCACTAGTTGTCTGTAAATCTAAATGCTTGCAAAGCAGATTATTAAGTTACAACATTTTTTCAAACCTGTTTTCGTTGCAGTCTTCTTAGTTTTTTGTCAACATGATTCAAGCTGCATACTGTTCTTTGTCTTTCGTTAAAACTTTAATTTCATCAGAACACTTCAACAGATTAAGTCTATTCCAGTTTTAATATAAAATGTTTTCATAAAATAAAGTCATGAATCAAATTTTAAGTATAGATTGATAGAACATTTACCTTCAAGGCTTAATTAGAATTTTGGAGCATTATGTATATTTCAACTCTTTCTTGATCAATTATTCCTGTGTAATACTAAGAGAAAAGGAGCTGATTGTATTACATGTTTCTGAAGAAAGTATCTCTGTTTGGCTTTCTACAGGAAAATCTCAGGTGCTGAAGTATTTTGACTTGTAAACTTCTGTTAAGTTCTGTTCTGTATTTTTAAGGTTTATATAATTTCAAGTGTTGAATTTTGCACCCAATGTTTTGTAATCAATAGTAGAGAAATAGCATAAAAAGCCCTTTGAGCTATATTGTTTTCACTTATTAGTGGCTTATGTCTCTTAAAATTAAACAAAGTTTTCTATTCCTGTTCAATGGATAATTTCCCATAAGATTGGGACATATGATATGGCCAGCCTGCTACATTCTGAGTAATTTAGGAGCTTGTATTCCATCTCTTATTCTGAGACAGTGTAGGTAAGCCATCTCAAATATTTCTCTGATGTGATGCATTTTTTTTTAAGCTGTAGTCTGTAGTGCTTTGTAATTCTTCTTATAGTTTAAAATTATAGGCCAGTCTTCACTGTAATTAAAAAGAAAATAAGAAAAAAAAATATTTCAGTCATGGTTTCAATCTGTATTTCACTTGTCACCAGAGAAATTTTCTGTAAAAGTATGGGAATTTGATATGCATTAAGTGACCTGTCTTGGTTAAAAGGATATTTATTTCAATGTAGGTTGATAGCCTGACCAAATAATAATTTATGTTGATTGTTTTAGCATAAAACTGAAGGTGCTTACACTACAAAGATTAAGATAAACACTTGATATGCTGTTTTACAAAACCTGATGATTTAAATGTTTTTATTTAAGAAAAAAATAAATGTTTTGTAGCTACTGTATTGCAAAGTGACCTGAATTTTCTTGAAAAATATATTTTAATGCTTTCTTGGCATGTACAAAGGAGCTCTGTGGTGAACAACCGGAAGATTATAATGTAATTGTTACTCTGAGATTAATTACCCACTAGAGTAACATGAACATTCCTGTAATATCTTGCAGTTTATGTAGACAGAAATATATGGCATAAGCTTGTTTTTTCTTTCATGTGACCAGAGTATGTCTTTTGATGCTTTTTACAATGTTGGCTGGATATCTTAGAGGAGATAGATCAGTGGATATAAATAAACTCAGCATCTGATTCAGCATCAAGGATACAGGTAAGTAATAACATCCTGTTGTGGGGGTTTTGTTGGGTGGGTCTGTTGCTTGTTTGGGGGATTTGGTACATTGAGGGTTTTTATTTGTTTTGTGGGGGTTTTTTTAGGCAAGTGAAGCCTGTATCTTCCTTACAATATTTTTAGCATCTTCTTTTGTCAACTTCCCTCTTCCTCGATCTTGGCATGGGTGCATTAGCCCACCGTTCATTTAGGAAGAGGAAGTATCCATTTGCACAGAGGCAACAGGCAAGATCCAGGCAAGTGTCTAGCAGTGCAGTGAAATTCAAATTGAATTATACTGAATTATATATTGAATTTATAAGGTTGCAAGCCCAATCTTATAAAGACATGCCTACACAGAGCTTGCCATGAGGCTGGCTACCTAACAAATATTTACATGGCCTGTGAGTGTCAGTATGGAGCCCAGATTATAAGCCACACTGCAGAGGCAGTTTAGTTTATGCACGGAGTTATAAGGGTAATACTAAGATCCGCATACAAGTGTGAGATAATGGAAAAGATCCTGTTCTCACAAGCCGCCTTCCTTTTTCATGTGACTAGTCAGATCACTATGCTGTGTGCACTATGAGGTGCTAAGGAGACTCTGTTACCTAATACTGTTTTGATGCAGTTGGTGGTGCTTAAGATTGCAGTATTAGGTATTCTAAATTAAGGCCAGAGTCTTTGCAAGTGTGTAGTGGATTTCTTCCTGAACAAACCAAATATGAGTCAGTTACCCCAACACTGCTGGAAATGCAGCATCCTTGATATGGCTAGTTTGATAAAATAGTTTCTTTAACCAAAATAAGTGCTTCTTGGTCTGTATAAGCTGGAGAACAGAATACAGAGCTATGCAAATAGGATGGGTTTACTTTCTATTTCACAGAATCACAGGGTCATTTAGGTTGGAAGAAACTTCTGAAGATGAAACAGTCCAAGCCGCTGTGATAGAGCAAGCTGCCCAAGACGTTGTCCATTGAAGTTCCGGATATCTCCACAGATGGAGACTCCACAGCTTCTCTGGGCAATGTTTTCTGTTTCAGTGTTTGACGGCCCTCGCAGTAAAAACATTTGTTCATGTTTGAGGTTTTGGTGGTTTTGTTGAGGGGGGTTTTTTTGTTTTTTGTTGGTGGTGGTTTGCTTTTTGTTTTTGTTTTTTGTTTGTGCCTGTTGCCTCTCATCCTGTCACTGGACACTGCTGAGAAGAGCCTGTCTCTCTCTTACCCACTTATCAGGTATTTATAAACAATGGTAATCAGATCTTCCTGGAGTCTTCTCCAGACCCAGCTCTTTCAGTGTTTTCACAGATGAAGGTCCTTTACCAGTCTTTGTGGTTCTGCACTGGATTTGTTGTACTAAGTTTGTATCTTCATGTAGTGAGGAGCCCAGAACTGGACCCAGCACTCCCCGTGTGGCCTCACCAGTGCTGAGCAGGATAACTTCCATCAATCTCCTGGCAGTGTAACTAATGCATAGAACTATTGGCTGTCTCTCCTGTAAGGACACTTTGCTGGTTTCTGTTCAGCTTGTTGTCCATCAGGATACTTAGGTTGTTTTCTGCAAAGCTGGTTCCCACATGATTGGTCCCAGTGTGTACTGCTGTGTGGGCTTGTTCCTTCCCAAATGCATTTCTACTTCATGAGATTCCTCTAAGCCAAATTTTCCAGCTTGTCCAGGTCTCTCTGAATGGCAGCACAACTATCTGGTGCATCAGCCACTCCTGCTATTGTGGATTGCATGCAAACTTGCCGAGAATACACCCTGTCCCAACATCCAGATTGTTAATGGAGGTGTTAAATAGTATCAGCTCTTGTATCAACCCCTGGGGTACTCCACTGGTGACATTAAAGCAAGTTATAGTTAAAACCATCTCATATTTTATTCATACAATGTAAAATATTTTCCCTAAGTGATTTTGGTATTTACAATTCTTCAATTGCTTTCAAAGGCTGTTTTTTTCCTGTTTCTCAGATCTAGGCCTTATTGAATTGTTTCAGTAGTTGAGATTTGGCATCAGGATGGCCTGAGTTCAGTGCTGCTTAGTGTAACAGCTGTATCTGTTGAAAATATTTGCAGTTTGCTTTAAAAGCAAAGTCATCAATTCACCCCAGGTGACCACAAGTCAAAACTTCAGTCAGGTGTCCCTTTTGGTGTTACTTCTTTGAGGAATCATTAATACGAAGTTTCATGCTCTGCATGAAAGAGTTTTCAAAAGTATTTGTGTTCCATCTGAGAACATCAGTCTTCCACCACACAAAGTAAGCAGTCACCAGGTCTGACACCTTGAATCTCTTACAGCTGCTGAAGACATTGATGAGTACTCTGATCTCTGAAGGGGAGGTGGAGAGGGCACAACTGTGAACTCCTCAGCAGAACACTCTTAGTGCTTCTCCAAAGAAAGGTGCCCAGGGCAGCCATGCGTACTGTAGCTGCTGAATTCTTCCCATGCCAGAGGATTTGCACACGTGCTATTGTCTTCCTGCCGAGTTCAAATATACCTAGATAAGATCTTTGATACAGCAGTAGTTGCCATAAACAGTAGTCATCTGAGGGCTTGCCAGTCATTATGAAAGCAGACGGAAGTCTGTGAATTTCGGGCACAGGAGAAAATAAAGAATAGGACTGTTCATTCCCCTCACAGTTTTGCAAATGGCTTGAATAATTCAGAAGTTTAAGCTCCCTTTTATGGCAGATGGGATTAGGCAATAATATTTTACAAAGCCTTTTTACTCTGCTACCTGTCAGACCCAAAGTGATGTTTGTTCCTTGTGCTAGTTGCCACTCCTGATAAATGCTATCAGTGGTCAGAGGGATGCAAAATTTTATTTCCAAGCCTGATAAAGGAGGTGGTTGTGCTAAGAAGGAAGTGAATCAAACATCAGGTGTATCTGCCAGTGGTCTAGGTAAGCCAAAGGTATATACTAGATATATATTGTCCAATCACTTAAGTTGTATTGACTACATGGTTCCTGAGAGTGCTGGATAGTTTCTTGCAGGCTATTTCCAGGGGCAGGGCATTCACCCCAAAGGGAATCCACTTCTGTTCCAGAAGTGTCTGGCACGTGGTTGTATGCCTTCTTGACTCTGTCATTAGGGAAATGTGTATGTGTCTCCTCCAGTGTATGTGCCTTCTGAAATGTTTTAAGGCAGAAGTAACAGTGATTCTGTCACTCTCTGTAATTCTCATCAAAATACTTACTTTTCTCACTGGGGAACCTCTGAGGGTATTGACATTTGGTGGCTCCACTCCTGATAGTGAAAATTCTCATCAGCAAGGCCCCGATTCCTTCTTATTTGTGATGCAGCTACTTGATGGCTGACTTTGGGGCTAAGATACCAACATCCTAGTTTACCCACAAGAAATACTTGTTGGATGGATACTTGTGGGCAAGGGAACAGCCTTGTCTTACTTTTTATACCTTAGTCAACTTTGACCCACCAAAAGCAAATCTTTTAGGTGTGTTTTCAGGTTTGGGTGGTTTCTACTGTGGTGGTTCTCTGTTAAGCAAATTCTATTGGTTTATAGAAACAGGCCATTAAGAAGAAAACCTGTACTGTCATTATAGCTAGAAGATGCAAAGAACAGATACTATCTAAAGCATATTGAGAGTGTCATAGTATGGAGTCATCATGCTTGATCACTTTACCAAGTTTGGGAAACTCTGTAGAATGAATATGTATGTTCTTTCAGTCCTGCAGGGCTACCATGGGGTGCCATTTCCACAGCTGTACGGTATATTTAGAAGAAAAGCATGCCTATGGCCGTTTTCTATTTTTTTTAAACAGGATTCTGGATCCCTTCCAGGAAGTCAGGGGCACTCATTGTGTTTGCGTATTATGTGCTTGTAGATATTAAAAGCAAAGAGAGTAGCTTGTAGCTGTAAATCTGCTCCTAGAGCAGCATTTCCCCCTTTACCTTAAAACCTTTTAACACTTCCAGGGTTTGCAAGGAAGAGGAATGGCAGTGCTCCCTCCTTCTAGCTGTGTGTCCGACAGGTAGAGGGGTCCAGCTTGTATGTGCTCCAACAGATCTTGCTGGAGGTAATTCTATGATAAGAGTATAGTATGAATATACATATAGTGAATGCTTTTCAAAAACAGAAAGTTACCTCAGCTTGTGTGCGCAATGATTGTAGTGCTTGCTTTGAAAAGTATTGATTTTTGTGATACCTGATTAATTTTTTTAATACCTGTGGAAGTCAGAATAGAGTGAGGCATGGTTACAGTTGAAAAGAAGCCTAAGTAGGAAAGTTTCGTCTTTACTTCTTCCTTTCCTTTGTAGTCCAATTTAAGTTTATCTTGCTGTTACCACTGAAAAATCCAGGAGATCCTGTTGTTCTCAAGAGCCTTCATGGAAAATAAAGTATATAAAAATAGCAGTTCAGGACTGACAGTGTGAAGCAGTGAGAGACATGTACTATCAGGATCTAATTCTTGTAATGCAAGCCCGTTTGCTTTTTCTCATTGGAAAGGAAGTCAGAGGATCAAAACTGAAGAGTATCAGTCTCCATGGTGTAACAGATGACAAGAGGTTGGGCAACGCTGAGTGGGGTGGGAATGTTGATCTGCTGGAGGGTAGGAAGACTGTATAAGGATCTGGACAGGCTGGGTCAATGGGCCAAGGCTGATTGTATGAGGTTCCACAATACCAGGTACTGGGTCCTGCCTTTGGATCATGTTTCTCTCACACTGAATTTGTTTGAAGTCATACCTTTGATCCAAAGTTTCTAACTTAATTTTTCCCTTTTTCAGCCTATGCTCAAGTCCTTCAGGTACTGGAGTCTGGTTTTGTTGGTTTGGGGAAGGGAGATTTGAGGAGTAGTTCCCTTTTCAAATAAGTTCACAGAGACTTTCTTCAAAACCTGTCATTCTTGTATTTTGGACTACTGAGCAAGCATGTGAATCTCTGATAAGTAAAGCAACATTTCCATCAGTTCCCCATATTTAATAAGCCTTGTCTTTTAAGATTTGTATTCTGGTCATGGTACTTCTCATAAATTATACTAATTTACTTGTAATCTTGTTCATTGTGTTAAGACTTTTAGCTCTTCCTCATCTTTACAGGGGTTTTATGCAACCATGTAAGACTAGTTTCATTCAACTCTTCTCTCTCACTACTTTATTGTTGCTGGATTTGTAAGTAAATGTGTCTCTCCTCATTTTAGGCCAATGTCCAGGTTGCCTTATTATTTTCCTTGTGCCTTTCTCAACTGCCCCATTCAATCCTTATATAAAATCATCCTCACTAGGTTAAGAAATCAATTTGCTACATGGAATCTTTATCTAATAGCTTGTCTAGGTAGGCTTGCCCCCAGAGGTGTCCAATATCAAAGAGTTAAAAACTATACCTAAGTGTTATCAGTTAAGTGACCTCTCCCATGCCACTTTCAGCAATAATTAACAGTGCTATTTCAAGAAAGATTTTAAAAATGTGCCTATGTAATTCCCTTGAATCAACGCAGCCAGTTCAGCTCTCATTTGAGGTTATAAAATTCAAGTACTTTAGTTCTACAAATTGTTTAAAAGACCAGTTAGACATAAGCCTCTGAAAACTTTTGCTTACGTTTGAATGAAATAAATACATTTGAATGAAATAAATGCTGTCGTTTTACATCGTGATATGTTTTAATATTTTGTCTTGAAAATACAGCATTGAACAGCATCTTCTAAAATGGCTTTGCCTTTCTGCAATTTTCAGCACAATGAGTTCAGCAGAAAAGTTGTAGCTGCAGGCAGTACACACTGGAGACCGCACCCTGGTTCCAGGGTAAGTTTGGTATTTGATCTTGGGCCAGTCACTGAATTTCTTTGTAGCTTACACTGGAGCGCTGGTCTGTAAGATGATCACAAGGACTTCATCCTTGTTTGTAAAGCATTTTCAGAGCTGCGATCAAAGGCACCACGTTTCAGCAGTAAACAACAGCTGCAGCAGTAAATGCCTTGACTTCACACGCAAAGGGGAGCTCTAACTCAGCCTGGGAACTGAATACACTGCAGCTGTACATACTTTTCTTTCACAGCACAGGTTTCTTGCAAGTTAAACTTTAACTTTGGTAAGAAACCATTCCAGTCACAACTGGTTGCAATGATTTAGCCAGTAACTGCCACATTAGAGAAATAATTGCACAAAGCTTAGTGTTTGGTTTTGGTTGGTTTTTTTGTTGGTTTTTTTTTTTTTAAAGATTCTCATGATTGGTCAAAGCTATTACAGCTTAAGATTGATTTCCTGTTTCATACAACAAATTTTGTTACATTGTTTTCTCCCACCCTAAATTCATTAGTATACTAGGTATTTTCTAGTGTCTGAATTAAAGGACTCTATTTCAACCACTACTGCTTAATCCTTTTATAAAGCTGTATTACTTGGTTGCTCCCCATTTATGAGTGGGCAGCAACTATGCAAATATTCCCTGAAGAAGAACAATATTACAGCTTATTGCCTCAAATGTCAGGATAAGTTCCTCTTTTTCACTCAAGCATTGTCTCTTGGAACAGCTCCATCTTTACCTTGGAGAAGGGGGTTAATAAGTTAATGTGAAGCATAAGGATGAGGGAGGAGAAGTGTTACTGCATCATGTAGATTTAGGCATGTGACTCTTATGCAGAAATAATTACTTGCTGTGAATTGTCAGAGCGAGCTCTGAATGGATCTCTGGAGGCTCAGTCGATGGTACAGAAAGCCTTGGCTCCTAACTGAGCTGCGGAAGTCGAATGCCTAAAGCTGTACTGTAAATCTAATCTCCCGAAAGTACAGATCCTGCAGGAGTACATTGCAGAGCCAGTAGGAGAAACAGTTCATTACTACCAGCGTTCACCACCACAGCATCTGCGCTGTAAGAGCATGAATATGAGGTAAGTCAATAAGCTTGAAAGAATGTATGGTTTAAAGCCTCCAGCTTCAAATTCCGGAGGTGAGCAGTTAATGGAAGAACTGCACTGTAGCACCACATCATGCCAAGTTTCGATTCCTTAAACAGGCCAAAATGCAGTTCTCTGCCCTTAAAGCTAATCATCTACAAGAGCTGAGGAGGTGTTTTCTACGAACTCTCTACTGATTATTAGTCACCTTTTTGTTACCTTTACTTTTATGATAATGCAGCTTTCTGTGTTACTGCTGCTGTAACCTGCCTGCTGTGTTTTTACTCAAATGGCAGGACAGTCACAGGCAGTCAGGGACCTACAGGAAATCACAGCCAGTCCCTTTTGTGTCATTGATATATTGCTTGTATTTAGAAGCAGAGCAGGTTGGAACTTTTCAATGATACTTTTTTGACAGAAAAAAAGCAAAACTGTCAAAGCCAAAACTTTTTGTCAAAGCATGTGTCTGATAACCAAAGCCTGCGTTTACCCTTCGTTTATCTCTGATGTCCCAACAATTTCCCATCACTGAGAAATTATAAGCCTCTTTATTAAGATGGGGGTGTCTTAAAAGTGCGCCCTTGTATTTACCTGAGTTTCATGTATCTTCTGGTATTTCTTACATTAACTTCTTATATTATTGGAGTATTTTGAAGTCAAGTTCATCATACAAAAGCTTGAAATGGATAGATGCCAAAAGCTCCGAGTCTTTTCACACAGGACAGGATAATTCCAAAGAGTAATCTACTTCAGGAGAACATACTTAGGGTACAATGCTGAAAAATAATTTCTTAACTTTACCCTTTTCTTAAGGGTAGAAACACAGCACTCAAATCATGACCAGACTTCAACATACTTTTAGTTCTCAAATGGTTACAGGTTTCTGTAACCTTCTTCTTTCTCTGAATCACTGTAGAGAGTTGATAGCTGAGCCATCATATTGGTGGGGTACAACCAATTGTATTTCAGCAATAACTGTTGTTCTGTGCCTTCAGCTTTGTACATTTGTCATAGGATTTCAAACAATGTTATAAATGCCTTTGAAAGGAGTCCTGGGAGTCTAAGGTCTTCTGTATTTATTGATGTTTCAGTTGCTCACTCCTTGGTATGCTGGATATACTTGTTTTGATGGATGAGTAGGCTGATTTTCATAAGACCTACTGTAATCTGCTTTCAGATGTAATTTGAATCATGTGATGAGTGGATGAGAAATAGTGAGTGAAAAGTGATATCTTATAAACTCATGAACTTAAAACCAGCTACTAACAGATGAAGTTTGCCCACTGGCACTTCGTGCAATAAGTTGTCTTGCTGGGAGACTAAAGAGGAAATCAAGATTAATCTGCTCTATTTGATGGACCTTGGAGACCGTCCAAATTATGACAACTGCAGTTTGTGGGATGTGGAAATGCTGGGGTTTTGCTAGGGGGGAAAAAAACCAACAGTCATCTTTTGGTACCCGGGGCAATAAATACAGGCACTTGCTGCCTTCTCTTCCCCCTGCCCCGTACTGATAGTGAGTATAGCAACAGAATTTGTTTTCTATTCAAATATAAATATTCAACACCTGTTTGCCCCTGCTGATTAGAGGGGAAATTGAACTTTAACCCATTCAATTATCAAACGCAGTTAGACTCCTTATTTCTCCAGTAATCATGGAATGTGCCCAATGCCAAATTCCTGTGCTGCTCACAGTGATGAAGCTGGGAACATTAGCTGAGAAAAAAAGTTGTCTTTGTGCTTGGAAAAGTAAGGATTGTAGAACACTGAACCTTATGCTCCAGTTAATTAACTGGAGCACTTAACTGTTTAGTAGGAATCCTGACAAGAAAGTCAACTATCAAGAATTGCGTGCAATGATGTAGCAAAACCAAAAGCAGATAAAGAAAATCAGTGTTCCTTCACCCAGCATGATCAATAGGCATGATGATGTGTATGCAGCAAGGCAGCAGGATTATTAATTAACTCTCATTTGCAACTGGCATAATTAAGGAAGGTAGGATTGCATTACAAACATAGTAGAACTAATTCACTCAAAAATTATTTTTTCATTCATTGTTTGAAGCTCACAGGGGTGTCTTCCTGCTTCTGCAGTATGGTATCATAGGATTACCTGGAGGGAATTGTGTCTGAGCTTCCTTCACTGCACTCACAGCTGACTGAACTCGTGTGTTTGTGGTTTGAGGGTAGATTGTAGGATGACTGTAGAAGAGAAATTCTGCAGCATTAATTCAGGGTCTCTTCCCTGGAATTATACAGGGCGGGGAGGTATTGCAAACAAATTGGCTGGGCAAGAAATGAAGGTTGGCTGGATGGAGTTCCCATATGAGGGGATGAAGCCCTAATACAGGTCAGAAGCTGAAAGACCAGGTGCTGACTGTACTGAAAGGGCCAGTTCAAGGGACCTGGGGGCCTCACTCTGGAGCGGGGGGAAAATAGGAGTCACACGTGAGCCTAGGTGAAGGGTCCAGCTTCTTTCTATGGATCATGACTAAGGGGAACTTTGTTGTGTCAGCATGGTGGATGTATAATACCACTACTCTTGTTTTTGAACAACATATCTAAGACTCCAGGAAGGAGAGGCCCAATTTTTCTGCTCTGCTGCTTTAATTCCCTTCTAAAACGTTGTTAAAATATCTCTGTACAAATAATTCTCTTGAGAAGTTCACTAAAGTGCAAGGTACCAGTTCCTAAAGATTTTTCTCTAAAATAAATAAGAATTAATAAGAGAAGCATAAAATCACTACAAATGTAGCCTTGCAGCTCTAAAAAAGTTCTAAAAAGTGCCTCTAAGTGACTTTTGTAGCTGTATAAAAATCTCTAGCTTCCTTGAAGCTTCAGTCCTGTGCTTGAGCTCTGGGAATATAAGACTGATAACCAAGGTTAAAGGCTTGGCAGTTTTGGTAGTACTGTTCAGATGTAAAAAAAGTTGGGACTTTTCCAAAAATTGGAATCCTGAGAAGTAATAGAAACCGTTTGCTCTATCAACCTTCCATCTCTCTCGTCAAAGCTAAGTGGGATAATTTTCCTTGCAGCACCTGGCTGTTTTGTTTTAGCCTGCTGGTTTGGATGGGATGTCCTCTCTTCTCTGAAAGGAAAAAGGTGGGAAGAGAGTGGAAGACAAAGGACTAGCAGAGGAAATAAACTGTGTAGATTCCTTTGTCAGATGTTAAGTCAGAGTAATTAAAAAAAAAAAACTGCCAAACCAAAACGAAAACATCCCCTGGGACAGGCACCCATTCAAATGATAATAAAATGCTAATAGCTTCCAGTTATTATCTCTCATCCAAAGAGGCTTGACCCATTTGAATACATTTTTATAGGCTAAAGGTGGAAGTACCTGCAAGTGGCATCATTTCATGGCAAAAAAAAATTGAAAAATGCTTTTTGACAACGTTGCAGACTATTTTTTTTTTTTTTTTCCACAAAAGGATTGTTATTTTAAAAACACTTGTGATATAGTAGATTGCTTGTGCTGTTAAAAGATTGTCAGCAGCAAGTCCTGGTATGGAAAAAGGAGAGAAAGCAAGGAAAGGAAGTCTATCTCTGGAATATTGTTTGGTATTTGGAGGACCTTAACACTGCAAGAGGTTAGGTTTGTGATACTCGGTCTCGTGCCAGTGCGGAAGTTAAGCTGAAGAGAATGACGACAAATATCCTTTCGGCAGGCGTTCAGACGCCGTTCCCGGGAGCCGCGTGGCTCAGGGCTGGCCCGGCGTGCCTTGGCCACCAGGTGTCAGCGGTGTGCGCCGCGCCCGGGGCACCCGGGGACTCGGCTCGGCCCTGCCACAATGGGCGGGCCGGGGGGGATCGCTGTTCGTCGACGGGGGCGCAGGGAGCGGATGACAACCATGGCATTGCACGGAATAAAAGAAAAATGTTATTGTTCTGAACCTTGTTCTCCGCTAAGACTCTGCCACGTGCTTTGCAAACTTTTATCTCCTCCCTAATTCTTCCGCAGGACATTCACCAGGTGTGAATGTCCTGCACTCTCCCCATGCTCCAGAGTTGTACAGGTTTGAAAAGCATTCACGCACTTCGCTGTTACTGATTTTTACCACTGGCTTGCACATGGTTGGCTCATGATGGTAACTAGGGCAGCAACGACAGGGAGCAAGAGTCAAAGCTTAAGCAGAGAAGTATGTGGTACAGAGAGGGGTCTCCTAAAGAGCAGAGCTCTAATCTTGGGCAAGTTCCTTTAGCCTTAGGCCCAGAGATTAACAATGGCTTGAGGAGATGACATGAGATGTAATTATCTCAGTTTTTCAGTTAGCATCCCTTTGATTTAAAGAGAAGCAGTCTTAGGCTTAAGGGTAGTAAAAGGGCTTTTAAATATCAACAGGAATATTAAATCAAAAGTATTTTTATTTGAAGTACTGAAAGGAGAGATGAAAATGGCAGAATTATCCTCTTTCATAAATTTCATAATTTTCATAAATTTCTTTTGGTGAAAGTTTTTCTCTTTAGTCAGGAGAAATGTCATTTTGCTGAAGCTGCCATCTGGATCATGAGAAATATGAGTTTATTTCAACTTCTTTTATGTGAGTTCATGAGCAAGGGTTCAAGGAGGAGACTTAAATGCAGTATACAAGAGAGAAGAAACTTAGCAAGAGTCTGAGGAAACCAAGTACTCAAAACTCTTTTTTTCTGTCGATGTCTGCATCTCCTGGCTTAACTGGTTTGGATCAGGTCTATCTCCTAATATTTAGCCTCTCTTGAAGCAGCAGTTGCTGTTCTTTACTACTTTACTTCTTTTCAACTCTAGCAACATAAAATTATCTAATTTTACTATTGTGTTGCAAAACTCATTCAGCTATGTGGGCGGCTTATCAGTTCTTATTATGCCTTGCTGGTACCCTGTATGTCCTGGCTGTTCTCAAAGGGGCATTTTTTTTCCTCTTTTAATTGTTGTTGCTTTTCAGTCCTTTTCTAAGACTTTCAGATTTGCTTCATTTTGTGGAGGTGTTGAAAAAAATGTGTTCTTCTGTATCCTCATTTCTAGAAGGAAGACAACACAGGTACTTCTGCTAGACCGTGATCCTAGCCTGTCTTATATTTTTTGCAATGCTGAAGTTTCCCATGGGGTGACAGTGAAAACAAAGTACTGGCCAGTGTATTAGACCACATGATTTTTCCTTTGTGTTTTGCCTGCCACTGTGACCTTCATGTGTTCTTAGAAGCAGGTCAGTCTGTAGGGCCTCTGGCAGCACATTTCTCTCACTCTTGAATAGCAAGCCAGCAATTACAGAAAGCCATGGTGATTTGTATTGGTCATATACCCTTGGTGTATAAATCCACAGCCACCCAAGAAAATAAGCTTTAATGACTTTCTGCAACTATCTCATCTTTTATTCTTGCTTCTGTAAATACATTCCATGTTGTTTTTATGATGAGTTAATTCTCACACATGGACATTGCATGCCGTGTGCCATTTTTCCTGTGGTTCTCAAGAACAAATTGATCAGGTGCTCTTAGGAGCATGTCTGCCATCAGCAGCTAATGTTGCAGTTTGTGCAGTACTGACAAACCATTCAGCTACAGCTGAAAAAGTTTTCTCAAAGTGTAATTCTTCTCTGTGCAGCAGTTTTGTCGCTGTCAGTTTTTGCCAGAACTGGTCTCCATTGGGTGTGCCCGTGTGCAGTAACACTCTATTTCAGTAAGTATTCTGGGGGCATACGTCACTCACCCACAAAGTTCATGATTTTCTTGCACATATACTGTGTCTTATGTTGCCTCTTGAGGTGTTGGTGGAAAAGTACTCTGTCTTTTGGTGTAAAAGCTTCATGCAAGGATGATAGCTTCATTTTAAGGCTTTTAAAGCAGGAAAATCCCTTTTTAGGAGGACATTCCAGCTCTCTCTCTGTACAAGGACATGGAGATGAGCAGAGGCTGGCAAGGCTGATGGGGGTGTTCCTCCAGAGTTCACTGTGCCTGGATGCTTCTGTGCTGGTTGTATTGTTTTCAGTCTTTCTCCTGGTGATATCATTTGGGTGACCTTCAAGCTCTCTCTCAAATTTCAGCTTGTTCATTGGGCCCTGTGGAATCCTTTCTGAAGCCTTTCATTCTTGTCCTTTCAGGATGCTCTCAATACGTACTTTGCCCTGTATTCCTTCAGGAAGCTGTGGTACTTTCTTCTATGGAAAAAAAAAATGTACCAGGAAGAGATTTTAACTCACAGTAATCTGTAACAGTATTTGCTTCCATGTGGCATACTGGAAGCGCATACTGAACTCTCCTTATCTAGGGGAATGGGCCAGAACCATTAAAAATTATTTTAAAATACTGAGCTTCAACCATAATGATAAGAATGTTCTGCTAGAGGGATGCAATCATATTTACCAAATATTTCATGTCCTAAATATTTGATTCACTTACTACTACTCCCTGCTACAGCTGGTAAATTCAGTTTGTTTTTAAATTCAGTTAGTAAACTTTTTGAAAACATTTGTGCAGTTAGTGACAAAGGATATTCCTGGTAGCATGAATTGCTGGGCAGTGGAACACTGAAAATCTACCTGTCACATTAAAGATATCTAAGAATTAATTTTGTGCACATTTTTTTTATTCCTTTATTGTATGTATTCTCTAAATCAAATCCAGAACCAAGCGCCCTTAGAAAAACATCTGATACTAGATCTTTGTTAACAGATTTTACAAACCCCACTGTTAGCTGAGATTTTGGTTTTGTGTTTTCTCAATTTAAAATCAAATTATTCCCATAAAAGAAATTGTATCCTTCATATCCATTCCTAGTTTTTCTGGTTTTGCCTCTAAATTCTTTTTTTCTTTGAACATGGGCTTATCTGGATGTAATTTGCTTCTTGTGAAAGAGTTAATTGGGATGTTTCAGCTCTTGCAGACAGGATCCCCTCATAGAAGTCTGCCCTGCCACCTGTGCTGCCTCCTGCTGTATAGCATTACAGCATTTGCTGGATGGCCCTCACTGCACATGGTTCCAAAATGTGAAAAGTTATTGATTTCCTTCCATTACTTTCCAAATGCTGGAGATAGTCGTTCTCCCATGTCTTCCATGCATTTTTATTTCCCAACTCCTAGCAACTGGCTTTGTGAGGTAACTTCTGAAGTTCTTTGCTTTGTGGTAACTGTTTTTCAGTTTCCTTTATCACAGGTGCTTCTCATTGAGTGTTTTCATTCTCTGCCGAAGGAGCCAACAGCTTGACAACCTTTCCCATAAAAAAAGCCTGTCCCTTTAGCCATCTGGTCTTATTGTGAATCTCTGGTATCTGATTCAGGAATCTGTCACATCTGACTTAATTTAGTCACAAATACATAGCAGTAAAACATTAAAAGAGCTTTTCTGTTACTGGACTTGCAGCAGTTCCTTTTCTTTTGGAGGAGAGTATTTCCGAGCCTTGTTTCTGCAGGAGTCGTGGTGCTGCTGGCACTGACTCCCTAAGCCAGCAGGCAACTGAGCCTGTTGCAGGGATGAGTCACTCCACCTTCTCTGGGAGTCCCGCTCCTCCCGCAGCGTGGCTGGCGAGCAGTCGCTGCTACCGACGGGGCAGATCCAGCGTGTCCCCTCCCTGCAGCCCCCTGCCCACAGCCCCAGCCCCTGAGGTCGCTTCAGGCTGGCGGTACCGCTGTGGGAAGCGATGTGAGAAGTGAGACATGGCCTTTTCACACTCACAGTGTGCAGATGCTGTTCCCAGTCTCCCAGACCAGAGACTTACAGGATTTTTTTAAGTGGCTCACTGATGAATGTAAAAATAATTCTTGTTTAGTTAAAAGTCAGTGGTGTAGAGAATAGTTATGAGTGCAGTGTGTGTGCACTGGAGGAAAATGTTTTAATAAGTTATAGAGCTGTACAATGGAGAGAATGGGTTCAGCAGCATTTAATTAACTGCATAAGTTGAAGCCCATAAAAAGAAATACAGCTTGTCTACAAGGCTTCTTTGTAAGTTACAGCACTTTCTGTGTTGTAGTGGAGAAGTCTTTTAGAAAGCTAATTAAAAATTTATCTGTAACAATATTTTTTGGAAGGGCTTGGAAATGTTTGAGTGCTAAGATTATTGAAGATGTGCTGGAAGAAGAAAATAATTTTAAGGAAGTGATTTCTTTTGGGCATTCCTTAAGGACTGCTTTGTTGAAATGTTGAAGCCCTGCTGTCTGGTTTTCCTGAGCATGGTGTAACAGCTTTACATTGCATCACAGCACAGTCTTAATCTGAAAAATTAAAATGCCCAAACAAAATTTAAAAATATTTATTGTGTAACTCTTACACGGTTATGCTGATGTAACACTTTGGATTTTTTTCTCTGAGGATATTTTTCTTCCCCTTGCCATCACTACTGATATTCTCTGTGAATACAGTGAGATAGACTGAGCTGGAGCTGTAGGAGACACACAGAGGAATAGCAACGTGTCATTTTCCCCGTTTGCAGAGAAACGTACAGTCCCTGATAAGAACTCTGTGCTGGAGTGAGATAATTAGCTGCAGCAGAGGTGAAGGTTTGATGGAGCACTTGCTGGGGATTTGCAGAGTAGTCTGACTCTCCCTGTCCCTGATAAAAGACAAAACATTTCTCAAGGAGAACAAACTAAGGGAAAAGGTTAGTGGATTTTTTTTTCCTATCGGAAACTTGCCAGTCTCTTTTCTGAGCCCAGCTATTCTTTTGGTCTCCACAATATCCTGGGAATCTCAAGTTATATAAACATGTATTCCATGTCTAATAATCTAAAACCTGAAGTCTGATACCATGTTTTGCCAGTGGATACGGTCAGAGACACAGACACCAGCTTAAGGAATAGTTAAAACTGCAAAGAATCACGAAAGGATAAGCTAAGCAATGGAGATAATTGTTAACAAAGAATCACAAAAGGATAAGTTAAGCAATGCACCTAATCATTACTATGAAAGAATGCCTATAGTGATTAAGGAAGATACATCACTGGTTACCCTAACACTTTACCATTATCCAGGTCCACACATCAGCTGTGGAGGAAGCTGTCACAGCAAAGGACTGGAGAACTATGCCTGGTAAGTGGGAATTCCTGTGGTGTGCCCACCTTGCAGGCCATGAGGCTCCTCATCTTCACTGTGACAGTAGCCCAGCTTTTATACTGTTAAACAAACAAGCTGACATAATTTCTAATTTCCTTCTCCTGTTGGCTTTCTCCCAAAGCCTGGCCAGGGCTCAAGGAGGAATGAAGGGAGTTGTCTTTGATCCTATAGCCCCCTAATAAGGCCAGCTGTGGCCTTATCCAGTTTCTAGATACAGAAAGGTAAATACCTGGTTTGCCAATAAATAAACACACATAACAATACTTTGATAATGAGTGAATATATATATATAACATTTGGTTGGAAGGTTCCTCTAGAGGTCAACTTAGGTTCGGGGCCTGTTGTTCAGGCCTTAGTACTTTATACCATCACAGGGTTTTCCATAATTTGTTGTTCTGGTTATAACACAGCGGTCCTTCCTTGCTTTCGCTGGCCATGAAGAAGTTCAGGCTGCTCTACATTCCACCTGCACCATTCATTTTCAAAATAAAGAGCAGAAATGCTGCAGGGGCTAGAAGGTGCAGAGTAAAATGCAGCTGGATAACAGCAATAGCACAGCTTTTTGGTATTTGTCAAGCTATGTGGCCACAAAATCAGCCACCGAAAGATGCACCAGCCACCTCTGCCTTCCAGCACTGGGCTGTATGGTGGGGGCAGCCCTGGGGCGGGGGCCACAGTGGGCACTGCCCATGCCCTGCAGCAGATGCACAGATGTCTTCTCCTGCATCTACATTTGGTGCAGAGGGACAGAGACCTGGAAGTACTCCGAAACTCAGCTATGGCCATTCAGTGGCCAGTGCAAGACTCGAGAGTCCTTAACGTGGACCTTGGGAGGGCAGCAGGCATCTAACGTGGGAAGATGTGGAAAGATTGGCTGTCACTGCAGATATGACAGGAGAAAAAACTGACATGAAGACGGAACACTCACTACCTGAGAAATGCTGCTTGCTTGTCAGATGAACAAAATTGATACCAAATTTATTGAGTTTGGTTTTGACAAGAACCTTTGTTCAGTTGAAACTCGTGCTCCTACTGGCTGCTTCACAATAATATTCATGACTGCTTCAAAAGCTTGTGTCTTCTGGAGATGCAGGGAATCTAAATATTAGTGGTGCATTTTCACACTGGCAAATCATTAGATCTTAATAGAGTTAATTTGTTTATGGACTACTAGGGCTGGTATGTGTCACTGTGATCAACATTGGATTGTCATCTCTTTGGGAGAAATGCAGTTTATACATCTCAGAGAAAGGGAGAAAATTACAGAATTGAATTTTCTTCAGGTGCAAGTAAATAAATGAGATCAAATTAAACTCCATGGCTGACAAGAACATTATAGAGTCCTCTAGCACCTTCTTCTGCCTCCCTTTGTCTCTGTGGCTGTCAGCATGATGGGAAACATGTTATTTAAATGATTGTGAGGTTTGGATTATTTTTGCAGTGAGTCCATGATATGTTTATTGCTGTCTCCTAGAATGTTGTCCTTTTCCTGTAGAATGGTTTCAGACATGGATGTAGTGCTTGTTTACTGACTACCCAAGAGCTTTAAAGAATCACCACTTTTTACCAACAGGTTTAAAGGTGAAGATTCCCAAGACAAGTTAGTCTAGCTGTCCTCAATAGACCTCTCTCCTGTTTCCTTGGTACTAAACAAACCAAGAACAGTTCTTGCCAAGCCTCCTCTGCCAGAGGCCAGCTAGAGCTCCACAGGGAGAAGCTGAGTGTTAGTAAATGGAATAGGCTGACCTGCTGATGCAAATGTGGTGATTAATGTATTGATGGTTTTATTTTGTTAAAATGGGAATCTTTATGTCTAATGATATAAAGCATGCTTTCTGCCACCCAAAGCTAATTTAACTGAGGCCAAGAAGCAAAATTAGAATTTTCCTTGCTCAAAGTAAAACTCTAACCTTAAAAAGGGTTCTAAGAAGCAGCAGATATTTCACTGACTTCCATAGTGCATGATGAAAGCTGATATAAGAAACCACCTGTGGGTGTTTTCCTATTGCAAAAAACCCCAACCAAATATTTTATTTTGTAAAGCATTTTGTTTTCTAAACCACCTGCTAGTATTATTTCAACATAAAGAATCAGAAGTGTGTTAAAGGAATACCCCTTTATTTTAAGGAAAGTGATTTTAAGGACTCAATTAGGCAGAGGTGAGAGGTATTGCTAGAAATGCTGCAGTGGAACTTGAGGAGGAGGGACCAACTTGATTCTTTTTTTTAAGTCCCTGGATAAAACAAACCTCTGGACTCACAGGTTTATGCCACATCAGGACTGCAGGAGCCTGTGCTGGTCTCAGAGAAGGCAAGTGGTGGCCTCGCTGCCAACACTGACCACCATGCTGAGCTGGCCATTGACAGAGCAATGGACGGGGAAATTGAACATGGGACTGACAACGGGGTTGTCATTCCGGGTGGTGAGTGGAGAGCTGAGCTGCTCCCAGGGCTGCCCCTGACTTGCCTGTGGCAGTTTGCAGAGAAGGGAGAAGAGATTTTGGGGCTCAGATGTCTGGAGGCTTGCCCCCGTTTCACCCCTTGCAAACCCACTGAAACTCCTACATCACCAAGCCTGCCGCAGAGCCAGAGCAGGCTGAGGTCTGTGCTGATGGAGAACCATTTCACCCTCTTTATGCCAGAGACAGCCCGTGGCTTGCAAAGCCACAGCTGCCACTGCCACACAGCCCATCTCAGCTAATAAATGCCAGTCTTCCAAGACTCAGATTTCATCACTAGCTGAAGCTTGAAAGATCTGGCTGAACAGGGCAGGAATTAATTAACTCCATTAACTGCAGAGGAAGTTTGTGGTCCCTGAAACAGGCTGGTGTTTTTCTCCTGTGGTTCCAGCCAAGCCAAATGGTAGAAGAGCACACCTATTTAATGCTGCGCAGTTCTTCAGCTGCCAGAAAGGTGACTTTTTGTTTGTTTTACTATTGCTATTCTGTGTAAATACAAATGCTTTCTAGCAAATTTCTTCACAGTACAAAATTTCTTTCTAGTCAGTGTGAAGTAATCTTGAAACAGTAGGGTCCAGCTAAGAGGAAGGTGCTGCAAAGTAGTGGCTAATTAGCCCACTTGAATCATGGTTGGGCTTAATCACTGGCAGATCTGGTAGTGGTGGACAGGGTTGGCACAGCTGATGATTATGTTGCTTGAGAGTCAAGACACCTGTGCCAGTCTTGCTGACCTGTGACTGGGGTGCTTGTCTCTTCTACCCTATAAGTCTTTCGGACTGAATGTTGAGAGGTCTCTGCATTTCCTGTGCTTTACCGAAGCTGGCGAGATTTACTGAGCTGCAGAAGTTTTGGTCTTCCATGCATGCCGGGAGAAGGTATGACAGGGTATTTGGGCAAGTTCCTCAATGGTCCCCTGCTGAGGGTTTTTGAAGCTGTTTGTTTTGAGCTGTCAAAGCTTATATTCAATTCTCTGGGTATAAAGTCCTTGAGAGTGTGCGTGTGTGTGTGGTGTGTGTGTTTGTGTGCACACACAGTCATGTATTTATGCACGCACACAAAGCTGTGTGTCAGTATGTGTAAATACACACAGTTTACACAACTGTTTAATCACTTGAGGTTCTGAAAGGTCTTCTGGTACAACACTGTAATGAATGAAAAATACCGTATTTGCCTATGAGCTATCTAGCTCACTTGTGAGCACAGAGGGAGATGCTGTGCTCTAGCCAAAATAATGCCACTTGTATCCTCTTGAGTGGGCTTTGGGAATATGCCTGGATCAATGTGTGCTCCCTATCGAGCCACGTTGACTTCGGCTGGTGGCTGCAGAGTTTGCATTGTGTGTGAGCACAATAGAAAAACCTGATAAAAGCTCTTGTTCCTGTTCATTTCACCTTTCCTGGCTCAGGAGCTTGTGCTGGTGGCAAATGTACAAGTCTTGTCAAAAACGTTGTTGTAGACTTAGCCTTTAAATCACGTATGTGCCTGCAAGGTGGGACTGGCAACCATCCAGCCCTTTTGCAGGTCGTGTCAACACGTTTGTACATTGTGTAGGAGAATGAATCTCAGTGGGATTGCTTAGGCATTATTGCAATGAAAATATTGAATTATAATTACAATAACAAGCACAAAAATGCAATAGATGCTTTTTCACTTGAAATTAGAGCTCAGCAGAGCTCCTGTCTTCAGTATGCACATCATGCAACTACTACAGCAGCACCAGTCTTTCTGTGCAGAGAAGAGGCAAAATGAATATTCAACAATTGTTTTAATTAAGCTGATGCTGCTGTGGAATCTCTTCTTTCTCTTTGGCTTATTCTTTGAAATGCAAATTTTTAAAAAGCAGAGAAATCAAGTGATGACAATCTTTTTCTCCAGGGTAGGAGAACTTTTAAAAAAATAATTATTTAAACCTCAGTTTTCTTTATAATTCTTTTTCTGATAAAACACTGATAATATTTGTGGGGGAATGGTGTACATAAGTGTGCATCTATCTGGAAATAAAGCGACTGAGACAGGATTAGAGCAACACCAGCTATAAGAAGACATCTGATTTTCTTCGGTACCCTCACCGAATACTCAAAGTTACTTTTCCTCTGAGGATCTCCAACTAGCCACTCAAACACTTCACCTTGTTGTCAGCTTACTTGCTCAGTGTGCTTATAGTCTTGAGTTTAGTCCCTCCACTATTTTCTCCCCCCATGTTACTGGTGCCACGAGGGGGAAAAAATCCTGAGTAACAAGTGGTCCTTTCTGCTCAGTGCCACCTTTCACTGTCAGGCCTATGCGGAGTGAAGGGGAAGCCCAGCTAAAACGGAAAGCAGTAGATGTCAAAAAAGCAATGTTTGCTGAACTCTGACTTGTCTTTTATACTAAGAAGAAATGGGTATAAAACCTTGGTCCTTTGTCTCTTTCTGTCTGATTGGTTCACCCTTATCAGCGAATGTTGTTTAAAGCTGAATTATATTTGGTCTTACCTATAAACTTACACTAGAGAGGATAAAGTCTACCTTTTTGTCATCTCAGAGGTGTCAGGAGATGTCCATACATTATAGAAACATAGTAATTGCAGTTATTAATACTGAACTAATCAGTATTCAAACTAATAATTTTCAGTATTGTATTATACAAAGGGACTTCAATTTGCCCCAATCTGTCTTTCTGAAAGACAGAAAAATGTACAAGACCTTTTTCTTTTTTTCCACAACATATATAGAAAATATGGTCCAAAATGGTGGTTAAAAGGCTCCATTTTGTCATCATACTGCCTATCATTGCCTAGAATAATGTGACACAGAATAAAGATTCATATGTCACTGATAATGTCTTGAGAAGGGGCTCTCTGTTTATGAGGGAAAAATGGCCATTTTGGATGTACATGGGCGCAGGTTGTGTTTGTAAGTGTTACTGGTTCTCAGCACTGTGGAACAAGTTACCTTTTTACGCAAGGCCAGCCTGATGTAAAGCAAAATTTCTTTAAAAAGAAGTATTTCACAGTACCTTCTCAGTGTGATAGCATTGGTACTGGAATACAAATATATAGATGTTGTATAGCCTGCTGTCACTGTAAAGGAGAGAGCAGGAGTGTGAGGAGAGATGTGTATCTTCAGATATTGTTGTGGTTTAATCCCAGCTGACAACTAAGCACCACCAGACAATTATGCCTGGTGCTGCAGCAATGTTCTCTGAAATGCTGTAGATCCAAGGGAATATCATAAGTGGTGCTAGCAACTTGGAGGATAAGCTTCTTAAGACAGCCAGACTTCATTGCAGGAGGATACAAACCTAATGGGCTCTAAATCTTTTTGTCAAAAATGTGTTGGCGAGGGGGAAGAAAGGAAGGTAGGGAATTAGATGGTTTTTTTTCTGGTGTGCATGTAAGCCCCAAGTTTTGTTTATCCGGTGTGAACTGAACCATACTGTTCTGCTAGGACATAAAGCCTTGTGACCTTGGTCAGTGTACACACTGCTTACTGTTCCTCTAAGGCACAGCTTTACAGACAGGAAAGGACTTGGAAAGGCAAATGGAGACTTTGCTCTTGTGAAGAAGTTTCTGTTTCCAAAATATTCCTTTCCCCAGCATCCGGAAGAAGCCCTATAACAGATGGATGGAGTGGCCATCCATCCATCTGCTGGATGTGCAGACACTGTGAGTTGGGGCAAAGTACTGAGAAGATTTAACTACAAGTACTGTGTTGGCTGTAGCTGCAATCATCTATCCACTCAGCCACCAAAAGGACATTTTTGCTTCTAGATTTGACAGAGTCCATATCTGTCTCTTGCTTCCCAGAAACAGAGGACTGAAGGCTTTTTCCTGCCTGTTCTATCATTTTCCCCCTTCCACTTTCACTGGACAGGAGGATTTTCTGGAACATCACAAAAACATCATGGAGTTTCCTTCTTCCCTCTGTGTTTTTGTTGTGTTTATGACTTCTCCACCTTTCCTAATGGCAGGACCCATTTAGGCATAAGCATGGCCTAGGTATTGTAACACAGAAATTAAACCAAGAACCACCCCCTACTTGTAGTCAAAAGCCAGCACAGACCTGGTGAACCAATAACTACAAAAAGCAGAATTCTTGTTCTGTCATTAAAGCTGTGATTAAAGATTTCAGTCCAAATCTCTTTGGGCAATTACACAGAAATTTGCATCATTCAGTCTAGCGCCCAGGACCTCCAGGCACACACCAGCAGCCAATTTGTGCTCTGTGACAATTAGCAAGCTGAAGTTTATCCTGTTAGAGATGCAGCCTGCCACCAGAGATACACTCTGCCTCTCCAAATCTGTTTAACAGTGACACAAATATTGGGTTCATCTGCCATCCATCACTTGTCTTAAATTGCTTGACAGATTGTTATGTTTATTGTCCATTCTGGAGGGGGGCTATATTAATCTAAGCCTCTTAAAAGTACATCTGAAAAAAAAAAAAAGGAAATAATACCAGGAATCACAAAATCAGGTTGGAAAAGGCCTCTGAGATCAAGTTCAACCTATGACGTAACACCACCATATCAACTAGACCATGACACTAAGTGCTGTTGGGAAGTAAGCGGAAAGACAACTATTTCTGCATAAAAGCAAGGAGGTGTAGGACTGAATTTTAATTTAGGAGTGTGTGATCTCAGTCTCCCATGGATTATAGGTTTTCCTGGCTACATCTGCTGCATTTCTGTTCTCCTGCCCATGGCTGCTGGGAAGACTGCTGGAGCTTGCAGCAGAGAGGGCCATCCCTGGGCCTCCAGAGCTGATTCCCGTAAGCACCAATTTTGTATCTGGGAACAGGGAAATTTAAGAGATGGGTGAACTTTAATTAAACCTACTTGTCTAAGTTATTGGAGCTTTGAGATGAGGTCTTTGTTTTGCATATTGCTTTGTTACACTGGGAGACTGGGTGCCTTGCTTTACAAGCAATTCTTCTACCAATTTTGGAAGAGTGAGAGTTCCCTTATGTAAGAAAACTGTATTGTTCTTTGCATGGTAACAACCTAGAAGAAAGGGACTTTTCCTAAAAATTCATTTCTACCTTGAAGTAGAGCAAGTGGGAACATTTTTTCCCCAGGAACTGAGTGTGTTCAGTCTCGAGCACAACAGGCCTGTGTTCTGACAAGCTCTGAAGGCTGTTATGGTGCTGTACCACTGTGATTATGCTAATGTAGCTGCTACAGAACTGTATTGAATGCCCAATTATGTAAGGTATAACTGAACATTTCAAATCCCTAGGAAGTTCCTACAGCACTTCTAAACTCTCAAAAATATACAATTGCTCTTAAAAGTTTCAAGAGCTAGTATTCTGGAATTTGCAGTTGGTTTTTTTGGTTGGTGAGTTTTGTTGTGGCTTTTTTTTAATGAGCTATAGAATGGCTCCCACTAGTTTAATGGGAGTTAGTCTCCTGTGAATTTCTACTCATATAATAGGAGAGAAGGAATCTCAAGTTTTCCACTGGTACTTTGAAATGCCATTAGTTTCACTTTCAGGCTTCAGGAAGCCTTTTAAAACCTACAAGCATTCTAGCATCAGTTGTACAAAGCTGGTAGAAAAAGTCCCCTAAGACTTGAGTACACAGTGAGCAGCATCTACAAAGGTGTCATTCTTTCTATTTGTGTTGATAAGCCTGAAAATATGTCCTGAATTATTTTGCTGTTGTTGTTGATCATCTGCTTGCCATGACTTTTTCCTTCATGCAAGACAGAAGAGCTTCTCCTGAGCCTTTCAAATGCAGCTGTGCAGAGAATAAAGACTTGCCCAGGGTTTGACCCAGAATTCACGTTCAGCTCAGTGCTCACCCGTTCTTTCAAGGTCTGTCTGGTGTTATGGCTGCAAGACAAGGACTCAAGGAAAAAAACCGCACTAGGTGGATTCTTATGTAAATTCACTGAATTTTCCTAGATGTTTGGACAATACTCTGGTTTCTAGAACTCTGTATCAAGCCCAAAATGATATAAGTGCTCAAGTAGTCTTTTTAATAACACTGTAGCAAAATTTTTTCTTCTTGTGAAAGTTTCCAAGGTATTTTCTTTTTGGTCTGTTTTTGGAATGAAAACACACTTTGAAGTCCAGGGGTTTCCTCAGGGAGAAGGAAACTCCTTTTCAATCAGTTCTACAGAGAATGATCCTCTTAGAGCCTTGGAACCAGCTCCTTGTCACAGATGCAGACATAAAACCAAAATTGGTAGAGAAATTCATTACTTCATGCTCCCCTAATTCTTAAAGGAAATGTCCTCTGTCTCTTCCACCCACTTCCCCAACCTCACTGAAATTAAAGCTCTTTATAACTATAGTCTTAGACATGAAGGCTTTAGCTTCCTGACCTTTTTCCTCTGTGTTGGAGGAGGTGAGGACATGTAATGTGTTGAACCATCTTTAGGCTGCAGCTCTGAACTCTGCTTGCTTGTTACTCTCTGGAAAGCTTTTTGCAGTTTTTTAATGACCAATCATGAGCCAAAAGCACACATATACTTGGCCAAGATAGAGAGGGTCTTGAAAGTAGTGTTCTTAGGAAAATTATTCACTGCACTCCTAACACCCATCATATCCCAAGTAATAGTGTAACATCATGATTTCCCCTCTTAACACCTATTCAAGAGAATCCCTGGGCTAATCCTTCAGAGATAATGAGCAGAATGATGGTAGTCATAGAAACCATTCTTAAATATCTGTGTTTTGCACAAACTCCAGGTTATGGCTAATTACACAACTGATGGAAATCTGTTTCAGACCTGTATATGAAGCACTGCAATTTTATTATCTTTAAACAGGTCTGTTCTTTAGCTGGGCTTAGTGGTAGTGAAACTAAGGGGTGATTCTGAACACAATGCTTGCTGTCTGTTGGTAAAGGGCTCCTTGAATAAAGCAAGGCTGGTTTCAAAGACCAGATCGTGCAGGGCTTGAGGTAGTTGAGTTTTGAAGGTTCCCATGGAGAATTCCTGAGAGCCCTCTGAGTACTTGTTTCTGTGCTCAAGAAGTTCATCACAATAGAAGTGGTTACCTTGAGCTTTTCCCTTCCCCAATTTGTGACAGTTGCTTCTTGTTCCTTTGTTCTGCACCTTGAGCAATTGAAACTAGCCTTGCTTTGAATATGAGGTTGGACTGCAAGATAGCCAAAGGACTAACACATATTTTACTGTGATTCTGTAAAAATGAGGCGAGGAACAAGTTACTTCAGGTCATGCAACAAACCTGTGTTCGAGTCGGGAACATTCATCCTCTAATTTCAAGCTATTATTGCACTGAGTAGCCCGTATTGATCTTCTGACAGAACAATATTTCCCTGATGAGCCTTATTTAAGAACATTCATGATCTAATAATAAACAACTTTTTGTTTTCTCTTGTAAAAAACCATAAGGGGATATGAAAGACGATTTAAAATTTAATGTTTCCGGAGAATCCTAAAGAACTGATGCTTTTAAGCCTTGTGCTTTGCCATGTGGCTTTTATTGTGGAACTGTGTCTGTGTTGAGTAGGAGCCCCCCCACTGTGTTCTAAGAGGGCTTTTCTTTTCTCCAAAGAAATAGTAATAGCTAAGGTGTATCTGCATTCCTGGAAGTTCTATTTCAAAACAGAAATAGGAGGTATATTCAAATGCTAATATTTTCTGGTATGATCCATATCTTAGTTACCTCTAGTGATGCCATGGAAGTTTTTATTAGCAGGAAGGAAATCTTTCTTTTTCCTGTGGTTCACAATGTAGCTGTTATCTCAACTATTGTTGCTGAATTTTAGTCTGAATGGATTCTTCCTGCTGTCAGTGTAAATGCCACAAAGTCTCGGGGGTGTGTGTGCAGTTATTTTTTGCTGTATTAAGATATTTCATGAAATATAGCTCTGTGAACCTGGCTTATTGATTATGAATATTATTAAAATTTATTAAGATATCTGCAACATCTCAAAGTCTTGAAAGGATGGAGAAGAACCCAATAAAACCCCACCTGTATTGACTTAATTAATGAATTCTTATTATCAGGTTGCTGCAAACTGTTGCAGATGTTTCTTGCAAACTACATTTGCTGATTTCCCCTTCATCTACAGTAGAAAATGTGTGTGTTTACACTGCCCAACCCCTTTTAGCTGGCATAATAATTCTTACCCAACCATCTGTGCTGTGCCGATCAGGCTCAAAAAATATAAAGCAGGTTTGTGTTTTCCATCTTGGCAGAGCCCTTGGCTGCACTACAGTGTATCCTAAAATAAAATTAAAATAAATGATAAAGTCTACAGATTAAAAGAAACTAAAGGAAGAAGTAACTTGCTTATTGGCTATGGCTCTGTGATCAGGCTGCAATCCTTGTAGCATTTTCTTGCCTCTAGCAAAGGTCTTAGTCCTGGAAAGAGAGGGATACCATGCGCAGGAGTAAGCCTGTTGGCAAGGGAGGTGGTGGCAAATCTGGCTCCCATCTCTTGCACAAGACCAGGGACAGGCCAGACCTCTCTCTGCCTCAATATGCCCGCTCCACTCCAGCTCTGGAGATGCCAGCACACTTGCTTTGCTTCGGGGCTTTGAGATTGCTGCTGCTGGTTTTATAAATCTAACAGCTTGGTTTAGAATTATCCATTCCTTAAAGTATTTGTACAGTTGTAGCTTGCAAAAATGCTGAGTTTCTCCCCTGGGCCACCATACCAACCACTGGAAGACACTGCAATGCCTGCACGCAAGAAGGGTATATTCTGCACAGAGCAAAAGGTTTTGGGCTGAGACATAGGCACCTAGACTGGGTGAAATCATAGAGTATGACCAATTTAAAAGTTACTCAATATGGTTTTTTTTCCTATTGTTTTGTCTTGACTGAAACTGTTTAGGATAAAATCTTGTGTGGATCTAAGCACTGTGGGGTGACCTGGACCTTACTGACCTCGTGGTTTTACTGTAGAGTAAATACTAGACAAATGGCGGGTGTAAACTCTGAAGCTGAAAAAGCTAGACACAGCTGCACATTGCCTAAAGTAAACCTTACTCTTAATGTCAAGATGGACAGCAAGGCTTGAGTTTTGGTGCTTCCTTTTTTTTTTTTTAATTCCTTACAATTTACTTCAATAGAATTGGATCCTGAAAGTGAAAAGGAAGGGGGGAAGGTGAGGGTTGGTGTTGCTTTGGGTTGGGGCTTTTGAGGGTTCTTAAAATTTTTTTTTTTTTAATTGCTTAAATGGTGATGAATGTGGTTTTTTTTTGGTTATCTCAAATCACTGCGAAGTGCTGAATTGCCGCCATGGCATCTATGAAATCCTAATGCTGAGTTATTTTAATGACATTTCTAAGCATGAAAGTGATTATGCAAATATGAGGTAGAGGGAACAGGTTTAAGTCTGCTCTTTTGTGGGGAATAACCCTTCATTATGGAGCAAACTCCTGCATCATCAACTAGGTAAAACTGAGATAAGTTACATGGGGACAGACATAATGGAAAAATAACTTTCCAATGGACCTTATTCACTGCTGAGCTCTCATTAACCTGTAGCCTGTGTCCTCTGAGAGGGCAGGGAATAGGAGAGAAAACCACAGTGCTCCTCTGCCGAATGTCAGGACTCTCAGCTCAGTACGGGCACTGACTCTCACCTCTTCTGTAGAGCTGTGGGCTAAAAGAACTGTTTAGATTTGGCCTGAAGAAGTCTGTAAAATAAACTTGTCTTCTCAGTTGATGACAGCATCCCCATTCACCACAGTCCAGTTCTGCTGGTGGCAATGGTACTCCTCTAATCACTTCAGCTTCAGGCAGTCGAAGAGTGAGCAGCTCTGAGGCTGTGGCGAGGTGTGCTTCTCTGGATCCACCGATATCTGTGCCTTACTCCGGGTGTTGACCATGCTGCATGTCTCTGCCTATCCTCTGCTGCTGGAGGTTACTGACTGCTTTGCTTTCCTGCACTGGCTGATAATGCGAAATTCTATCTGGCAAAATCACCTGGGTTAACCCCAGCTCCCCCGAGGTGCTTAGATGCCTTGGGTGTTCAGCTGTCTCATTAGGCATTTGCTATCTGTCACGGAGCTCCCTGGCTTCCACCTAATCTGTTGCTGCTGAGCGCCAGCAGAGCCACCCTTGCTGTGGCTATCAGCAATTTTAGCAATAGCACAATCTCTGAAGACCTCAGATGGAGTTTTAAAACCACCCCACTGCCACCCACCAGATTATCACACTGGTGTCCCCAGAGAAAATTAAAAGGTGGTCAGCCAAACCCCTAGCTTCTCTTGGGAGGTTTATAGGAAGGGTTATGGCCAAACCACCATGCTGACTTGGATGAGATGCTTTTGCCGTATCCCCCCATGCAAGTGGGTGCCCTAATCCCAGTGTGTCTGTCAGTGACCTGCCTTTTCTCTGACTGCACAAAACAACTTCTGACTAGCACTCAGACACCTTTCTCTGCTCATTAGAGGAATCAAAGCTAGATTTAGGCTGTTTGCTGGGCAGTGATGGCCCTAATGAAGGAAAAGATCAAAATAATGTTGCTGCTTTATCTGTGAAGTCTGCTTGAAAGCACAGTGTGAAGCTCACATCCATTGAAAAACAAAATTTATTAGTGGTCCAGCTCCACTGATGAAGAACATGAGAGGAGTTCAGGTACACAACTGAATTCCTTGAATCCTCATCATCTCTTCTTAAATGATTTAATAAGAAATATAAGGTTGTGAAAAGGAACAAAAGAGAGACAAAATTTTTGAAGTCTCTCTGGCAACTTGTCTATTATTTGATGCACAAGTGAGGTAACTTTTGACCTGCACTTCATTAGTTATGTTACTGGAAACTTAGTAATTTATACCTTGCCTCTTTAAGAAAGCATTTCCTGGTGTTGGAAGGAAGAGCACATTTTTTCCCCAAGCTTTTTATTCCAAATCTTTCATCATCCTATGTGTGACAACCAAGCAATGGCATAATCCCCAATTACAATACACAAATCTTCTTTGTAAATAAACTCACTAGTTGGCAGGGGGCTTTTTGGGGGGTTTTGTTTGTTTTTAATCAATTCTAGAGGTACAACAACCAAACCCTGGTTTACTTACTTTTCTTATTAAAAAAACTCCAAACCAAACAGGATATTGGACTGGAAGAATTCACTCTAATGGTGGTCTTTTTCCTTCACAAACTTAATAATGCATAGTATCTGGAATAAAATATTTAACATCTGCTGTTAATATCAACCTGTCTGATGATGTAGCAGTAGTCTTGCAATTTCCTAGACAGTGATAGAGTGCTTACTATGCCAGGTATTCTGTACTGGGGATTAATCTAAACAGTAGGTACATCTTGGAGGAAATTGGGAAACCCAGATCACGAGCCTTGAACTGACATTTGCTGAGGATTGTTTCTCTGTGTAGCTAGGGAGTACTTATGATTGCAGCATGCTTGTGAAGAAAATCGTCTAGCTGTAAGTAGCACTGTCTATACTATTAAAAAGGGAAAAACCCCTCCTTTTCTCACAGCACAACAATGAGGGCAGACCCCTGTTCCAAGAAATGGGAAGTGCCCAAAATCTGAGATGGTTCAAAGGTCTTAGTGCTCCCTTTGCAGCTTGGCTTGATTGCAAGATTTACACAGGACTGTGGGGTTTTGCTATATTTAATGAGCTTTGGAAAAGCAGACTGCGTAAGAGCAGCCTGGAAATGTTAGGCAGCTGACATTTTGGGAGGCAGCAAATAATACAAATTGATAATGTCAAGGAGTTGGTGCAAACAGTCTTTTGAGAGCTACAGGTGGGTCCCAGATAAATGCTGCAATAACTGGCACCTTCGATTTAAAAATTATGTTTTGGGTAGCAGTATTATTTCCTGTTTGCCTGTGAGACTCACCTCAAATGTCAGACAGGGATGGTGATATTTTACATACAATATTTTTCTTCCTAGCTCTTTTCAGGGGTTGTAAAGATCTCCCCCAAGGACAGCTTGTATTCCCTTCCTTCCTGTGCTTGTGGGAAGGAGTTGCTTGCAGAATACAGACTGGGTCTTTGGGCTCCTAACCAACCTCCAATACTTGTGCCGACCTCACACAGATGCTTGCTCGCACTGTGACCTGAACAAGGTCCATCCAAAATGCACCATCTCACTGAGTGTTTGTGCTGCAGTGCAGTGCATGGCAGAGCAGCCAGCACATACAATTAGACATGGTCGACACCAGTACATAAAGCTGGCTCGAAAAGATAGCTGTGATACAGATCCAGTGCTATCAAAGTCTGACAGGCACCACTTTCTTAAACCATACCATAGAATTCTGTAATGTAATTTTGGTGTTGGAAAGTGGTAGCTGAAAACTTGCAGCCTTTGATGTAACTGAACTCAAATATTTGGGGATAATTCTTTCAGTGAGTAGTAAATTCCTCTCTGCCCATCCAAATGTATTTCCTAGAAGCTGCTAGAGACAGGGTGGGGCCAGGAGGCTTAGTCAAACAACATTAAGTGATGGATGGAAGATGGGCTAAAAACCAGTCTGACAGTAGTGGGTCAGACTCACACCCCTCGAAGCTGGACAAGAGTACTTCTGAATGCCTATAGCAAGGAGGCAATAGTGCTGCACCTCACAGGGCACCCATTGAGGGCTGGTTTCAATTGCAGACCTTCAAAAACCTGCAGGCACTGGTTCTTACTCCAAATGTCATGTGAGTTTTCATCAGAAAAGGCCCTCGTACTTTCAAATTCCAGGGATGCTGATTTTTCTCAAAGCTACAATTGATACTGGCCTATCTGATTAGTACTTTACTTTGGTCCTGGTGTAAAAATTGCTGTTAAATTTTAAAGATTGTGACTCAGCAACTGAAGCCACCAGTTTTTGTAGTTGACTTGGAGTGCAGAAAATAATAGAGATTACTTTTTATGTGTGTCAGTGCTTGTAATTGCAAATCTTGCCAGTTACTCTATACAAATGGCTACGGCCAGATGCACTTCCATAGCAGAGATAAGTTGCTGGGTGTGCACTTGTAAACCACCTTGTCAGTTAAGCTCACTGGATCATATGGACTGCATGCATATGTGAATGCCAGAAATGCGGACACAGCATCTTCCTGTATGAAAGAAAAAATATATAAATTTATTTTTATATCTCTATAAACAACATTCTCTCTGATAGCTGCATACCTATGTCCACATAAATGCTGTTACATGCTGCTGGGGTATCAATAGTAGTAATAAATTAGATTTTCTCCTGGCACTCTGTGGGAGAGCATTCTGGACTTGTGAAAACACTGAGCTTTGAGTATGAACTTCTAAAAGGAAGACTTAAATTTCTGCTAGTTCCAAAGCATTGCCAAAAGATTAGTTTTGATTTTAGATTGCTGCAATTATTTTGTTTATCAGGCATTATAGACATACAACTTTTTGAATATCAGTTAAAAATGCAATGAAAAGACTCAAAGCTCTCCAAGAGTTGTTTTAATTAGATTTATTAATTCCCTTCTCTTATAAAGAACAGAAATCCCTTGTGTATGGCATTTGTTTCCCATGGAATTTGCTATAGCTGGTATGAGGGAAGAAAGATGAGCAGCAGAACCCTAGACATACCAGGCTGGGCATCAGGTAACAGAGTGTCATCTCATAATTGGACAACAGCACACAACAACAAGTGGGTAAAATGCAAGTTCTGTCCCTGACACTTGCAGATCCATGTATAACTGTAGGATCTTTATACACTTTATGTGTTTGTTAGCTCCTTTGGAAATTATTTCCTTGATTCTATGAGTGATGTGTGAAACCCTAACGAGGTATCTTCACAGCAAGCAGGCAGGCTAAGCAGGAAGCTCCACATCAGGAAGAGTTCCTTGGCTTGTGCTGATAGACCCCTAAGTCATTAAACAACATGACAAAAGGACCTTTTCCCAGACTTGTCATTTTTCCTTCCTTGGTATGTAGTTAGTCGCTTCCATCTGAGCCATACTAATACATCACCTTAACAGTGATTTTGAATACTCCTTTTGCCCTGGCACTACAAGGTTTTAGGTACATAGACAAAGTATATCAAGATATATACTATAAGAGTTACTTTTCATTTGCCAAAGTTCAAAAACCTTTTCCCAACGAAAGGAGAGTCTGTCAAGGAAGAATTATATTACTGCTTTTGAAAGAAAAAAGCCCCTTGCTCCGGCTCATGCGAGGAGATAGTTTGATGCACTTGAAAACAACCTCTTTTTGCTTATTGTAGGCAAGCCACAGTGGTCACTCACCTAGCACATAGGTTGAAATGTGGAATAGTAATGAGTCAAATAGATAGTCAAACAAAATAATTTAATTTTTGTAAAATCACAAAGGGGGTTTTATTGTTTACTAGTTTGTTTTTGTTATCCTAAGTGCCTGGAATACTCAGAATTCATGTCTTTGCATCATCTTTATCTGCTCTAGGAACAAAGACTGGTTGTTGGCTAACACTCTAAATATGATGGTCTACAATTCCTTAGCAAAGACCACTGCATTAGCTTCTCTTGAAGGTCAGCTTGTTTGCTTGTGTCCTAGTTTCACCCAGTACAGGGTTAATCTTTTACAGCAGCTGGGAAGGGGGTGTAGCCAGACCCTAATATTATTCAGTGCCATCTTGCATCATTTGCAAGGGGCAGGAGTAAGGAACTCCTCTCCCATTTCCCTACAGGTGAAAGCATGGTGTGGTGAGGAAGAGTTGGTCACTATTCTGTCACAGCTTTTTACCTTCTGGTCAGCTTTGGGGAAAATTGGTTCTGCTCTATCTAGTAATGTTTTGAATCAGGATGATGGAATACTAGATGTGCTCAAACACCTCTTTTTGCTTAGTAAAATTTTATGGTAGGTCTTCTTTAGTGTGAGAAAATGAAAAATCACTCTCTTCTACAGTTTCTGTTTATAAAAAGTTCACGCACACACCACACACATGCACACATATCCCACACAAGATGTTTTCAACTCTTCTGTGACAAAAAAATTGCAAAGGGTAAAGAAAAGAAAAGTTGTAAAGTAAATGCACGAGCCAAAATTTGAAACAGTCCACAGCTGAATTTGGCAAGGGTAAGATGGGACATTTGACATCTAACGTTTCAGAGCAGCTCTTGTTAGGTTTCCCAAATCCCATCCACCCTTACCTGCCTTGCAGAAGAGGCAGATGACACAAACATGAAAAGAAACCTTTTTGTCCAAACAATCACATTGTCTATTGCATCTTCAAGCTGAAAAACAGCCTATTAATTCCACAGTCCTGGTATTTGGTAACCTGCCACATTCACACTTTGCAATTCAAACCTGTCCTGCATTGTAATCACTTAGGAGAGCCCTCAGCTGAGAAATGATACTGCTGTTGTTGATGCTCAGAGAAGCCACACCTACCTCCAAAGTCAAGGGTGCTGAAGTGCTCCTAGTAGTGGATCAGTGTCAGCAGCCAATGCAGAGCTGCACTGGGAGCTCTTCCAAGATAAGCATCACAAGACACTTGATTTCTGGCCACTGACAGATGCCTCTGTATCCTTGACCTTCAGCTCACAAATAACTGTATGTCTTGGTTTTATCATCTAGGTCAGATTTGGGATGGCAGTGGAATGGGACTAAAGGTCAATGTCCGTTTCTCTATAGCATTGATGACAGCACAAAATTGGACTCCTTGTCCATGCAGGTGTCATAGTAAATCCACTGTAATTTACTCTTAATGTGAGATCAGTGAGGGGCAAAGACAGTTCTCTTTCCTACCCTGACCTCCTCACTCTGTCTATTAAGAAAAATAAGATGTTTGTAGGGGGGATAAATTGAGACAGCCTGCTACCCATCAGTAATGCCCTCACTGCTTGGTACCAGTATACATGGCAGAGTGTGACTCAGTCCTGCTGACCTATTCTGCTCTCATTTGGCTCACCATCTTCCTAGCAGCTCCCTTCCTCCTTCCAACCCATCTTTTTCTCTTTAGAACTCCTTAACTGCATCCTTTCATGTTAGGTTCCAAGCACTTTTGGCTCAAAATCCTTTTGCTTCAACAGCAGAGCATCACTAAGACCATTCTTTGACAGCTTGAAACAGCCTAGGTTATGTGGTTCCCTGCTTTGTTCCCAAGCACATGAGGTTTCTTCTGCTCAATGGAGAAAACTCACAAATTTTCAGCAGGGAGGAAAAGGTGCCGTGTTTACACGGTATCCATTGCTGAGAGAGGGTGGAGGAAGAGCAAAAATTGTGCAAGATTCTCTGAGCTGTAGGAATTGGAGAAGGACTGTTCTGTGTTATATTCACCATAACTTCTCCATTAGGTTAAATATTTTTGACATAAGTCTATAAATACCTCAATTAATAGAGGAATCAAGAAAATGTGAATGTGTCTTTATTGTGAAGAATCTAAAATAACTATTAAGCATGGATAGTATCATGAATTTCAGTGAAACAAATATCTCTCAGTGAGCTACTGTATATCTCTGTGTAGTGGTTGTCACTCTGGGTTGCTAAGAAACTTTGGTTTTCTACATTTCTGCTTTTAACATTTGCTTTTATCCTCACACTTCATGTGGAGCATTTTCCTTCTGTATTGATGCTGACCTTTTTCTTCTCCCTCATTAGCAGAAGCAACAGCTATGCTGCATTTATCCTCTGTAAGTCTGTTGCTTCAATGCTTGGAAACTAAAATACAGAAAACCTTTAGTCCTGCTGACACGTAATGATATGGTCATTATGCACAATAATGCAGTGGAGAAAAGCGGTTTCAAAGGGAAGGAAGCTCTGCTTTTGTTATTAGCAGTTATAATTTGGGCACTTAGAAGAAATGACTGAGGACAGATAAAATAATGTAATCAAAAGAAATCAATCTCCAAAAGAGATGTCAAGAGGCCTGCTGCCCTGCTTTGACATGCCACTAGCTTTACCTGTATAATCCCTGACAGACGTCCATCATTTTTAGAGGAATAGTGGTGGTTTTTAAGCAGAAATTCAACTGCCTATCTTTCCAATGTGGACATAGAGTATAATTTGTTGATTGCTGTCTCTCAATAAAATCCCTTTTTATGTTTGGGGACGGTTGTTCTGTTTCCCTCTTCTTTTCCTCTGGACATGAAACAAATTCAGATCTTTCATCTTTTCCATACAAATCATATTTCTGAACCTTTGATCATCTGTGTTGCTCCAATTTGGACACTTCTACTTTTTCCCCCATTTTATTAAGTGCAATTTCTTCAAGAGCAGACATTTTATTGATTTTAACCCTTCAGTGTTGAGTAGAGGAATAATTACCTCCCTCATTTGGTAAATTATTTTTTCATCTCATATACCTAAAAAAAATCTAAAACTGCAGACCAGAGGAGCCCTCCCCTTCCACCTGAGCACAGTTGAACCCGTTTCTTTCCCACTCTGGTGTGCTATTCTGAAATCACTTCCAGTTTGTTGACTTGAGATTGAGCTTGATAAAAGGGATAAACACTCTGAATTTTAATCTTGCCCTAAAGCAGGATTAAATTTTGGTTTGGACTCTTTGGAAGTTGATTTGCTAGTCTGTCACTCAAGTCAATAGCATTTAGTAGTTTCAATAGATTTGAACTTGGCCTTTCTCCTGCTACAATTAAGGTGACTAATGCACAATTTTACAGGAGCTTCTATTTTTGTATTTATTTATTATATCTTGGTGGAAAGAACAAGCATCATTGCCATTGCTGTGAGACCTTTCCCATCCTGAAAAGTTCTTCAAGACTGTTCAGAGTGTGTTAGCTGTCTTCATTCCTGTGTGAATGCTATCCAGCACCTCAGGTAGTTAGAGGAGGGAACAGAGGCCAGATGGAGAAAGGAGATGTTAAACAGTGCTTAGGTGTCTAGCTAGCATTCCCCTTTCTTGTAAGGAATGAAGCAAAGACTGTATGATAAATTCAGCCTTTTCTGGACATAATTTCACTTCTTCCTTCTTCCACTCGCTAGCCATGAAAGTAGACTTTTACAGAAAACTTCACCATAAGAAGAGATGCTCAAATCTTTCCTACTGTAGCAAAAAGCAGTGATTTTACACTCCCTAGATTTTCTTTTCTGAATTAGTATAAACAAAACAAAGCAGTAAAACTGGAACAATGAATATTCAGGGACTAAAGCTAGCTAAAGAAAAGAACTTGTTCTGATACATCCCAAGTGAAAAAAAAAAAAAATTTAATCCATGTGAGATGCTTCTTCCTTGCTGCAGCCCAAGACAATACCAGGTTCATTTAAATGTAGGGTGTGCATCTTCTGTTTCTCATCAAGCACACAGGAGTGCTTGAAAGTCCTCACAAGAGGCTTCACATCGTCTGTGCTTCACCAGGTTGGAGCTGGACACAGTGCCTGAAAGTACTGCTGCAGACCTGAGAGCTGAAGGTGTTGCTGATCTTGCAACTTTCTTGGTCCCAACTCTGCCTTAAGAAGCCTTGGCAGAGATTTTTGCTCCTGAATCATTCACAGATCTAGCATTACCTTGTGAGGACTCAGGTACCTTAAATCCCAGTTCTGAAGCCTGGGAGCCTGTAGGATCTGTAGCCTTGGGGGAGCACTGAAGTATCAGCTGTATGAGCAGAGGTTAAAGTTGCTTTTTAAAGCCGTTGTTTTGCCATGAAAAATAGATCAAGCCACTGGAGCTGTCAAAAATGTGTTTTGGAAATATGTTATCAGTGCTAACTTGCTCCTTCTGGAATTAATTCTACTCACTGTGGAGGATTTTTCAGAAAGCATGTTCCTGTGGCTTGTAATGTTTGATACTTTTTAAAGGGCTCCTGGGAAATCTCTTTCCTCGGAGATGCAAGGAGAACCTGAAAAAGTATATCAAACTGGGACAGTAGCACTGTTTGAAGGAGTGTGACTATGGAACACAGCTCAGCTGTATATGATGTTATTTCTTTTAAACTGCTATTTTTCTTGTTCAGTAGAAATTATAATTCATCATATGTCTTCAAGCTTAAACCATGCTTTCCAAGTTGAATGGGGAAGAGACAGATTTACAGATTGAAATCAAAGTCCCATTGAAATCTGTGGGAATTTTCATTGACTTCAAAAGGGGTGAGGTTTGGTATGTAGCTGAAAGCAGAGGTCCTCCTAAACCTTTGCAAGTAACATGCTCTGAAGATGCCTGTGTCCGTCTGAGATGCACAGCAACAGTCAGATGCCCACTGAGAATTTACGGAGCACAAGACAATCTCTAGATTGGAGGGAAAGAGCGATGATTCTGCTGCAGGCTCTGTCTGATCCTGGGCACAACATGGGTTTTTATGGAGCACTGGGCTTTGAGGAGAGAAAAAGTCCCTCCTTTGCATGATTTCTTGTTGCAGGTCAGTCTTAAGGACAACTTGGCTCTGTCACCTTGGGGTCAACCTTCACACCCTTTTCTCACACTGTTTGGTTACTGACGCAGAGTTGGTCAGGGTTGCAGCTACTGTGCATCTCTGCTGCCCCTGGCACTCACATTGTAGCTGTGCCTTTGCCCTTGGCTTACTCTTGGATACAGCTGTCTGCTAGGTCCCCTGGCAGGAAGACACCGTTTTTAACTGGCTATGCCACAGTTTGGCTGAATTTTCAAAAAAGACCATTTTTCAAGATGTCTTTCATTGAAGTTGTTTTCATGGAAGGTCAGAGCATTTCATTCAATGACATAAAGGCTCTTTTCTAAACAAGACAAGTACTTTTTGAAGATTTTTAACAGTACTGCATGCTTTATGTCCTCTGCCTGGTCTCCTTGTACTGTACACTTAAAATAAGCTTCTCCAAATGTATCTTCGACAAATAAATAAACACCCAGACTTGCTTTCTACTTTCTTGTCTCAGAAAGTGGAAGTTTCTTGGGAGTTGGGTAAGCCAGTGAGGAGCTGAAATAACAGCATGATGGAAACAGATTTAGTTTAAACTCCAGGAGCTGCTGTATCTGATGGAAGCTGAATGCTAAGTGAATCATCGTGACTCAGTAAATAGGATAATGGTCTCCCCCTCTGGGATTTCTATTCCTGCCTGAGGAAATAGAAGCCTTGTTAAGCCTGCACACAAGTGAAACCTAGCCTGCTCAAGCCTGCCTTGCAGGTGGGCAGAACCTTTTCACCTGCTGCCATGTACAGTAAATCTATCCTGAGCTAATATCATCCCAGTTTGATCTGAATGGGTCAAACACGTACTGCACATCCACGCCACCTAAGCATTCTTTGTCTTAATGTATGGGGAGCCTGAAATCCCTGCTCCTGAAGCAGCAGGAACACCATGAGTCACGTGCATGATGGTAGGGATCCTGTGGTCTTGAGGTCTCCTTAGAGCAAACAATTTTAGTTTGAAATGTATCTTCTGCTCCCCTACTGTCTAGTTTTCTAGACACTAAATCTCCCTTGTGAAAACTGCAGAAAACAGCAACCTGCTTCTGTACATATTTGTGTTGTACTTGTTTTAAAGCCTGTAGAATCACAGATCTGGGAGAGAGGCAGAAAGTGGAGTAGGCGAAATGTGGGCTGGCTTAAGAGACTGAGAGACAAAGAGAGCACTCATGCAATGGGGAGAAACCAAAAAGTCATTTTGGTCAGCTGGAGCTGCAAAAAGACAGCTCACAGCGTGCATAGCACTGCAGACAAAAGAGGAGGGGATGTTCACCTGGAGCAGTGGTGACAAGTCTGCATGGACCAATACCACTGCCTGAGTCACCTCAGAAGGCTGGGACTACTTGAATCAACCCAGAATCAACCCGGTTTGGGTGGTTCTGCATCTCATGTACACTCCTGTTCCATTTGTTGTAGGAAGGTGCATCTTCATTTGCTCTGCAAAAGGAGGGATGTGTTAGTTGTTTTATGCCTAAGAAATATTCCCTGTCCCTTGCTTTCTCTGGGTGGTCAGGTACACAGACAAAGCATCATCTGTGGGAAGTGAGAAACCTAACATCAAGTGGGCTTGAAACCCACCTCCAGTGGTGGTGTTGGTGTTTATTTTCTGAGTTTTGCTTGCTGGTCTCTGCCCTCTGGATGTCACTGTTGTGCTCACTTAGATTCCTCTTCTTCGCAGGCCTGGCTTATCTTTCCCTCAGTATGCGATTAAAAATCTTGTAAGAAGTTAGTTTCCCTTCTTCACTGGCCTATGAGGGTGTCTTGGCTGGAAAATGGGGAAAAGTATTTGTCCAGATCATATTGCGCGAATCATTTGAAAGAGGGATTGCCCTTGGAAGATCAGCTTAAACGCACCAAAGGCAAGTATAGCACCACTTGCTCCAGCCAGAACATCCTTGGGTTGTCTGGGACAGAGGTATCTTGTAAATGTTTCCCCAAGGCTTCCTCCTCTGGGTCCTCTCTGCACAACTCCTTGCTCCTTCCAAAGAGGTTATATTATGTGAGAGAACAGTGCTTACAATGTCTGTCTGTGGCTTTAATTTTACTTTATTTTTGTCCCCTTCTCGTAAATGTCCAGGTTGTACAGGTATAGAATTGTGTGCAGTGCCAAGACCCTGGAGTGCAGTAGTTTCTACAGTAGGCAGTGGAAATCTCACCTCGATGCAAGTCTTTAAAGAGTGGGTAGGAAAAAAAGTCAAAATCCTGCTACTCTGAGAAACTTAAGCTCATTGCAGCGGAGCCCTTCACATTTTGCTTTTGTGCTGAAGAAACCAAGCCACAGGGACAGGTTTGATGTTGCAAGTGGGGAGCCAAGTTAAAGGTCAGTCAAAGTGGAAGACAGTGATGGTTGACACTTCGATGGGACAGTGATCAATACAAAGGGAGATTTAGTGTCTAGAAAATTAGACAGTAGGAGAGCAGAAGATGCATTTCAAATCTATGATTCAAAGTCAAGACCTGTTAGGGCAGAGGACTCAGTTCTTTTTTTCTTTCCCTCTCTTTATAATGCACTTCATAACTGAAATGCTCTCCCTGGCCAGATTTTCTGCACTGTTGGAGGAGGCTGTGTGTGGAAGAGCCTTTTGTTTGATTACTGCTTTTCGATTTGTGATTTACCATTTTATCCACAGACCATAGTAGTTTCTTTAAGATTTTTCTTATTGATCCACATCTTCTTTTTCTCACTCTTCATGCTAAACCTTATGGGACTTAAGCTCACAGGAGCAGGCATCCCCTGGTCTGCATATGTACAAGTGGGCATTTTGGGGTGATGAAGCAGGACAGTGAAAACTTTTAGGAAAGTAGAGGGTTCTTGTAGAATATGCATGTTCTCACCACTTTTGGTTGTTGCCTTTAAGTGATGTGAGAGGCACCTACAATCAAATGTTCTTGAAGTCTACTTTGCAGGAAAGCTGGCTCTTTCCGTAGGTAGCTGCTTTGCATGACAGCTTGCAAGGGAAAACATACCAAAGAAAGATCCACCTGCCAGGGCATGGTTTCGTGGCTCCATGCGGGCTGTAAGGGACAGTTGTCATGATAGCTGGAACATACGTCATAAATAGCTGGAACCCGTCATTCTTTTTTCCATGTTTCCCATCCAGCCTTGTCCTAGCTTTGGTCTCCTGTCACAGTAGAATCAAGCCATGGTTTTAGTTCTGGTGGTGGGAGCAGCCTCAGAGAAAGAAGGGGGCAGCTGCTTACGGCAACTGGATAAACGTTGCCTTTCAAGGAGAAAAAATAAAGAGGTTCAGTCTGCCTCAGGCTCAAAGGCTATTCTTTCACTGAAACATTCCCTATCAGGCTCTGTACAGTATGACATTATTTTTTAGTTGTGAGAACCTGGTAGAAACACTCTGTGAAAAAGTGTTGCTTAACTTGCCAGTGTAGAGCTGCTGCCAGCCCACGGACACAGCCTCAGTAGCAGCAGTGTGGAAGTAAAGTCATGTCCCCTCAGACAGACCCTGCTGGTCTCTACTGGAGTAGTTTTTACAGCTAACTCTAAAAATGTAGTACTGGAACTCAAGGTACCATACTAACATGAAAGAAAACCTACCTGGGAAGTATGACAGATAATTAAACAAGGCTACATAAGGACTATTATAATTTAGAATAGACACCTAAGAACAAATCCGTTGTGTTCTTGCATTGCCCCACATGCAGAGATGGTTATCTTTGTAAGTAGTGCGTGTGAGGTGGGGGTTGTTTGTTCTCTCTTGATTATTTAACATGCTTGCAATTATCTCAGATTTACACTGTTTCTGTTGCTTGTACAAAGTAACATTTCATTGCTCTCTAGTGTATCATTGTGCTGTCTTTTTGTTTTGCTGGGCTTTAACCTTCAGTATTCCTCAGAGCTTACATCTCCGGTTTCTTCTGCTCTGCCACACTGTCCTTGACCTGTTGCTTCCTTTCTCTCAGTATATCTGAAACATCTCAATTTTGCATTCTCCAAATCCTCGCTGCTAGGCTCAAAGGAAGTATTAGCCAATTAGCCCTTTCCATCAGCTCACTATCTGATCAATAAATGCGTGAGATTGTCTTTGAGCCATGTTTGTTCTACTAAAGTCCTTTTACTTTGAGATCAAGAGGTCTTGGTTTTCGTGTTGTTTTACATCCTCCTCTTCTCCTGGTTTTGCTCTTTCTTGACTCAGTGTCAGTGTGACATGTACTTCTTCTTTTGTCTGCTCAGGGGCATATTTAAAGATTATTTAAAAGTTCAAAATAAGACAGGCAACAGAATAAGAACATATTGCAAAGAAAGGCCACAGATGTAATTCTCCTCCTTTGCAAACACATATTAATTTTATGCAGAGTGTAGTAGAATCTTCCAGTTTCACTAACTGTGGTTGCACCAAGAAATAATGATGGGTTATATGTGATGGTTCTGTGGCCATTTTTCACTTTGTATCCAAGTGGATTCTCATTAAAAGTTTTCTGAGCCCTGGAACTTGGCTTTTCTTTGTCCAGCCTCTAACATAAGTATTATTATAGGATTAGAAATCCTATAAAGGTCAGACATTCTCTTTTTCAAATGACTAGCTGGTGCTGATACAATTATTAATTACACTGTATGATATTCTGGTCATTAGCTGCAATGATCAATGATTTCCTGAGAGACAGTAGCTCTATTAAATATACATCAGTAATAAATGACCTTCTCCGAGGTTCCTGCTGTAAGAGGTACCTAGCAGCTCTGACAAGTACCATTTTAATAAATGTGAGCTGTTACAGCTGGAGTTTGAGAACAGGACTTTATCTTCATGTGAATACCAGGGCTGGTGACAAGCTGCTGCCTCCGAGTTTGAGTGCACCTTGAGCCCTGTGCTCTGCCCCAGGACCACCTGCTGCTCACAAGCTCATCCTCCGTGACAAGGACCGATTGTCATCCTCCATCTCTGTGAATGTTCTCTCTGCAGTCCAAGTATATTCCAAGCAGTAAATGCACATCCTGCAGTCAGGTGGCCAATGTGCAAGATGGGTGAGGAAGACTCTACTTCCTGGACCCAAAAAGACTGTAGTCTTCATCTCCCTCTCCAAAAATAATGATGTGATACCAGGGTTTTGACTAGCATGAAATGCCACTGTATGCAGCATCATTCAGCACTTTCCTTCCCTCCTCTCTGACCAATTACTTACTCTTGACAGACTCTGCCCACCAAGGGACAAAAGGGAGCTCTGCGACTGGATGATACATGGATTATAAAGTGGTGACAACTTTGGGATTCTTCAGTTTCAGTCTGGTAGGTGGATAATTGCACAAATATTTCCAAAGTTGTATTAGATTAAAAAAAAGGAAAGATCTGGGAGCCTTTTTTGTTGGAAAATTTTTTAGATATTTGGTGATTGCATGAAAGGTCCCAAAAGGGAAAACAGTGGAAATAGTTGGGATAAACAAACCTCCAGTGCAGATATTTTCAAAATGCCTCTATCCTCTCCTGAGCAGTATAAGATTACCTTCTCACTCCTGGAACTTCAATACGATGGAAAATCAACATGTCTTAAAGTATTTCTTGCATAAGAGAAATTATCAACAAAAAATTATAAATATTTTGACCCGTTGGTACACATATGGAGAGAAGGACAGAGAAGATGTTAATTTTGAGATATTTAATGATTTTTTAATGCTAATTTAGCAGTAAGAGATGTGGTTCTCCATGATTAACCTCTTAGAACTAAAAACCAGTGAACAGCACACAGAAAACACAGAAAGTTAGTGATCACGGATGGTGCTTTGCTAAGCATACATAGAGTAAAGCAGAGAGAGATTCATCATGGTTGTTCCAGGATTGAAGGGATTTTTTCATTAGGGGGATGCCTTCATGATGAGGTTACTGCCTTAAGAGTGCAGGGGAGAGTTTGTACATCACTTCACAATATTGCAATCATTGCATTTCATTTATTACCCTGGGCACACTAAATACTTTCTGACCAATCCATTCTCATAATAAACACCTTGGACCCGTATTTTTTCCTAGCAAGTGAGACTGAACCATATACTTCAGGAATGTGACTTTTCTAGAGGCATGACTGGCCTCCTGATCTAGGTAATAGTTGATTGGTCCCAGCTGGATGAATATGGACAAGATATACAGATTTTTTTGCAGAACTCTCACCTCTGCTGCATTGCAATGCCCGTGATGGGTAGGAAAAGAGCAGATTGTGCATTAAAATCCTGAGTTATGCTGTTTACTGGGAAAAAAGGGAGGACTTTGAACCGAAATAATTATGTTCAAGGAGCAAGATACAAGAGCTCCTAGGCGGATAAGAAGTTTCTTATTCATGTGCTCACCCACTAAAATGCAATGAGCAATAAAAATTTGTTCCTTTAAAAGACACTCCAGTACAATTGTTGCAACATAAAAATTTGTTCACTTATTCCAACTGTTACTAAGGAAGCAATTAGTTATGGTTAAACCTGAATAAAGCAAATCTTCACAGATGAGAGTTTATTTATTTATTGCTAGCTCCTTTATAATTAATGGAGTTTCATTTAGTTGAACCAGTGACTCAGTCACCCAGGAGAGCAAGAGCCATCATTCCTGCTGTGTTCTCAGCCTCTGGAAAGCACAAAGCTGAGAGGAGAAAACTCATGCTGGCTAATGCTGAGACCAGTCCAGCATTGTAGATGAGAATGCTTAAATATATGAATACTTGTGAGCAGAGCAGCCTCTGTGAGGAGAAAGGAAAATCTATTTAAAATATGAAATGGAAAAACCCAGTGGCAATCAATCAGAATAAGTAATCAGAAGCAGAGACTTTGTGACCAGGTTCAAATGAGGAAAAAGGAGGTGTAATTCTCTCATGCAACTAAACCTCGGGACATACTTGTTCAGCAAACAACTGCCAGTGCATTAGGTTTTGTAAAGAATCACACCTTTCCCCTGAAATGAGATAATGATTCATCTATCATGGGTAGAAGAGAAGGATGTCACACATAATCCATTGCTTGACAATTAATGTGGAGCAGAAGATACTTTTGTAAAGGCTAATTTAGACATTCATCCTCAATGTTTCAACTTACAAATATTAATCATGGAATAATTTAGTCTGAAAGGGATATCTGGAGGTCATCTGGTCAAACTGCCTACGCAAAGAAGGCTTTGTCATTAGAGCAGGTTGCTCGGGGTCTTGTCCAGTCAAATTATTATCACCTCCGTGGATGGAGATCCCATTGTCCCTACAATGATTCAGTTTAGTAAACACAAAGCTCAGGAGAGTGAGGGAAGAAATGAACAAACAAAAGGGAGTAAATTAATTGCATATACCAAGATAAGGACAGGACCAATTTAGGATTGATGTGATAAAGAGAGAGAGGGGATAGAAAGCTCTTTCTCTTTCCCATAAGAGCACAGCAATCAGAAAGTCTTGGGCCAGTAACTGGAAATTCAGGTGCATGGAAATTGCTGTCAAACACTTAAACAGTAGCTGGAATAAAGAGAGGAACAGACTTTTCTGTGGGTACACTATGAATGTAACAGATCAACATGTGAAGAGTATGTTTGAGGAAAATCTTTCTGAGAGTACAGAGAGACAGTGAAACTGGAGTTCTGTCTTAGTGTAGGTTCTCCATCATGGGTATTTTCAAATAAAATGCCAATCTGTCAGGAATGTCTTATGCACAGCTAATCTGACCCTGCACTAGGAGGACAGATACAGTGATTTGCCACTTCAGTTCCATTTTCCCTGAGTCTGTGATGGAAGAACAAGAACATTGAACCTTTTTTAAGGTCTTCTTGTGAGCCATGACTCAAGGATTAGGAAGCAGTAAACCAGTTCAGCCCCGTAGATGCAAATGCGTAAGTTGAATGCTTGTAAACCAAGCCCTATAGGCATGATATGCATTAGTTAAGTGGACTGTTTTAAGAAAGCTCCATTTATATATTTAGCAAAAATATACAAAAAAAAAAAAGTTTTCAGACAATGTTCCCTTAAAAAAGGGTGTAATCAATGGTACAAGATAGTTTTTGAGGGCTAGAAAGCTATGACCATTACCCCACCTTTGTTTTCAAAAACTTTGTGTCTTGGATCTTATTTATAAAGCTAATATTCTTCAGTGAATGGTCAAACATCATGGGACTGCACAGTAGTGACTGAGTGGAAGAACTGATAAAGCAATAAGAAACATTGTTATTCAAATCACTGCACCAAATCCTGCCTTTTTAATGAGTTATAGCCATTTTTTTGGTCTCTGTTGAACACAGCATGGATGTTATTTGCACTCCTAGTGAGGAAGCACTCAGATAACAAAACAGCCCTAGCAGTAATTAGTGCCTTTGGCAGTCCCAAGAGAGAGACCAATGTAGACTGAATTATGTGCTACAATTTCCATGTGGATGCATCTGGTGTAACTGCCGTCTCTTTTTACCAGAGGATCCAACACACCGTACTCTGCAGAAATGGGATTATGAGAGTTTATCATTGCACTGTGCATTCCCTGGAGATCTACTCAAATGCTTAAGTCCTTAACAACTATTTTTTCTTAAACTACTGTGATTAAAAGAGACCTACTGCAATCATAATATTATGCAAGTGTCAGCAATGACTGGAGAAGTGCAAATTATAGTCCAGTCTTATCCCTGTAGTCAATGAAGCAGGTTCTTGAAAACCGTGACATTCGCCGCAGGTAGAAAAGATCATTTGAATACCTTCACTGTGCAACTAAGGATTGAAAAGCACTGTTATGTGAAAGTGATTGTGTGTGAAAGCCAAATTTGTACCCTGCACTCAAGAACAAGATATCCACACCAAAACCTGCATATTGTTCAGCAATGTTTCTGTCCTGCATCTTCACTTAGAAATCAAATGTCATCCATAGGTCCATTTACACAACAGCATAACCCAGAATTATTTAAATTGCCATGTTTCTAGGAAATAATAGAGGACTTTGGGAGATGTCTATTTTGAACTGCAGTGACAAAAAATGAACGAGACCAACGATTTGCTTTTCAACTAGAAAGCAATGTAAGTTGTGCTTACTGTTTCACCAGAGTCCAGATGTATTTAAGTGAAGTTTGTAAAGACTGGAATGGTGTTGATGAGTATATGAATGAATGAAACACAGTGTTACTCTTGACATAAAGCGTATTTATTCAGAGATAGGATTGTATTCAAAACTTTTTGTATTGATAAGTTTTGCACTAAACCCTATGTTGTGTTGATATATAGAGCAGTGAGAAGGTATTGTGAAGGTAGGTCAGAAGTGTTTGAACTGTTTGCATGATAGGTTTGTTTAAATTTTTTTGATTAAGTGCTTAGAGTGATGATACTACACTATCTCTAATTGTTAAGAAACTCATTGCAACCAGCCAGGCTGGATACTGCAGGCTTACACTTCTGTCTCTAGCGTAGTTTTGGTCACAGTAATATAATCTTTGGAAAGTGTCACAAATATACAGAATGTATGGTATTTCCTATATTTGAAAAATAAGAGGCAGGGAACCACTCATTGTAACAACTTTTATAATATTCGTAACTTGTTACAAGAAAGGGTGTTTTAGGATAGAAGTGGACTTTGTGGTGGCACCCTGCAAGAAAGAATGCCCTAAACATATTTCTGTTGGCTTTCCTGGTCTTTTCCACTTCTCTTTACCACTCAGGATAAAAACTTTCCCAGGAATAGAGGGTTCCTTATTTTGTTAGGTCTGACTCATTTCACTCATTTATGGAAAGATATGAAATTTCACTCGTTTATGGAAAGATACTGGAGAAGAGATGAAAGAGGAGTATGTATGTATCTTTTGGGAGAATTTTGAATAAGAACCTTTTTTTTTAATAAAACGCATGTTGGAACTCAAATCATACACTCATATTGTTGTCCCATCACCAAATAAAGCACAAGGGGGATGTGTGTTCCTGCTGAGTCTCCCATCTCAAAGGAAAAGGATGGACAGAAATTTTCTCCATCTTCCATTTTTGCCTATTCTGGGCTCCTGAAAGTGCTTTACTGTTGTTATTGTGCTGTGGTATGGTGGCAGCTCAGTCAGAGTTGCAGGACACTGTATAGGCGGAAAGACAGAAGAAAACAGTGATTCCTCTCCCAAAGACCAGAAGCATAGAGGCAGACAAAAGACAGCAGACAGATGCAGTCAGATGAGAGGCTAAAATGAAACAGTAAGAAAATATTGGCTGCTGTGACAGCCAGCAATTCCCAGCAGACCTGCATCTTAATTGCTGTTAAATTTCTTAGTTATTGCTGTTAAATTTCTTAGTTGTTGCTGTTAAACTAGAAAAATAGCAAAGGAAGGCTTTAAAGGTGGTAATCAATTGGCTTTGCCTATGTTGTGAATTTGCTCCCTTTAAGCATAGCAGGGGAACACAAGGGTCCTTAGAATGTGACTCCTTCAAAATGTCACAAGGGAATGAAGATTTGGGCTGACCTGGGGTAGAAATCAGTATTTTTTTGCACTGTTTATCAATAAGTCTGCATATAATTGAGCTAAAAATGGTGCTTTCTTTTAGCTTTCTCTTGCAATCTCCTGGTTCATGCTAACCAGGACTTCTCCTCCTGTGCCTGGGACAAGTTTTGGATCTAGCTGTAGAGTACTTCACCAGTTCTAAGCAGCACGTTGCACCAGCTGTTTTGTAAAAAATGTTGTGTATGTTTGGGAACCTGATATAGTTTTCTTCTGAGAGTGAAAGTTTAAAGCAGTTAACCTCAAGGTCTTCCTTTTAGAATTCATATGGATCTGAAAATTCTTTTCCACTGGCACTTCTAGCTAATGTGGAATGCTTCTACAACACAATTCTTCTACCATTTCCGCAATTTCACTGTTATCAGTTTCCTAAGGGGATTTGATTTGTTTGTTTATTTCAAAAGAATCCTATTTTTCTAGCATCCCTTACACCTCCAGCAACCTTTAGAATTTCTTATCTACCTTTGCAGTTTTCCCTCTGCTGGTGACAGTAATCTTATTATAATCTATTCCAGCCTGCAGAGAATTCTAATGAAATCTCTTTAATGTGCCTCAGCACACTTGTTAGAAAGGCAGGGTGACTCACACACCGAAGTTTTTAAGCAGTAGTTGAGGAAGGAGACAACTGGATAATTCAGGGAATTGGTAAGGTTATCATGACAACTATGTCAGTTTTGAACCTGTGGAGAAGGAATCAAACTGCTGTGGGTTGCTGACTCCTTTGCTGGATGATGTGAGATACTATCCCTGCCTTTGCTGAGTGTTGTTCATCCAAGAATTTCAAAACTTTCCGCATGTGTTCAGCCACAGGGAACAGAAAGAGACACACAGAACTGTGAGGAAAACATACTGAGAAGACCTCTGTAATAGGCTGAAATCAAGGACCATGATGCAGTGTTGTGTCAAGCCTGCAACAAATTTGCTTGCATTTCTTGATCTTACGGTGCTAATTAGGCTTAATGTGTTCAATGCGCTTTGGATGAGGTATTAAGTGCACTGCAGAATATGTTCCAGTTCTTATACTAGTAGAAATAATCCTGTTAAGATGATTTGGCCAATTCCCTGGGTGGCATGCATAATGCTGGCAGAAATTCCAGAATGCTGAATGAATTTTCTTTATACGCAGGCATGGCCACATTTTTGTAAACCTAGTGTGTAACAAAATGAGCAAGGCATCACCTAGAAAAAGATCCTACTTGCTTGTTTCATAGTATTACTGTATTTTCATAATTGAAATCCTATCTACTAAACGATATTAATAAATTAAATCAAGCTTAGCAATGTTCCTAAGGGGAAAAAACATTGAGCTAATATTCACCAGACATTTATTTAGCCAATTTATTGGCTTATATCCATGTGTCTTGTAACATTCAGAGTATTAGTAATTTCTTTTGCTGTTTAAATTTGATTAGTTCATGCTATTTAAAACTTCTATAATAAAATAAAATACCTGGCTCAAAATTCTCATACTACAGAAAATACTTATTGCTTTCTCAAGGCTCATCAATGCTGAATGAGGAGCATTTGTCCGAAGTGCTTAGGAATCTAAACATAGTGATTATATTTTCTAAGGGAGAAATAAAATGAGATCTATCTATCTTCTCTTATTTAACATAAATCTGTATTTACAGATCCATAGAGATCTTTTATAGTAGAACAAACTATGCTCCCAACTTCCCAGTCCAGTGAGGACAGTGCAGTATACAAAGCAGAAAGGAGATCTTCAATAGAACATGACACCCAGCAGCTTCTTGCTAAGCTAATAAAAATTTCTTTATGAAATATTGGAAAGGAATGAGCCTATTTATCTCAATAACACTTAACTTTCTTTTCCCATTTCATGGTCCCATTACTGCTTTGATGATACGGATTCTATGCCAACATGTTCCTAGTCATCCTCTGGTCTCAATCATTTTCCTTTCACTGGCATACAGGTAACTTTAAAATCACCCGTTGACCTCAGATTGTCTCCAAGTCATTTAACATTATTTTTGAAGCAACAAGTTTGCATAAATTGAGATATGGACAATAGAAGATTTTCTTTTTTTGCCATGGTTGTGTAAATGAGAGGCAATCTTTCATTTTTCTCAAGGGAAAAATCAACTTGGATGAACCTGAAAGCAAGTACATTCTCAGTGTCTCAGGTTGCTTATAATGGCTAATTCACACTCATAGGACTTTTAAAAATATAAATAAAGTGTAGGCACTTCCTCCTCCAGCACTCCATTTTCTTGGCTTAAATCTGTGTAGCCTAAGTTCATAATTTCAAAAGTCTCTTAAGCCTATTGCCCACTGGGAATCTGTTAGTAACTTCAGGAGTGACTAGGGCACATTCTTACCTCAAGTTGCCATCAAATACTTTTAAACTTCAGAGCTTTTCAAGCTAGCCCTTGTATCCTCACACCACATCTGATTTCATCCCAGATCAATCAGCTTATCAGATCAATGTCTCTAGTAGAGACTTCTAGCATTTTTGTTGTTTTCTCTTCATTTACTTCTGTTTCTTTCTGAGGAAGGTGATTTCTAACTTTAGTCATTACTCATCTATAAACACATCTCACTTTTTACTGACCTGATTTCACATTTGTGAAATTAAGACTGCATCAACACCATAAAAGAGTGGAACAGACTTAACTGGAGATATTAAGATCAGTCTTAAGGGCCTGATTTCAAGCTTGCTTAGATCTAGAGCTGTTCTGCAAGCATCTTTATGTCCTGAAGTACACATTTTGCTGGTCGAGCTTATGGTTGCATAACATCCTCCTCTCTTTTGCCAGTGACATGGACAAAATTGGACCCACTTCCAGATCCAAATCTTATTAATTTCTAGACTGAACTCCATAATAGCTTCACCTTTAGATACAGAGTTTGAGGTTTCACCCTTAAACTAAAAAGCGTTCAGAGTATGGGACAGCTATTCCCAGTTTAACAAAATACTAAGAGCTGGCATGTACAAATAATTCAGGCTGAACCAGACATTTGGCATGAAGGACATTACCAGGAACCTAGATAGCAGGAACCAAGCAATTCTTCCCAATGGCACCACTTGCCTTTGTAATAAATTGCAGAGTTATAAAAGAGAGAGATATCAGTAGAATCACATTTTCATTGCAGAGAAGGGATGCCAAAATGTTCTTGGTAGCTCAGTGAGAGACCTTGTCTTACTTGCAGTTGTTCTCTGCATTCAACCATCCTCACAGATAACTGTATTTTGCCTTTTAAATCTGGATTGTGATGTAGTTAAGTCCCGTACAAAGCAGGGACTTCATTGGACAAAAGTATTTTTCATTCCAGTCAGCTTACTAGAGGACTGTATGTTCTCTCAAGAAAGGTTCTCACTGCTGGTGACCAGCATTTGAAATTCAGTAACTAGTTTTGCTATATTTTTTCAGTGTTCCTTTTTTTTTTTCCAGTGGTTTCATCTCATTATAAACTCAGTGGGAAAATTCCCTGGTCAGCATTAAGCACCAATCCCTGCAGTTTGGATCACAGAAACAGTCAATGTTCCCTGTTTTCGCAAGTGGAAGGGATTTAATTTTGATTGTGCCCACAGCCTTTTCTGTTCTGTTCATGCCATCATAAATCTTCTCCCTAGAAGTATTTCACTACGTATTGCGACAGTTGTGCTTTTAGAAATGTTTTCAGTCATCTTTACAACCACTCTACAAAGCAGACTGAAGATAAATTGTTCCCCTTAGCTTTTGTTGCACCTTTTCTTCTACCTTCAAGAAATTAAAAATTTTTTCCTGCTTTTGTTCATTTAGAGAGCTCCTTTGTTACTGTCTTCTTTATTTAATAAAACCTTTCTTGTTCTCTGCTCTATTTTTAGTTTAGTTTAGTTAGTCCTAATTTTAGCTGTCGTTTATAAAACAGGGATCAGCCTCTTCATTTTCACTACTGAGACTTAAGTTGCCTGATTATATTTAAAAACTACATAGCTGTTCTTTTGACCATATAGATTTAACTTCCTCTGCTGTCATTACCTGTCATTTTTATGAGATCTTTCAGACTATGGGAGGCTTCCTTGCAAATCCAGATCAGGGTTTGAACTGACTTTTCCCTTCATAGTGGTGCACTCTTGGAAACTAAAGGCACCGCACAGGGGTGCCTGAGGTTTAATGTAGCACAGCCATATTTCCTTCCTGTCCTTCATTATTGTTTTAACTGTGGTAATTTTATTTTAACTCTATGCCAAGTTTCTGGTGGGAGTATGAGGGGGAAGATAAGTACTTTCTACACTGATCTGTTCCTTGAAATTTTTAATATGCAACCTACCTAAATCTTGAATAGCAAAAGTGACATAGTTGTGGATCAGAGCTTTAGCAATTGATCACACAAATTCCTTAATGAAAAAAGGGAAACATTTCTAAATCATGTTTTTGCTTTAGCTGGTACCGCTGGCAGTGCCTGCATCACAAATCATATGCATAGTGTGTTTTTCCACCTGTAGCATTACAGCCTTGCAAACATACCGGATGCTCAGTGTAAATTTGTTTTCCTTATTGTTCAGATCATCTACTGTAATTTTTTTGAATGACTCCCTTTTAGGAGATGGTAGTTGCAGCAATTTCAGAGCCTTTCAATCTATAGTTCATTACAAAGCTAGGTGTAGAATTATACATTATTTTACATTGACTAGTAATTGTTCTAAATTCTTCTGTCAAAAAAAGAAGCAAAAGATGATGTTGAAGTCTTTGTTGCTGTAGTCTCTGCTGTACAGAACATGTCAGATCTACATCTGGTTTAATGTCAAGTTAAAAGACAGGAAAATATAAAGTGTTACAAATGGTAGAAGAAATTAGATTATAATACATAACATTAACTGAGATGTCCTTGAATATCACTGGTATCATCCTTCATTAAATGTTGTTTCCCAACTGTATGGTGTATTTTCTGAGGTATTTCTACCAAATCAAGTGCACATGAATAACCTTTTGTGTTATTTCTGCCTCCAGACTTGTGCTGTTTAATCATTTACCCAACAGACAAGCGCTATAAATCACTTCAATCATTTAGCCCTACCAACCTTTCTGCAATAGCTTTCAAAGAATGAAGAAGTCACAGTAGGAGACTTCTTCAAGTGCACTTTAAATCATGTGTGGCAGCAACCAATGAAGCTACCCTCATAAATGTAAATGTGGTGTGGCTGTGCCAGCAAACAGACTATTACTTTAGACTGAGTAAGCAGCACCGAGCTTCATGCTTTGCCCATGAGTGCCAGAAGTTTCTATATGTTTATCAATGGGTATAAAGAGAAAGTATTAGAGAAACAGCGTATGTTCACAAAAAGAAAGTCTCTTCCAAAACATGAAATGCCCTCATGGCCCCAGTAAAAACTTTTTGCTTATGGAAAGTCTTCTTTTTATTTGATCCTTGCTTTCTTTGTGTGTGTCTTTGCTTATGGCCAAAGTGATTCTTTCAGAGTGTCTGGCCACAAAGCACTAGATTTTTGCTGCCCCTGACCTTTTGGTCCCTTGAGTTGCACCAATACTTCCAGGGCTGAATTAGGGCATTGTTCAAGTTTTCACTATTTGAGATAAAGGATGAGAGGAATAGACATCCTCCCAAATATAAAATCATTACTGCATTCAACAACACTATTTTGTGCCAGTGAGTAAGATGGTGTTCAAGACAGTTATCTTGTAGTGCATCTCTTTATAACTGTACCATCAACCGCTGCAACTACAGCTACAATTCTGACTGAAAGATGGGGCTGTGATTAAAGCTAAGTGTTTCCTTGGCTTATAAAGATTTGATCTTAAATGCACTGAACCATGTGGTACCAAATGGCACCATTTCCTTCACTAACTCCATAGGTGCAGGAAGGCAGGAACCAGCCTGAGTGACCCTGCTCTGAGGCAACACCAGTTTGCTTTCTTCAAGTTGATCCTTCCACTACCTCCAATATTTCCAATACCCCAAACTTTTGCAAAGAAAGAGGATTCAGACCCTCCCTTAGAGTCAGGTAAGTCCCATTTCTTCCACAGACCCTAAACCTGACCCTTGACTGTCAGTGAAGGGGTCAAGACAGACTTCCACTGAAATTTCTCTGTCAGCACTGGGGATCAGAGAGAGTGGTGACACAAGCCCTTTTGGACGGAGTGAGTGGAGGGAGAGACCTGTTCGTGATGGCTGCTGTCCCCTTGTCCTGGGTTTGCTCGCTGGCACATTCCTAAGCAGGAGGTAGTGGTGTATGCACTACTCTGAGCTCCTCCAGCATCTGCTCATGAGAGTTGAGATGTGGTGAGGTCATCCATCCCACCTGAATTCAGTACAAACAAAGAGCCAGGGCTTCTCCTCCTCACAGACAAATGTTTGATGAGACATTCTGTGTTTCATGACTCCTGCTACATTCGCCTCAGCAGGAACCACTTCACCTCTGATAAAAAAGGGCTTTTTCCTGGGTGAGGCAGCAGCTCCAAGTCTCCAGTTCCGGCTGAGCTGACTGTTCAAGTGACTTTTCAGTACTGTTCCTCCTGAGTTCAAAATCATACTGAGAGTTGTATAAGAAAATGCCTTGTTAGGAAAAAAAGCCTTTTTTTTCTGTTTTTGGGATCCAATCTGTGTTGAAAGCATTCAACCATGTTTTTATTTCTTAGGCAATTTATTTAAGTACAACAAAAAAGATTTAATATTTGATGACTCATTACAGGACTTAGAGATATATCAAGAGCTCATTAAGCTTTCACTCTTGAATGTCTTCCGTGCAAGGTGCATCAATCTTTTAGTCCTGGAGCAGCCTGTGCTCCTCAGAATTTACTCTTTTGTTCATCTCTGCTCTTCAAAATTTTTTAGATGGGAATAAAGACGAAAACTGAGTGGATAGCAAGTCACATACTTGCTAGGGATTCTCTTTGATGCAAGAAGCCTTCTCTCTGCAAGATCTTTTCTGGCAAAAGATGTGTGGATTGTGGCCTTGATGTCTGATCTGTACTAGAGGAATGAACTTCTTTCTATATCGTATTCTCTGCATCATCTCTTGGGCCTAGTTTTGTGTATTGTGTACCACACCATTCACCTTGGATTCTCTCTCAGAAGGAAGACCTTTTTGAGATTTTCAGAAGTTCCATTTCAGTTTGAAAATACACAAAAATTTGTTTTTTAAAATGAAAACATGAAGTATTTATAGAGCTCCAAATGAAGTCTCAGGGGAACTCCGTCCTTTGATGATGAGATTCAAAAAGCGGTCACCACCACACGCTTCCACAAGCACATCCGTTCATAAAAGCTGATTTCTGATTTCTACAGGGCTTGAGTTCCCAAGTGTGTGCATGTGTATTCTGAAAAAAAAGACTTCAGACTAGCAGATACAAAGGGGCAAGCAGGGGATTATTGCAACTTCTAGACACGAGGAACAGGGTGGAACGGGAAAGAAGGATAGGGATGCTTTCAGTTTAAGTGAATGCAAATAATACATGCAGATTTTCTAGTGGGAGATGAACACATAGTGCCAGGTGCTGCCAGGAGCCCAAGAGCAGATGGGATGGAACCAGCCTGCTCTCTTAAGCACTGTGTCCCTGGTCCACACCTGCATCCAGACAGAAAATAGTAGTAAGGCATGCTACCGTGGGTTAGGGCTTGGTGAGGGACATGTATGTAACAAGAATTGTAATATTGCTAAGTCTGTCCTTTGAGCTTCTCAGGGTACCACCACAGGAACATCACAGTGACTCAGACTCTGTTTTGTGTGCTGAGAAACCTGATCAAAGGCTTCATAAATCTTGTCACCAGGGATAGGACATAAGACACAGTGTTCCTTCTCTCCCATTTTGAAGCAAGAAAGACAAGAAATTAATTCCAGAAGTAGAGCTGAAGTTAGTAACTCTCCAGTCAGAGTTTACTCTCCTGTCCTTATTTGCCTTCGATCTCCATTCCATAACAGGTACATGGAAATAAGAGAGAAAATATGCCAACAATGTACCCAGTGAATTTTTTTTATTAAAGCACAGTTTCATTAGAAACTTATTGGTTCACTGAGCTGTCCAGCCTTTGTTCAAAACCTCTTAGGCTCTTTATGACTCATGACCAAGGATGTTTACATTTGCACTTCAAAGGGATGTCAGAGAAGCAGATCCAGTTTACAGAGCAGCCTTCAACCCACACTGTGGCGCTCGGACATTGCTTTGCTGGATTGCAACACTCCACATATACAAGTTGGCAAATGCCAGACAGCTGAAATTTTTATGTTTTCTCTAACGGGCCAATGGTTAGAAAGGGACATAATTGAAAAGGGAAAGACAAAGAGAATAGACCATAGAATCATTAAGGTTGGAAAAAACCTCCAATATCATGGAGTCCAACTTCTGACAACCACACCGTGTCAACTAAACCATAGCACTGAGTGCCTCATCCAGTTGTTTCTTGAATGCTTCCAGGGACGATGACTCTACCACCTCCCCGGGCAACCCTTTCCAATGCCTGACCACACTTTCAGTGAAAAAATCCTTTCTGATGTCCAACCTAAACCTCCCCTGGTGCAGCTTAAGGCCCCATGTCCTCTTGTCCTGTTGCTGGTTGCCTGGGAGAAGAGGCTGACCCCCACCTGGCTACACCCTCCTTTCAGGTGGTTGTAGAGAGTGATAAGGTCTCCCCTGAGCATCCTCTTCTCCAGGCTAAACACCTCCATCTCTCTAAGCTGCTCCTCATGACTTATTCTCTAGAACCTTCGCTAGCTCTGTTGCCCTTCAGTGTCTTTCTTGAAGTGAGGGGCCCAGAACGGGACACAGTACTTGAGGTGTGTCCTCACCAGTGCGGGTACAGAGGGACAGTCATCACGATTGATGATCAAGACAGACTCTGATTTCTCCTCTCTTGCATTTGCTTTCCCTGCACCTGTGTTCCACATGTGCCTCAGTGGAGACGGACCTGTGTTTGCATCCTGATGATGCAGAACCAATTACACACACACTGCTTTGCCTGGAAATGTATCACCAAAACCAAATTCTTGGCCAAGCACAAACATAAATTTAAAATGGGAGTGTCCCACTGCCTGCTTCTGATGTACTGGAGGTGTAAACAGCTCTGCTCTCTCACTGCTCCCTCTTTGCAGATGCTCTCACACATGAAAACTTTTTTGATTTTGGCTCCTGGCTCATTCCCAGACTTGTACAGCAGAGAGGCTCCAAAGGTCACCAGCTGCCTTTAATAAATGAACACATTTAGTAAACTCCCATCAAGGCTACACAGGCGATGTCTCTTGACTTTATATGATTTGATTGTATTTAATATTCTGTCAATTTGCCAGATGCTTTCTTCAGGGTTTTGACAGTGCTTCTGCTGCAGTAAAAATCAGCACTGCTTCTTGGATCTGATTGCCTGTTTCAGCACTGTCCTGTGGAAAACTATCTCACATCATTAAGCCATTTAATTTGCTGAAAGCCTTCTAACAAATTCATTTAACAAGCATTCAAGAGCATTGAATATATATATTTTAAAGCTTTCAAATAAAAATGCCCGAGAAAAAGGTCAGGCAAACTGATGTACTAAGACCTAGGAGTGAATAAGGGACAATATTTAGCATTTGGAGGTTGTAAAGGTGGATGAAATTACTAGAGAAAGAGAGATGGAGGTTCAGCTAGGAAGCTGTCACTGTCTCTCCCTGGATCCTGGACTGGTGTCATTTAGGAACCAGCTGAGTTATGTAGCTCCAGACTACATGATTTGATTTCTTTCTTTGTTGCTCAAGGCCTTAGCCAAGGGCTGGTTTTACCAATATATAATTCATTGTGCCCTCTGCATAACCTGCCATCTTTTAGTCTTTGTTTTCCATATCTGTTTAGACATCATCTACTCTTGTTCAATTGAAATTGTACCAGAAGAGGAGCTCTTTGGACTACTATGGAAATCCACAAAATGCGTCAAAAAATCTCATTCAAACATAAAGAGACCCGATTTAGGCTCAGTGAGATCTGACACTGGACGTCTGTAACAGTGTTTGCAGCCCCAATTTCTGTCCTTGACTTCCTTTTTCTATTTCTTAGTTTTTACTGTCTTTTGTCCATTCCTCAAGTACATTTTCTTTTTGGTTCTTAGTTTCTTTTCTTCTGTTCCTCTCTATTCCACGTGTAAGAACTCTTTTTTTTGCTGTTTCTCTTATGCCTTACACTTTCCCTTCCTCTACCTTTTATCATTTTTCTGACACCTTTACACCTTTTTCTTTCTTTCTCTCCCTCCTTCCTTCCCTCACCACTCCTGGAGCTCAGCTGTGGCCATTGGTGACTCTACACCAAATCCACCAGTGGATTACAGTCATGCAAGGAGGGGATGTGGCCCTGTGCTCCCCCCAGCTCACCCTGAGGGCACAAAGCACTCATGTTCCCATCTCTCCATATCACTTCTCCTGAGCAGATGCTGGACTAGATGTCCCTGGAGCCACCTTCCAGCCCAAGCAACACTCATGTTGAAGAAACCCTTATGGCTTTTTCCTTGGATTTAGAGCACAGCAGTAACTTGCTGAATGTGAAGCTGCAAGTAGGGCACATGAGCAACCAGATAGCTCGAGCTGGTACTTAGAATTCTGGTGAATCGACTTCAGTGTTGTTCATGGGGACTGTTGTCTCTTTGGGGAGGGAGAGGATCTGTACTGGGAGGGCTGATTTAAAACTTTTCTTCTCCTGCAGCCAAGATCGAATATCTTATAACAGGGAACATTTCTTGCCTAAGGGGCTTGACAATGTCCTGCTAACAACAATATTCTCTGAATAGATTTTAACATATTTTTTTTCTTGTTAATTTAAAATTGGTATTTGAAAGTTTCCTTTAAATGCATTTAGACATCTCCCTGGATGGTCAATTATCTCAATTCATGTAGAGTTCTCATGTGTAAGCATTCCCGATGATGGCAGTAAATGAAATTCAGTAATAAACTCTCATAAATTTATTAAGGTCCCACAGCCACAGATCACCATTGTCAGTTCATATAATGCTTCCCTAGTTACTTAAAAGCTATATCACATGCCATTACACTTATAATCCCACTTAATATTAGTCCATTTAACAACCTCTCAAATATTTGGAACTGAATTTACAGTCTCTCATCACTCCCTCTCTGAGGTTTATTGCAACTTTTCCTCTCTAAATGTTTTTGTGGTCCGAGAAAGGATTATTCTCATTGAAGTGTCATAAGGTTTGCTCAGCAACTCACTTATTTCTCCCCTCTCTGTTCTTTATGGCTTTTTTGTTTTTTCGTGCCAGCTCAGACCCTCCTCACCAAAGCTAACCGTTCTCTAGGCAGACGACAGCCTTAGGTCCTGTTTGTAAATCTCCAGTGCAAATAGCCCTAGATCTTGCACATTACCTGCAGCAGCAAGAAACATCACTTTCATCGCATTTATAGCATTAGCTGCTGTTATCTTGTAGAATAATCTTTCCACTGATTATTTCTAAAAATACACAGCAGTCCGAAGCTGTGTCATCTAATCCCTCCTTTTTTATGAAACCACTTCCCCCTGCTTATTTCCAGCCTCTCTCCCTGACTAATGACCCCGTGTTCAGGTGGGTCAGGTATGCTGATAGATCCGGGCATGCGTTTCCAGCCTGAAATATTTAACCAGTTTTCGTCTAGTGTTGCCGGCTAAGTAAAGTTCAAATAGGCTATTAGAAAAGCCTCTGGAGTGTGCAAACCACAGTAAACTGGAACTACTAGTTTGTGCTGTCACCCCCACACTTAGATCAGAGGGCTTCTGAATTTGCCAGGTGAGGTGTGACACGGGTTTTACCTTTTTGTCATGCTTTCTGCAGGCAGCTTCTACAGGAAATGTCTGACAAAGTTCCCCCGTCTGAACAGTTTCCTGGGCAAGAGCATAACTTCTCACATTTATGGTGATTTTTCTCTCTGTAATGCAGTATGTCAGTCTTAAATTGTAAAAGCAGCCATCCATAAACATGACAACATCGCACTTTTGCAAGGACTTTTGTAGAAAATCCTCATGAACCATGGGTTTGCCAAGAACCTGAATGCAGATCAAGGATCTGCTTGCCAGAGCCAAGAAAGGTGGACCAAGCTAACTGCTGATCCTGTCTATATTCTTCCACTTTTCCTGCTGCCAGCTTTTTTCCCCAGCAACACTGCACTGGACTGCGGGGATGCAGGCTTCCTGTCTTTCACAGCCCTTGCTGCTGGATCAGCCCCATGGATGGCTATAGCTCAGCCCCTCCCAGGCTGCTGCTCTCCAAGACCTGTCTTTTCTTGTGGTAGAGGTGACTTTGTTATGAAATTAGACTTTCCTGACAAAATGCTCCAGCTTTCGTGGAAACGCAGGAGCACACTGTACATGATGTACGGATTGGAAAACAGCTCCTGCCTGGCAGGCTGGCAGAGAGCACAAGTGCTGCTTGATCAATACTGTCCTGAGGTTTTAGCAGCTCTGCTCAGCAAGGGGCAGCCAGAAAGCTTCCGAAATCACCAGGATAAAGCCTTTCCCAATAACACTATTAAGATCAAAACACGTCTTTCTGTTCCTATATCTGTGTAGAGTTCTAATTAGGAATTTTTTTCTGGGGGTGGTTTTCCTCCCTCACTTGATGCTGTAGGCATCAAGATAGATTTTTCATATTCCTTGATGAAATGAAATGGTGCCTCAACAAGACAAAAGAAAAGGGAAAGGACATGTTTTTCAGCAGAAGAAAGCCAGCCATGATGATTAATCTCTGCCACCAGTGCAGCGGCTGAGGCACAGACACAAACAGCTGCCTCTGGGTGCTGGGACGTGGCCACCCAGCAGCTGCCTGCCAGGCTTTTAATCTGGGATTGCCCCTACACTCCCCACGGGACTGCCTGCTACTGGGGCATAGCAATGGGGAATTAAAGGTGTTTGCATCTTGCTTGCTTCCATACAAAATCTGCTAAAAATTACTTTAATCTTTTTTAGGGACTTCAGCTAAAAATTGCAATAAAGGAAAGCTCGTTTAGGACTTCTAGGAGGTTTGGGGATATGCCTTGCTCTCCCAGCCCCACTGCATGGGCAACAGTCTCTGGCAAAGAAGCCAAACATTCTGCTGAGGGTGGAATCACACCCAGCCCTCTGCAGCCTGCTCCAGAGAGAGGTCCTGCAGCCTTGCCTGCCATGTCTGCTCCTGTGGAGATGCTTCCATTCCCATCTGGCTTGGGCCATTTCCACAAGCAGCAAGCTGGGCTGGAGCTTCTCCAGGGAAGCAAATGGCAGAAGGTGGGCAGAGACAGCATAGTCTGGCTCTCTGAGCTGCCTTTTTTTTTTTTTTGTGGGTGATCTGGATTGTCACACAGAAGGTTGTATCACCTGCAACCTATATATTGATAGAATTACACTGGATCAAAAGGTAAACCTTTTCTGTATATTTAAGCTGTGGCATTAGTGATTTTGAAATTTCCTGAAACTCCTTGCATGCTTTCTTCACATTGCTTTAAATTCTGTGGATGATGATATAATTGTGATCTCTTTGTTTTATCTTCATGGATGTTACAGAAGGGATTATTTTCTTTTCTGCACTACTTTTTTTTGGTCTTGATATCATTATGCTGAGGCTTCAAACAGCTGAATTGTCTGGAAATTCGTATTTCCTCTGAAGAAGCATTTGGCTCATCTGCTGATGACAGAGAGCACAAGTTGGCACACTTTCAAAAGAGAAAGCTTATTTTACCAGCAACAACTGTGTCTTTCATTCAACCTGGAACAGCAGATAGAAAGCCAAGGGACTGTTCAAGAAGCAATTCCAGGCTAATTACAATCTGAAATCAGCTTTGAAAGAACTGTGATGAAAAACAACTATATTATTTCTTTGAGTTTTTCTCTTGTCATTTCCCCCTCCCCCCCTTTTTTTTTTTAAGAGAAAACTAGAATGAAACCAACCTACATTCAGGAGAAAAGTATATTCATTCCGTTTCATGTCTTTCAGATTATTCTCTCTGATTTGTGAGCTCTTAAAAGAACACTTTACATCACTTTAGTGAGGTGATGTGTCCAGTATTTGAAATTTGTGCCTTTTTGGTTCCTCAGTGATTTCCTTGGCTTAGAAGATTTTTTTTCTTATAGTATGATATCTGAAATAGGCTTTTGTTTTATCTAGAAAGATTCTTTCATTCCTGTAATGAAATAACTTTTATTTTCATGCGAGATTATAATCCTGATTCTTTCACAACTTTAGTTCTACTGAATGGAGGACTGTGCCCTGTGCCTACACTTCTCAGAAAGGGGAAAAGGTCACAAGCAGCAAAAGGTACAAAGCAGTAACACTGGATAAAGAGTTCCTGTTTCCTCCCAGTTAGTGATCTTGGAGAAGAAAGTGAATGTGTTGCATGTGCTGAATACTGTGCCTTTGTGTGTTATATGTGCCTTTTCCAGTTCATAACATGCCAAAACTTGGAGTAGCAGAAAACTGTACAGGAGTTTGAAAAGTAAGGACTGAGGCAGTAACTGCAGTGCACCCAATGTCTGGATCATATTGTTCTCCACCAAGAGATCAATTCTGTAGTTTGCTTTTGTGTCTTTTATTGTAATAAAAGTCCTGAAGAGGGTACATGGGCATGTGGGTCTCCACGTGGCTGAGGCCACAGAGCCCATCCTGCTCGCAGCAGGAGGTTGCTGTTGTGGTGACTCTCCTGCCATGGTGACTCTCCTATCGTGGTGGACACTTGAATGCATGTTCTAGTGCAGGGACTTTGCTGTGCAGAAGTAGTTCAGGACTCAGATGGACTGTCCTAGGGCCATGGACCAGGCATCCTGGTACCCACCTCAGGGTAGTTGCACTGCTGAAGGCATGATGGACTCATCCACTTACTCCTCATCATCCCATGGAGCTCAGCATCTCTCACGGCTGTTCTGTTACTGTATTTCTCATGTTATGGATGCCTGAAATAATCCTATGGCAGCATAGTGAAGAGTGAAATGGAAATATAAAGCATCTATACTGTGTGAGTTGAAAGATCCACCCAGTATCTTGGCTCCAGCTATGGCCAGCAACAGGCCCTTATGAGAGAGCATAAAAATGCAAAGTGGTACCTTCCCAGCTACAGGGTTTTTTTAAGGGGCTTCATGAGCCAAAGGCTGCACCCAGTCACATTCCCTCACCACTGGTGGATGTCCATGCTTACATGAATTTGTCTGATCTCTTTTTTAATTCATTTATAAGTTTAGCCTCTGCAACCTCCATGAACAGTTAATTTCACAGTTTAATAAGATGTTAGGGGGAAAGATATTTCTTTCTCATTGTTTTAATCCTGCTGCCTGATAATTGGGGTGCCTTCTAATTCTCATAGTGGGTGGAAGATTGAGTAATTGTTCCCTGTTTACTTCAGTTATCATTATAAACCTCTATTATCTCCCCTCTCAGCTGTCTCTTGTTTTCGGCTGAAGAGTCCAAATCTAATTAGTCTGTCCTCATTTCTGCAAGGCTGAAACCAGCTCAAAATAATTGCCAAGCACGATGCTAGCACACTGTCCAAATCATACTTACAATCCTCCGGAGGTTACTGGGCTACTTAAAAATCCAATGGACATCTTTACAAGGCCCACTATGAATGCAACGGGCATGTACAGGGCACTCGGGGCAGAAGGATAACACAATAAATACGTGACACTTTTCTTACACAGTGTCACTTTTGATCAGCTATGAGGTGTAACTGAATGCGCTGGTAAAGACCATGTTCTTTTATGCATACAGGAAACTTGCACCTGGCTCAGAAACACCTGAGAAGATGCCAAGTAAAGTATGCTTCAATTCTGATTTCTGCAGAATGGGAAAAATTGGGACAGACCTTTAATTGGGGAAGTTCAACAGTGGGAGTTCTGTAGTGGTCTGTCGTTTTCTGACATGGTTAAATCCAGCTGCCAAAGAACGGATTGGGTCATCGTACACCAAGAGCTAAGATGTTCCAAAACGCATTTATAAGTGCCTGTATATAATTTAAAGCTGTCAAGATTATATAAAATCATACTAGCAAATGAACCACAGGTACAAGAACGAACACTTTAGATACACTTCATTCAAACTAGATGAATATCAATATCCAACTTGTCTTTGGCCAAGGAAGAGGGTTCCGTCCTGTCATTATACTCTTCTCCATGTCACAGTATCTGTTCTTTGCAAACTAATCTTTTAATGTTCACATCCATTACAGTATGTAAAAATGAGACAGACATAACTTCATCTATATGCATTTTAAAATCAATCTATGATTTCATAAGCCAAATAAAGAATGAGACTCTACTGAGTACAAATGGACTCTGCAATCGCAAAGCTCCAAGTCTACTGAAATAATCTGTATAGATTTCAAGTGACATGAGTTCCTTTTAGATTTCACATGTAACCATGGCACTGCAATGTACTATAAATTCAAAATAATCTCAGCAGCCACAAAGGCTCTTTGATCAATATCACACACAAATTTCTGTGCAAAGCCTGGTCTGAAGTTTTGTTTAGAAGACACTTTTCCCTCTGACAGTATTTGTCTCTCACCTGCCATACACACAAACTGTGTTTTCACTTCCCACATGGCTGTCGGGGATCCAGCAGTTTGGGCTCCTCCAGGCACCTTTGCAGGGCAGTAGCACTTTGGCCTCCTGGTCCACCTCAGTGTAGGCTGGTCCCTTCCAGTTTGTACAAACTTCAGAAATACAAACTGTAGAATGCTAGAATACTATTCTAGAGATTTAGAGATTTCTAGAATACTAGAAATACTGGAACTGGAGGAAAACCAGATTTTGAAACATCTAAATCTTCTGTGAGATAAAACTGGCTGTCTTTTTCTCACTCAGCTCTAATTTAACCAAGCATTTTATCATGTGAAGAAATTTAATAACCTTTATAAACCAGAGATTTAAGTTCAGTGATGAGTCCCAGATTTTCAGATGATATTTACACTTAGAATATGAATATTGTCTTGGCTTCATAGAGGGAGATGGAGGGAAGTTCCTGAATGGACATGAGGTATCTTAAGCATAAAGAAAATACAAGCTGAACACTCAGTTGTGTAAACAAAAACAACAAAAAAAGCAAAAATTGAAGTAGTGTCACTTATAAACCCTGACAACTAATGAACGTTCAGATCTTGGAGATTTATATGTGGAAAAATAGGATGTGAAAATGCAGACAGGTACCTGAAGAGTGACATTCTGCTGGCTTTGTACTTGTGCCTTGTGGGGCTGCCATGCACAGGCAGAAATTGGGCAGCAAGGAGCCAAGTGAGTGCCCTGACTTTGCTCCCAGAGGTGCTCAGTTCTGGCCATTTGGAGCAGGAGGCTTCTTTCAGGCAGTTTCTCCACACTGAAGATTACACTTTCTGAACTTAACCTTGGCTCTTCTGAGGTCATTCTGCCTTGCCTTATTTCCCCTTCATCATTTTGCACAAATCAAGTGCAGCTTCATCCACCCAAGTGTGAATTATCTCCCTGCAAGTCAGCAGTGCTGGGAAAAATCTTGCCGTGGCCAGCATCTTTTAAATTGCTTAGTATTTTCCACATTATGAAGATTATTTGTCCAGTGACTGTCACCTGCCTCTTCCTTATCCTTCTTCTAGGCTAATAAAAAACCTAGCTATTAATACATTCAAGCAACCTGGTGTAGTACTTCCTAGATAAGATATATATAAGAGATATCATTCTACCTGGCTATGGAAAATCAATTTTCAGGCTCTTGAAATGGAAAGAAAACTCCCTAGTGCAGCAAAATCAAACATCCAAACGTTCATCCAGCAAAAAACTAAACATTAATTCAGACCTTGAGACAGAGTCCCAGATCACTGTTTTCTTCTTTGCTTTTCTAAAAGTGATGTAATGCCCTCATTTATCTTCAAGTAACTATAGTAACGTTCTTGTTCTGGAATTGGGATATATTTCAAGGCACACATTTAAGGAAATGTAAATCCTGATAAATCATGGGTCCTGGGCTCTTTCAGTCGCCTTTAGGACTCAGAAGGCGGGCACAGGGGGCACCAGTCCTCCACGAGGCTAATCTCTTGAGTAACCTATGGCTGAACACAAAAGCTACCTCTTGCAGGTAGCTGAAAAGGAAAATCCTGAGTTTTCTGAAGTGTGGTGGTACTCAAGAATGATCCATGGAAGCAGGTAGAAATTAATTGGTCCTGAGTTTTCATCTGGTCACTCCTTAAGAGTGTAAAATGAATTTGAAGTGAAGCTGAGGAGAGTTTTACAGACACTGAACACGGGTGTAAGCAATTACCTGGGCTGGGTGTTGGCAGCAAACAAATACTGACATGACAGCAATTTCTTAACTCCTTCCTTCCCTTCTTAACTTCTCCTTCCCTTCCCTGCTCACCTGGGTATCAAGGAACAAATTGAGATACATCAGTGGCTCACCTCAAGCCCCATAGAAGTGTCCTCTCTCATACATGTGATTCTCTATGTTATGAAGCTGGTGACCTGCCCCCTCGATCTCTATTTTGTTTTGTTTTTCATGTTAGGAGCATTACAGGTGTGTTGCACGGTATAACTACAAGGTGTGTTACGTGGTGTAACTGCTGAGTAAAGCAATAAGGAAGGAAAGACTCAGAGCCAAGACACAGATGCAGGAAAAGCATCTGTCAGGGAGTACAGCCTTAATCTCCAGTGACTTGTGCTTGCATTGACGTTAGACAGCAGGAAGTGTATGTTCTTATATGTATCTGTGTGATTCCTGGTTGTTTTTATTTTATGTCTGTACTGCATTGTTTTCCCTGCAGCAGTGTGCCCTGGGTAGGTCTGATCCTCTGGCAAGGAACAGAATTAGAGACAGTGGGGCTGTGTCAGTCTAGCAGAAGACATGCTGGGGTGGTGGGATTGTCATCAGCAGCTGCTCGCAATGCAGCAGAGCGGCTCTCAGGAATGCCTGCCGAGTGCCAGGCTCTCAGAAAGATGCTTCTGATATAATCCCAAGCAAGCGACAAGGATTATTTTGGTCAGCTGTAGCTCTTTTAATTACAGATGATTCTGTAATTTTGGAAATCATCTATCCTCTTTATTTAAAACCAAAACCCACAAGTGTTCACCAAATATACACAAAGGTGTAGAAATGGTGATGTTGAACACAAAGTTCTCAAACATACAGCTTTGATATATGTTTTGTGTGTTAACAATCATGAACATCCATGCTCTGAGAGGCTGGTCTTTCTTGCTGTGCTTAGTGCAGATCTAGCGTGAGGAGAAATAGAACATCTACTGATTCACTGATCTGGTAAATAGTAGATTTTTCAGGTAATATCCCCAAAGAGTAAAAGAAGAAAAGCATGTCTATTGCATGCTAAAGACACAGTGTAGAGACAGTAGATCCAGCAGACATTCTGTGCTCTGCTCCTTATTTCTAAGAGCTACACACATATTAGTAATTTTAAATTCAAGCATAGATTTCACTTTCTATTTATATTATTTCAAACAAGTGTCACGGAATAACTCAGTCACTGGACAGAATCAGTTGTATCTTACTATGAAATGCCAAAAATCTGCTGTGTGTCACACCACAGGTGTGACAGGAAACTGGGAAATCAGCTTCAAACCCCATTTAAAAGCTCTGTTTAGAGACTCCCATGTTCTGATCCATGTCACAGTCACTGTACAACAGTGCTCCTACACAGAGCTTGTGACCAGCTCCCACACCCAGGGCTTTTTTGGCTCATGTAGATCACATTAAGGTGCTTAAGTGTACTAAGGCACCCTTCTGTTGCAGCTGAACTGATGCTTCCATTCCCCATGGTACGCTGGGAAGCTACAGGTCCTTCACAAATAGGTGGGACTCCTCTACAGGTGGAGCACGTGTACACAGAGCCCTAACCCAGCAGGGCAGAAGCCCGGAGAACTTCAGCCTCTCTGCTGCCAGTGTTTGCAGCAGTGGCCACTGCACACCACACCGTGCAACTGCCCAGTCTCTCCTTTCCTGCCTTCCCACCCCAGCTCACCTCTCTCTGTGTCCTGCCCAGCAAAGACCCATCTTTGGAAGAAAGCAGAATTGAATCACCAGTTTTTCAAGGGATTTGCCTATGAAAATGGCTTTGTTTATATAGAGCTCCTCCTTATGCTCAAAATGTGCAAGCTGAAATGCAGCAAGCTGTGCAGCAAGCTCTGGTTGAAGACTTACTTTTTTCCTTTGCAGATCCCCCTGGATCTACTCAATTTCCTCCTGCTCATTGTGCAATTAAAAACTGAAATGGGAATGTGATAGTTCAACCCAATACTGAGGCCTCTGTGGACAGGCACTTCATTTCTCTTCTATCTGTTGTAATGGCAAGTCCCCACAGTTATTCCCCTGGTGCTCTGCTGTACTGGTCTGGGGAGAAAGTCATTACCCTTCTCAGGGAACAGCTCCATGGTGTGCAGTTGTCAAAGGCCAGAAAAATCAAAAAGCTGTTACTTTTGAATCAAGGCAAAAAAAAGAAAAGAAAAGAAATGGAAAAACAAATTTTGGAAGCTGCAGCAGTTTTCTCAAGGACAGCTGTAAATGGCACTTACTGCATACAAATAGGAGCCAGCAATGATGACAAGAAAGCAGCAAATAAACAAATCAACGACAATGCCAACAAAAAAGTGTTCTGCTGCCAAGAACATACTTTATCTCTCATTAGCATAATTATTGCTTAGAGTTTCAACTCCAAATGCCACAAACAATCAAAAAGTTATGTTATGCTTAAATATTTTGTCATTTTTTGGCAAGAAGGCGGACTTAGGGAGAGCAGGGTATGAATTGCATAGCTGCCCTCTTCTCTGAAGTTATCTCACTCCTTTGAGGAATTACCCTCTTGCACTGATAGGCCAATGGCAGCCAATCCTGATAGGAACCAGTGTAGTCCCTCTGTAGCAGAGGGAGCTGCTGCCAACCTGCTACAGCTTTTAGATTTTTAAGGTGCTGAAAACAGAACCAAGGATTTTCGCCAAAGAAAATTTCACACCGAACTTTTTACTCACAGGGAAAGGTTGGGAAAGGCACAGAGCTAAAGTCTGGTCAAGGAAAGTTGTTTAGATTGTTTTTCATGGATATTGCTCCAACTACCTCTTTCTCCGAGCCTTACAGTGTACATAGACAGAGCCTAGGGACCCAGATGGACACTGAGCAGAAGTTTGGTGCCAGCTGGGAAGGAAGTGAAAGAGCAAGCAGTTGGGACTCCCTCAAGCCAGAGAAAAGAGAGAGGATGGCATTTCCCAGTCCCCCTTGAGGAGGTGCTTTTAACTGTGTATAAAATTATCACATATCCTTCCCAATATAACCTTATATTTAAGCAGTGAAAAATCTGCTCGAAGACAGTAATTTTTACCTATCCTGATCCATTCCATTTAACTAGGAAAATAGGTACTGGTGTTTTGAGAAGCAATGACATTCTTGAGTCTTCTATGAACAAATAAATATGAACTGCATATTTCTGCCTAAATACTGCACTTTCTGCTCTCAAGGATGGTTCATATTGTTTCCAAAATAAATTTAAGGGAGCTTTACAGGTAATCTCCCTGGGATTAAAGTCCTGAAGCTGATGGAGCTATGTATAATGGATCTACCTCTGAGAAGTCACATCAGGTGTGCAGCTCTGGCAGTGACTCACCATCAGAAGGACCTTTTAGAGTCAAGTCCACCCTTGTTTTATTGCAGGGGCTGCTGGGTCATTACTTCTGGAAATCAATTCTAAAGTGTGACAGATGCTTTCAGCTTGCAGAGCTATGCACTGTGGCAGGCACCAAATAGCTGCAGTGCTGCTGTGGCTTCTGTGGAGTCTGTTGATAGCTGGTGGCTATAATTAGCAGAGCCCTTTATGCAACTGTCATGTCCCTGAGAGAAATCAATGCTGCAGCATTGTTTTACCTTCCTTGCCTTACCTAGACTGCTCTAAACTGAAATGCAAACGCAGCCACGAACTGCAGGCTTTGAACCATATTTTAAAGAGCTTCATTAATGTATTACACTGTTTCAGCTGTAGTATAAGGCAGTAAGGAATAAAGATATTTGCTCATATAATCGCCTGGGGAGACCTCAGGGCTGGAAATCTTTAACAGGTTAGACAGATATTTAGCAGGTATGACACAGTATCATTTATCCCGTTGGTTGGTTTAGAAGCCCCCCAGAGGTCCCTGTTTTCCTTATCTTGTGATGATTCTGTACGTGTGGGATGATCATGTTACTTACAAATCGTTTGGCAAACTGGAGGACCAATAAAGCTTAATTGGGCTCCTGTGTGGATTCCCTTACATCTAATAATGTGGATGGTGTTTACAATTCTTTTAGGAAAAGCATGTACAGAAAATTCTCCCTCCACAGCGTATTCTGTTGTTGTAAATCTTACAGGACCAGAATACCTCTGAGACCTGCAAAGCTTTGATTGAAATCGGCTGGTTAGTGCAGCAGTTATTAGACAAGTGCTGACACACTTTGTTACCTGCAAGCAAGCACAGAGTGATCGTGCAAGCCCTATTGCACCATGAAAACAGGTTGAAATGTGAAGCTGATGGAGGAGCCTTATGTGGCAATTTAACAAATGACCACTCTATGGGGGAAACACGAGGAGGTACATAAGGTTTTAATTATACTGATTATGGAGCGGATTTTTTAGTGCATTGCAGCCATAATTTTGTGATAATCAGGCAATTCAAAGCCATTAGAAGCTCCCCTTAAAATTTTCTCATCTATGTTGTGTCACTGGTAAAGGAACCTGAGTGTACCATTGTATCTGATTCCTTTATAGTGGTCATCACTGGTAAAACACTAAGGACTGTAATATGCACTAAGGACTTATTAAGTGGAATTAAAACAAGGCATGGACTAGTAGCATGAATTTTATGTGGTATTTTATTTTTGTATGCTTCAATGCCATCTACACCTGAAGGCACAATGAGAGCCGCAGGTGATGAACTCATGCACGAGTTTAGTGCTGATGATTTCTTCTTACAGAAGGTAGAAGTCTTGGGATTGTATTTGACCTCCTGAACTTCTGTGTAACATTGCAGGAGTGTATCCACTCTAGCATCTCCTGTGAGAAAACCACAGGAGAATGAACCAAGGAATGTTAGTTAGCCGTGTTTTTTCATAAAACTCTCTCTCTCTCAATAGTGACAAGAAAATGAGGGAAGTTGAGTGGGGAATTTCTTTGAATCTCAGAGGTTGTTGCAGATGATCATTAAAAGAGCTGGTCTAAGGACATGGAAGAGGGAGCACATTAAGGAACAGCATCCTTGTTAGGGCAGAGAGTGATGCATTCCACATCCGGTGGAGGTAGAAACTATGCTTTTTTTTCCATATCTTCTGCTGACACAAGAGGGAATATGTAAAGTCAAAGGAATCATACTGAGCCCAGGTCAGAGGAGCTAATTAAACACTGTGTGGATCTATCTAAATAAGTACAATGTATTAAAACAAAACTGACCAAGAGATTCAAGTTTATCTTTCTGCTGTGGTCCTTGTTTTTCCCACTTTGTGCACTGCTTGCTTTCTCAGTGTGCATGTCTACAGTTTCATGCAAATTTATCCCCAGGGTTTCTGAACAAGAAATGTGTAGGTGACCAGCCAGTGTTCATGGCAAAATTGGATGGAAATATTCTGCTCATCTTTCATTTGCCTGCAATAGGTCTTCCCTTCTGACTAAATGCCAAAATGCTGCCTGTAAATTAACAAATGGGATGCACTGGAGTTCAAGACTGCAAACAGGCTAAGGAAAAAATGTGCCACTGATGTCTGCCGCAGGCTAAAGCTGTTAAAAATGCCACTCAAGCTTCCTTCACACACATGCATGAGGAGGAATCATCCAGGGGAAGCCACTGGACTTTGATGACCCTAGCCTTATTCCAGCGGATTTGATGGGTAGGGTGGAGGCAGTGGGAGCAAGCCCCGGAAGCACAAGTTAAAATAGATTATTTGTCCATTCAGTAGCTTGGGGTTTCCTGTTGTCACATCTTACCCACTGCTGACTTTTGCTGATCTCTGAGATGGAGGGTGATGAAGTTCTATGCCTGTTTCCAGACTGAACAGGGAGTTTGAGATCTCTACCCTTATTCCAGCTCAGATGAGTGAAACATGCTGCCAGTGTGCTGCCATCCTTCTGCCTTCTCTGGGTTGTTTATGCAGAGCTGCAAAGGTGGACACAGCATACTGCTGGGAATGACAGCTTGCAGACAGCTCTGTCCCAGTCAGACTGCTTAAGAGGGGCAGGGCAGCAAAGAAAATACTTTCTTTTGGGTTAGTTTGGGGTTTTTTTGACATGTCTGTCTTTAATTAGCAGCCTATAGGAAAAAAACTACGCAAAATAGTTTTTCCCTTGCTTTCTTAAACTCTCTGGTGCCACCCGTTTGTAGCACACGGTGTACTGATGCTGGATTCAAGACTACAGCAGCCGGGGTAGGTAGCATTTTAATAATGCATGCATGGTCTGCTTGTCAGAGCTCTTTTCTCTTTTCACACCAGTACACCAGTGCTTTCCTTATGTGACAACAGGAATGTTCCCTCCAGACTACCCTGTGTACAGTCACTCCACACTGCTTTCAGAGCCCAGGCAGCAGATGCAAATGATCAAGGGTGCATAAATCTTCAGCAGAAGGCAAGGCTGGTATGCGATGGAAGGGTGAACCACTGATCTCTGGATACCTTGCTGTCTTGTCCTGCCGCTGGCTATTTTAGCAGTTTCAGCAGCTTTTTGAGGTATACCAACTCTACAGTTCGCTGCTGGTTCTTGTCAACAAAGAAGATTCTTGCCAGGGATCATTTCTGATGGAAGGATTAAAGCACAAGGATGAAATTGAGAGGGAATCAATTTCGATTTCCAAGTCTTTAGATGCATGAAAGATGTTTTAGCTTTGGAGTCAGAAAAACTGTATCTGTGCTGATATGTGTTATGTTTGCTTCATCTAGCTGCTGAAGAAAAGAGACTTCACTCTCTTTGAAGTTTACCCTTCTGAGCTTAGTGCTGGTACAAGTAACAGAAGTGGCAGCTCTACCCTTTGAAGATGCCTCATTTCTGTCTCAGAGTTTCCTTAATTTTTTCCTTTGGAAGCTGAGGGAGCTAAGGGAATACAGAGCTAGTGTGAACTCAATATCACTAAGGCTCTAAAGTCCTGGCAATAAGAACACTGTAATAAGCTGAGTGTAGCAGTAGCATCATCATCATCAGGTTTCATCACGTCTATCCCTGACGGAAAACACTTTATTTGTTCTGCTGTCTCCATGGAGTGTTGTGGTGTTGGAAGTGATTCCCTCACCATGACTACAGAGGGGTGAGTCTTGTAACTTAGCACCGCCATTAGCCACATAAACCCAGATGAAGCAACACCCTACAGCACCCCACCAAATCCATTCAGACACCAGAGTTCCTCTAGCCCCTTAGAGATAAGTATTACTGGAGCCATTTCATCGTATATTTTACATTTTCCATTTACTTTTTCTGTGTTCTTAATTAGCAATTAATTTTACAGCATCATTGTGACTTCTTGATTATTCAAACTCCTTTTCTTTATTTAATACACTATAGACAGATGAAAAAAAAAAGTTAAAAAGTTCAGCCTCTCCCAGTCATTTTCATCATTAATTTCATCCATTTCTCATTTTTAATTGCTGTGTTATCTCTCTAGCTTCATTCCCACTCCAATATATTAGGGGGGAAAATCCATCTAGACCAACCTTCTGGTTTCTCCTAGCCCCTTTGGCTAACAGTAATTCATTCTAGGGTTTTAATTGCATTTTTAATTAAGGCTGCTACAGCTATTGGCTTGGAGCCTTTCATCATGCACAGTATTTTTTTAGCATGCAAAGCAGTGCACGCTACTCGACAGGGACAGCCTCTCACAGAGGCAGAGGTACAAAGTGGAGCCTGTAATGTTGTCTGCTTTAAGAACCTGGGCAGGGAATATGGAGATGTTAGTTAATTTCTTAGCTGTCTCACATGTTTGGGTTTAATTTAGTCACCTCATCACTGTCTCAGTTCTCTGCCTGTAAAATATCCTCTGTTACCAGCTAGTGACACAACTTACAAAAAACACTCAGCCTCCTTCTGCCTCAATCATCCTACTATTAACCAGCAGGTTCTTTATCACATGCCCTCACACAGGCACCAAATAGCCCCTGCCTCAGCACCAGCACTTGTGGCATTTGCAGGATGTCAGGATGGCTGCCTTCTCCCACATATGTGCCAAAACCCTGCATCAGTTGTTTTCCCATACCCAAAACCTGTACCTACTGCACAGAGCCCAAGAATGGAGTAATGTGGCTGCCTGTCCCTACCTAAACCTTGCCCTTCCTCTGCACGTTTGCACATCCTTTGTGAGACCCAGGATGGGAGTACCTGCTCTCTGCTGTGAACAGAGAGAAAACCCATCCTGTCCCTGCTGAGCGCTGCAGCTGTGCCACCTTAAGTGGAGCAGTCACACACCATTAAAGCCCAGTTAGTGTAGAGCACACTCACCTAGCTGTGGGTTCAGTGATCTGCTGTTACTTCACTGCATATGACTCATCTCTCTGACCTTGTGTTAACATAAAATCCAGACTGCTGCTAATAGGAGTTGTATTTAAACAGTTGTAAGGGAACACCCTTGACACTGCGGTCATTAAAAACTGCATTATTTCATTTCCAAGAGTGCACAGATTTTAGCTTTCACACCCTAGCCGAATTCTAACTGAGCATTTACTTTTTGCATCTCAGAGTGGTTTCTGTCATTTTTTCCAGCAGCTACAGTTTTGCCTTCTCCCCTAAACCCCACTGGATTGCTCGTACACTGTCCATAGTGCCACAGAGAATGAAGCTGTTAGCATTTCTGTATATTTGGAAAACATTCTGAGAAGAAAAGACAGCATATGATAAGAATGTATCTTATTAGTAATTGACGTATTCTTCCAACTGTTCTGAGTGTTCATAAAATTCTCTGAGTTTCTCTAATGCAATGTGAGCTGTAAGAACAGTCACTGCTTACACAGTGATAAACTGTGTAATCACAAAGGAACCTGAGGTGTCATAATTGCTCCGGCTTCAGATTCAGCAGATTTCACAATGCATTAGAAAAACATAACCAGCAATAAGACTGCAGGGCAATTAGTTCAGTAAAAGCAGGATGGACTTCTTGTAAAACAAGCTAACATACCTCATTTATTTCAGCTTCTGCGAGAAAATCTCTTTAGGAAGAAATTAATTACTTAAATTTCTCACTGGCAGCCAGGAGCTTCTGACAACCACTGAGCCAGGAGCTGACACAAGCACAACGTTTAGGAAACTGGTATCAGATCAGCCCTTCCCATAGTGAACCCCCTGGCCAGTTTCTGAGGAACAACTGGTCAAGCTGGAGCTCACAGGTTCCCCCTGCCCAGCGGGGACAATCCCAACAATGAGAAATGGAGCAGCTGCACAGAATAATTCTAGGAATAATTCATAAATAACTTTCAAAAAATTATTAGCATTTCAAAGTTAGTCAGTAGTCAAACCTACTCACTCTGATATGTCACCCAACAAGGTTTATTCCTATGAGTCCCAGATGTCAGAAGATGTTTGTCCAACTAAAGTGTCGGGTATTAGACAAGTTTTCAGTACTGTTGTTATTCCTTGGAGCCATGCATACTCATAGGCATTCCCATGAACAAAGGGACATTTTTCTCACATAGAAAGAGTTTCAAAGCCCAAACTTTCTTCCAAATTACTTCCTTTCAGGCAGCAGAATATCAGGATACAAAATGTAAGTGAGGCTTATCTATTCGTCACAGCTACTTTTCCTCAGATTGTGTACATGGTAAGGTGCCCTCTCACTGGAAACTAAGTGTAGCTCTACGCTGAGCCATGAATAAGGCTCAGTGACTACAAAGTGACAGATGTTTGTAGTGTTTTGGCTCTTCAGACTTGATGCTGCAGAAGAGAAACATATGCGTCGAACTGGTCACAGGGAGACTTAATATTTCCTGACAGTCCATTTGAAGGTCTTACCAGGTCAGACACAAAAGTCCTCTGAAAATCACTACATTGATTCCACACACAAGTTTAACAATTACCTACATTCTGCTCAGTGGGAATCACAAATCAATCCTTGTGATGCTCTCCAAGATGGCAAATCCAGGTGACAAGCAAATAGGTGTAGTTCTGGATGTAAAGAATATTCCTGCCTTCTGAGCTGCTGGGACAGGTAGATGACAGCAGCATTTGTAAGTAAAATTTGGTAGGTAATTGAAACAGTCAGGTTTAGTGATATTTCTTAGACCTTCACCAAGTCTATTTTAGAAGCTTTTAATGCATAATTATTTGTACATCCCTACTAGTGATTCATTAATGTCATTAATTTCTTTACAAATCCTTGAGCTTCACTGTATTCACACCTACTAAATTTTTCAGCCCCTTTCTACTTTTTCTTGATAGCGAGAACCTTTTTTTCTAAGCGTTTTTTCTTTTTTTGCTTTTCATTACTTTTTCTTTTGAAAGCATTTTAAAAGAACTGTTTGATACAATGATATTTATTAGAAAATTATAACCCTTGCAGGCTTTTGAAGCACCCTGTGGAGTTTAAAGGAGGATTGCATCTTCTGTAGAATGTTACGAGAAGCCTCAAGAGTATTGCCAAAAGATGCTTAAAACACTTCAGAGGTTTTGAGTGCAATTTTCTGTAGAATCTTTTGAATGTGTCCATAATTCTCCTGGAACTTTAATAAGGCCTTTTGAGACAATCTTAGCTCTATTTGTTGATGGATTTGCTGTGTGCCATTTCCTTGAAAGTTCATGGCCTGAAAGCCAAATTTTTACATGTCCAAGACCCTTTCCTTTACTTTATTTGGGCACTACTAATGGGACTTAGTACGAGTATATAAGCAAAAAAGGAAATTAGGTACTATCTGTGTGTTTGGGAAGACACAAATGATGTGTCTGAGAACACTTTCAAAGTCATGGGAAGGAATCACTTCTCTGGTTTCAGTGGGTGTTGAGCCAGGCTGTTTCCAGAAGGGGAGTTTCCTTGCAATTTTTCAGCCTTTGAGTAATCTCTGTGAACCTCTCCTGGCTGCTTCATGTGCTTTGCATTTTCTTTGTTCATCTATTTTTAAATAACCAGACCGACACACTATTCTGGTTCAATTTACTCTTCAATATTGATTTTTTAGGCTGACATATGATTTGCTCCCATGACTCTTTGCAGTGACAGCTCTTTGGAGTCAGGAGTTTTTGATAAAAGAAATCGCGTTGTTTCACCAGCCACGCGGTCTGTGGGCCAGGCAGGCCAGGTCACCTGAGCTACTCACACTGGAAATCATGGCTCTACTTACATGACAAGTTAGTGAAAGTCCACGTGTATGTCCTAATTATATTTGAAATATCTGAACTCAACATTGTATGGTTCAAAATGTGCCAAAATGGGAGATGCTGCCTTACCTACCTAATGCAAAAATTGTTCCTTTTTTCTTTTTATGCCAGAGTTTAAAGTTAATGGCTTAATCAGGTTAAAGTTTCAAGTACAGTCAGAATTCATGTGGGTTGAGGTATGATCTTCACAGTTCATTTCTGGCTAACAAGGGCAACTATTTCTTCTGAAAATCAGAGGTCCCAAAGAGAAAATATTTCCACTGCATTATACTTCAGTTGATTTAAACACAAATCCAGCTGTGCCTGAACACCTGAGGACGAGGTGTACCTGGTAGAGGAGAGGGTCACCTCTGCTCTTCTCAAGGATGAAGGCATCCACATCAGAAATGCAGATGGGACAAAGCATCTACGTTGTTCTTGTATATTCTGCTCAACGCTGGCTAATGATCTGGCCTTGTGCATGTTTACTTCTCATTCCCTCCCTGTCACTGCTCAGAGACTGATTTTGGGGGGCATATCTGAGCTGGTCAAATGCTAGAAGTGGACTGGAAGACAAGGAGGAAAGGATCACGGAGGCTTGCCAGCACTGCGGCAGCCACTATGGGAATGCACACCACCAGGACACACGGCAGAGATACGAGGTGGCCAGGGGACACCACAGGTTGCCTGTGTCTCTCTCCTCTCTCCAGCTCTCCACCCTGTTCACACCCTACCTGCTGTAGGTGTACCCAGAAGACATTAAAGCATAGCAATGTCTTGATAACCAGATGAACTAGCAATACGGTGTCAACAGTTTCTTTAGGAGCCACTCTCTACTCTTCAGTGTATTTTTCAAAAAACAAGCCTCAACTTGGAAACAGCCACCACAGGTGGGTGAGTAAAAAAACCTAACCTTATAAGTGATGGCATTATTGTAGGCAAAGAAAAAAACCAAGAAAAGTTGGTCAGTTGGCATATTTTCTGCAAAAGCACAGCTATATAAATATCTTTCATACAAAGAACTTTTTTTTCTTTATTTATATAGTAAGATTGCAGAATAAGAGAAAATATTATATTTGCTGCAATTTCACTGCTCTTTATATAGAGTAAATAGCACTTCATATACACAAGCACCACTTGTAAAATACAAAATAGAGACATTTATAGTAAAATTCTGTACTATCCTTAGCTACAGATGAATAGTTTTCCTCACAAATTTACAACACGCAATACATAGAGAAAACCAAATGATAACAAATTATGCCACAGGAATGAGACTGCATCAACTATTAGATTATCTTTTATAGCTAATATAAAGACACTCTCCTGAAAGCATGCCACAGGGTCATAATTTTCAAAATAGGAAGGCTATGCTCTGGAACTATATACTTCATAAGGACTACAGTCTGCAGAAATGCTAAAATGCACTGAGAGGAGTGACATTTAAATATAATTATAGACAGATTTTCAAACTCAGCAGACAATATAATTTCCTCTGTAGTTTAGTGAAGCTATTTTAAAAATAGCTTTCTTGATTATTGTATTTTCATAACCAGTACCATTACAATATAAAATGATGAAGTGAAAATGCAGTTTTCTGCTTTAACATAACGCAGAAGAAATATGTCTTAGAGAGTTCATTTAGGGGGCTGGAGGAGAGATCTTTTCTTGCTGTAAAGCATCATGCCATTTGTCATCAATTTAATATATAAAAGAAGTGCCTTGGGAGCAAAGTCACAAAAGTACATTGCACAGTTGCATGTAAAATGCTGTGATATATATTTTTCATAAATATTTGATGTTTTAGGATAGTTAGATCCCGATTTTCTTTCAGTCTGAAGTTCCCAGAAGATGGGGAGGATTTATATGATCCTGTGGTAATAGCCCATTTTGTTCTCCCAAAATAATGTCTATCTATCACAGAATATGAATGGGAATGTCTAAGCAGAAGGAAGCCTGTGGCTAAAAATTTTGGAGTGCCTATCTTCAAGTTTCAGGATTGGTGTTTAGGGAATTAATCACAAGACCACTGGCTTTCCTAAGCTGTTACAGGTTCTTTTCTGCAATGGTCCTTCAGGTATGTTGTCCCTTTTGCCTTTGGAAAATCGTAGATGGGCCACATATTGCCATATGAGGGAGAAGGCAGCAAGCCAGCAGCTGCAGTGTCCCTGGCATATGTCACACATTTCAACCACAACCTGGACACCATGGGATGCCAGCTCTGCCTGAGGTGCTGTGCTGGAAGGTAAGAACTGCACACCAATAGGATTTTTCATCCATTGACATTTAAACTGAAAACAACTGCTGTTCTTTAGTGGAGGATAATATTTGTTGAATCATTAGCAGGGGAGGGTGTCAAGTAGAAAGGGCTGATGGTGATTGGCATCAGAGCAGCTGGGACATGGATGAATTTTGGACATGCCTGCATGCACACAAACATACAGAAAATCCTGCAGGAATTAGTGACAGGTAGAGTGTGGCCCAGAAAAGCAGCAAGGTAAGACACTGCCAGGGAATAAGACTTGCTGGCAGAGGCCAGCTTGGAAATCAGACATACCTTCTACATGCTGTAGAAAAATACACTTTCCCTGTGCTTTGCACACAGACTTATTTACTGGCAGCAAACAACTGATTCCATCATTATCCTCTCCTCCATGCGGTGAGTTTGGTCACTGGGGATTAGAGGTTTAGGAGGCAGGCAAGTCCTTCAGGAGATTGCAAAAAAGTACTGCTATCAACTGTACATGTCAGCTCCTAATGATGTCAGTAGGGGTTTGCTGGCACTCCAGACTATGTTATTAAATGCCTCTCCCCATCTCATGGTGACCGGGCTTCAGAAAGTGATTTGTTTCTATGACTCCATTTTTCAGATTTAAATGAGAAAAACAGAATTTCCTCACTCAAAGGCTGTTAGGAGATTAAAAGCACTGAAACTTTCTCTCTTTTCAGTGCTCAAAATCATTAAGCTGTTCAGTAATTGTGGCACAGTAATATCATATAACACCTTAGATAAATTTTGTGGCTGAATAGATTTGATAAATGCATGAGGATATAAATATTCAATAATATTGAGGTTCTTTGCAACCCTGGACCAAATTGCTATGGTTTTGGATAGTAGGAATAACCATCATCATCTTCTTCACCAGTATAATCCTATAAAATCTCACCCATTGTGTGATTCTTGTAACTATTATTATCTGACAAGTAGTACTTCTGTTCTAGTTGCCTTAAACAGTTTAAGGCAACTCCACAAGATTCTTTCACTGATTTCCAGTAGGGGAAACTTGTCCTTACTGAAATTCTGACAGGACAGCATTCAGCCTCTAGCTGCTTGCTGGATATTCTGCTTGAGTTCTCATGTTTGCTTCAGTTGTGGACTCGACTGAGAATCCTTTGAGGACTAAGGGGTCTATTCAGCACTAATTGAAATGCTTAATATCAGTGAAGCTTAAATATATATCACCATGCACCCTTCTTACAAAAATCTTACTGAAACATTCTTTTATTACACTCTGATTCTTCTCTGGCTTCTTGGAACATACTATACCTTATATTGCATGATTATAATCAAAGCTTAAATTAACTAAAGAGGAGTATACAGCCCATGAGCTACTTCTATAGACAATACTTTCCTTTTCAATTCAATAATGGGTTTTGGTTGTGCTGAACTTCATCAGGAGATTTATTTTTGCTCACCAACAGTGGTTTGTACTGTTGCAGGTTAAGTTGTACTCTACTGATAATGCTTTTTGAAAAAGAAACTTTTAATGTGGTGTGGTAGGCACACAACATATGAAAGCCTTTGTATTTTATAGTCAAACTAGACATGGTAAGAATTTAACTGTAGTGAAATAGAAGACATCAGTACAATGTGAAAACAATTTATTTGTCCTTATTGGCTAGTGATATTAAAAGTTATTCTAATACCCAATAATATTAGGGTTTCTCCTTTGTCTTTCCTTCTCTGTGCACTGCCAAGAAAAACACTTCCCTTTATTTAATAAACACAAAATAAGGTAATTGCTATTGTGGCAGTACATCTGATTACCATTAATTATAACTTTAATATTAATCATTAACACTTTGATTTGTTTTACGTTGATGAGGCATGTGATGTTGAGTCGAAAACAGAGGTTCAACCAAAGCACAAAACCTGTTAGGAAGATTGTTCCTAACACTAAGCTGTATATCTACTGTCCCGAAGTTAATATCACACCAATTCTGTTTCATTGGAAAACTTATGGTAATAGGGTAACTGCAGCCTGGTTTAAGATTTGATCATTACTTGTTTGCACTAAGGTAATGCTTAGGAATTCATCCATAAAAGGATAGCTTGAAAAATATACATAGTGTTAATTTTATTTCATTTTCCTTTTTATGAAAATATAGTCTTAAATTCACTTTATGGGGTGGGTAGGAGAAGAGGATTTTAACTAGGAGCAAGAAGAGGCACAGGTAGGATTAGTTTAAACAAAGATGTGAGGGAGATAAAGAAAATCACAATGCAGCGTAAAAAGAGAATGCATGGTTGGCAATGTTCAAAAGGGTTGCAAATGTTAGGTCCCAACCTAACATCTTCTCAACTTATTTTGTAGATCTGTCTTAAAATCAGGTGTGGGAGATCAGAAGAGAAATGGTGGCACTGTGAGAGACTTTTCTTTTTCCCCCTGGAAAATGGAATTTTTTAGTCTTTTTTTCTTTATTCCTGGCCAGGCTGAAGACTTGTTTGAAGGATAGCGGGCTGGATTCTGGGGAAGAGATTTTAAGAGGAAGGAATGATCTTCTAGTGTGTGTTGTAATTGTTTCCTATATATGTCTCATGGGTGAGACAGAATAGGATCAGGTCACTGATACTTGTTTTGCCATAACAGCAAGAAAAACAGATTTTGGTGGTAGGGGTGGTGGTGAGGTGTTGTTTTTAAATTGCTTTGTGCATTTGTCAAAGTACAGGGGAAAAAACGGTCAGGTTTTTAACAGAGGTTCTTCTGGATAGACCTACATTTTAAGCCATTTCTTTAACAGCCTGTAGGCCAGACATCTTTTATATTTCCATATCTGGTAAATGTTATAAGAGTGTACAGTGCACTCTGGCAGAAGTGGATAAAACAATAATACTATTGTATCATATTAAAAATTAAGCAACCCAATAGTATAAAAGCTCATATTAAAGTTGTCTTACTTCACAGAAGTTTTTGTCTTTGTTCTGTGATGTTCCTTCTATCTAAGTGGACCTTTTCAATGGAGAGTGTAGAATTTGGCCTTGCTGAAACTGTATTTTTTGTAAACTTTAAAATATCTCACATGACTCAAGATTTGCAAAGGTATCAGGCTGAGTGACAAAATCTTTCTTTTATACTTCTGATAGGTTTGTTACGTTGATTGAAAGTCAGTGGGTGATAATAAGACTCAGACTCAGTTTGGATTGATGAGTCGGATGACACAGTTGAGAAAAAGTAGGACACTGTGGCTTGTGCTCCCTCTAAGTGGATAAAAATAAAGGACTAAATTTTCAAAACATTCAGGTCACTGAAATAGGCTTTGGTATTCATTATAGCAGGTGCATGTGGCAATAGTACCCATGGGCTGTTCCAGACATTGGTTCAGTGAGGCAATGAATAGCACTTATTAAAATTTAACACTGCTGAGGCAGAAGGGTTGCCTGGAAAATGGACCTGTCCAAATAGCATGGCTAGGTGGGAGTATCACAAATTAGATGTTTTGCCCTGTGTTTCTTCATTGGTGAATAGGAATTCCTGCTGACTTCCTTGTGGTAATGTGGGCCTTCAGCTACAAGGAATAAATGCCATGGCTGAGGGTTTCTGGTAGAGTGTGTTGGTCTGTGCTGCACTCCCACTGAAGAACTATTAGGCCTCTGAGCTATCAGGACTAGCCACAGAAACAGACGGATTTGCTCTGCAGGAATGATGAGAGAAGGGTGCTTGTTTCAGTGCTCCCCCCCACCAGGTGCTGGCTGTAAAGCCTGTGCCCAGAGAAGAAGTTGCCTGAGTTCTCCATCCTGCTCGGACAGTTCTAGGAAAGTATTGGAACTTATGCCACCCTACAGTTAAACATTAATCTCCTTTAAGCGGTAGGATCCAAACAGCACAGGAAACACCCAAGGTCAGACACAAGCGTTGTTTTCAGGTATGGCTGAGTATCTGGGTGTATTTCATGTATTAGAGACTGCAAAGATGGGCCTCTCATTAGGATTGCTCTCTAGGAGTCTAGAGCCCTCAAAAGCCAAGTTGCAGTACATCCTAGCTATCAGCTATGGATGCAGCGGGAAAGAGAGATGCTTTCCCAGATCTGCAACCCTACTATCCAACACGGTCTGTTACTTCTTGGGCTGCATCAGGCAGCATTTGAAAGTCATCCTAAGAACCTGCCCTGTATGATCCACATGCAGGGAGTCATATCCAGCCCCAGACTTCTCTACTTCAGCAAAGTATCTTGGCCCGGAGGTGATGTGCAGTTTCCACTAGATCTCCTATGGGCCAGGACCGTTGCGTTGCAAAGGTATTCACTGTTACAAATGATAACATCTTCAGAAACATCTCCAGTCCCCTGATGCCCAACTGCCTGCAGCAGAGTCAAAGAGCGGTCAGTGTCCAGATCAGGCTCCAGCACACTGGCCCCAGTGCATGCAGTCCAAGCGTGCACGCTGTTCCATCCAAGCTCACAGCCCAGGGCAAGGAGGCCTCGGAGAGCAGTGCTGTGCTGTGTACACACATGCTGGGGCCCAGGAACACAGAGTCAAAAGGAGCTGAAGCTGAAAGCTATTTTGACAAGTTAATGTGACCTTTCTGTGAATAGGTAAGAGGCTGTGTGAGCTGTCGGTGAGAACGTCACCACTGCTGGGTCCAAGTTTTTGTCTGCCACTGTAACACAAGTTCAACTCAGCCTCTTGCATAAAATTGATTATACAAGTTCACAAATTCTACAGCAATGCAAACTGAATTAAAACAGGCAGAAGGACCTACCAATACTCCCCAAGGCACCACTAAACTAAGAGACTGGGCCTCAGTTAACCAAAATCAGAAACCATGGAAATATAGCCTAACTACTGTAAAAAGTAATTACAGACAGACCATTTAGTGTGTAATCCTTTCTGGGGCTGTGTGTTTTGAAACTGACCCAGAGAAAGCTGGTGGGTTTTGCTGACACCATCATTTCCCGGGTGCCCAAGAACTTGCACAACATCTTTGAGACAAAACCAAAACTGGTCCCAGAGCTGGTAAAATCAGAATGGAGGCTTGCACACCCACAGCTGTTTGAGTCCACCTCAGCTACTGCATTCATTTATTTCCCACCATAGCCATCTTTAAGAGCAGACTGCCAAGCACAGGGAAGAAGGACAAAAAATTCTACAGAGTAGGTGGAAGAGATAAAACATATTTTGTGACTTGAACCCTTATTTTCAGTACAAAGTATTAAGTATATTAACCATTTTTCTTCTTTTTGACAACTTGAACAAGAGATTAAAAAGACCAGTTCTTCTGGGTGACTGTCATAGGACTTAGGAGGACAAGGTCACTATTTAAAACATCGAATTTTTTTTAATGTAATTCTCCAATAAGGTCACGTTGACATCCTGAATTCTCTGAGCTGTTACGTTCCTTTAGAGTGTTAACACAATCCTACAGGTCACAGGTAATTACCTTTCTACAAAGATATGGCAAAGATATTAGAATACAATAGTGAGGAGTTTGAGGAAGCATGCTATGTCTATAATTATATAAAACCACGTATGTATATACATCAGTGTGTGTATTTCTGTACATATATGCAGCCCTCATCTCCACTGGACCTTTCCCTCTTAGAGCAACCAGGCTCCTTTCTGGATAATGTCATTGGGTAAACCTGATGGCAAATATACATGACATTATTTTTTCCATGACATGAAATGCTTATCTTAATAAAACAGCTATTTATCATCTATTCTACCTGAACACCAACATCATTGGTTAAATATGAATACTAATTGCAAATCTAAGGAAAATTACATTTACACTGAACAAGGATGACTCACTCAATAAAGAAATTGTGCCTGACCATGCATATAAACTTTCTTGATTCTAAACACTACTACTTTATGATGTAAACCTTCCCCTAAAAATAGCTCCAAACTAGGCACATTCATTCCCTTGCTATCACACATCAGTGGTCTTAACCTTTTTGGACAGTGTTGCACCATTAGGTTAATAGCATAGAATGCTCTTTTTGAGGAAAACACTAAATCTCAAGCCTTCTCCCCTCCCTCTCAAGTAGAATTCAGCCAGGCAGGATGTTGGAAATGACATGAACATGGACACAGATTCCACTGACTCTTTCTCTTCCATGGCAATATTTCTACTGTCACCAGTACGGTTGCTGATAATTTTTAAAGACCTAAATACATCTGTACTCTCCTATTCCATCTCCATCCTCCTGCCAAATTAAGATGGGAATGCATCCCCTCTTCCCAGATTACTTTTTTTCTAAAAAGTAAGGCTGTGTTGCTCCAACTTTTGTAAGTTTTACTTTATTTGACCCAAATCTAGATGATTATGTTTAGCCAAAATAGAACACCTTACCCATTGGAAACAGAACACATGGCAACCCATCTGACTGCTTCTCAACTTAACTACGTTTGTGTCAGTGCCTGCGAGGATGTGATACTTATAAAGTCACATCCTGCCTGCCCACAGGGCCACGACAATCAGAGCCACTAGCCAACCTTACATTAACTTCTGCAAAAGTTCACAAATTGAGTATTTAGAAACAATTGTTTAGATATATTTTCTGCCAGAAAAGGAGATACATAGTTCCAGCCTTCACTTATCAGATAGAGCAAATAATGAAGGATTCTACTTCTTATCAGTTTAATTTTAAAAAATATTCTAGGGGCAGAATCCTTAAAAGAAGCGAATTCAGAGACTCTTACATTCATGGCAGTCTTTCTTCATGTACACATAATTTAGGACTGATCAGTCAGACTTTAAACTTGCTATAACCACTGAACTTATGCCAAACTTCAGGAAAAATCCTGAAGGACAAATCAGTTCCCTGTTGCTGTTCAATATTCAGCTGTCAAGGTGACACAACTTTGATACTGTCTCATGTTCTCCCCACATAACTGTTTATTGCCTCCCACACTGTCCTGGTTCATCCTACCTTGCTCACCACCACCTCCTCTGTTCCCTGTACTGTGAGGTCATGCTGTAGGTATGCCAGAGCAGAACAGGTTTGTCAGGACAGGTATTGTCTGGTAACTGATTTTATTTATCCAGCTTCTGGGACTTAAGGTTCCTCAATACAATGAAAGGAAGGGCTGCTCCTTCCAAGATTGATGTAAAAAAGCTTGTGACCTGGCCCTGAGACTACTGTTTTGGGGAAAAAAAAGGAAAATAAATAATCCTTTCAGTCAACTTGAAGCTTTCTGTGCATATGAGTAATTTTCAGTTTTCTTTTTGTAGCTGAAAATATTTTATAGTCTTGATATTACTAACAGTGCCAAACATGGGTGTTTCCCCAGAATCATTCCTGCTCACAGACTGGAGCTCAGCAGAGCCCATAGGTCAAATCTCCTCTTTGGCCTATGCCTCTTCCTCTAGCCACCATCTCCTGGTCTTCTGGTGTTTCGAGCACTTCGGTATTTCACTGGAAATGTGTCAGTAATTACTGAAGTCAACCAAAAATCTCAGAGAAAAACAGACTGCCATTAGCACAAAGCCTCTTTACTTCAATTTCACTTCTCCCAACAGAAAATGTCAGTGATTCATACAGTTCTGAGAGAGGGCTTTATACTTCTTACGTACAAGAGAGGATTTTCTCAACCTCTGGAGCATGCTATGGAAGCTGCTAACCCAGTGATGTGATAGGGGAGTTGTCCTACCTCCCCAGGCAGCAGAGTTAGAGAGACTACTAATTTTCTCTGTGGTTTTCTAGCACCCCAGGACACAACTGTGGTTTCTGTCTCAGTTCTATGGCAGATTAGTGCCTGCATTCTCCCCTGCCCTTGTAGACAGACAGTTCGTGTTTGCATTTTCTGTAGCTCAGAGGGAGATTTGTGCAATAGAGAGCACCAGTACCTACCAATAGCAGGTTTCTTCATTCTGCTTGCAGCTGGACTTCTCCAGCAGTAAGGATCCAGTCATCAGTGAGCATAGCTGGTGGACAAGTGATGTGATGATGTGGTATACTTTATTAACTGGATTCATGTTTTATCAAGAGGGATGATCACAGTAGAATGAAACTTCTGTTGGGGAAAGACTGCTCTGTAACAGCCTGCTCCACAATTTCAGTCACTCCCTGCAGAAGCATGTTGTGACTTTCTGTTGTACAGTGTGTGACACTAAATTCAGTACACTGAATCCTTGACAAGCCCAACCCGTGACTAGAAAAATGGATATAGCATACTCTGGAATGAAGCTGGAATGCCATAATTGCATTCAGACATGATATTATCATGGTAAATACAATCACTCAAAATGAGAAAACTAAAGACACATTTCCTCACACCTATTCCAAAGAAATCTGTAATTAAGTTATCAGGTATGTTAAGGGCTTTGAGTTAAAATATGAACGTTAGTAATGGTGGCTAAAACTCAGACTGTCCAGATGTTTGCTTTGGAAGCAAGAACAAAATGCTTCGGTGACACAGCTGTGACGCTCTGTCATTGCTCCCCTCAGCCCATGCCTCCAAAAAGCTTTGGGGATAAAAATTGAGTTAGAAGAGTAGTGCAGGCTCTGTTCAGCAGAGAGTCCTCCTTTTCTCTTTATCCCAGCAAGCCTCCAAGTGTGAGAGGCTTCTAAAATTGGAGAATGACTGATTCATAAAAATGGAAAACTGAAGGAGGCTGGTAAATAAAACTGTTCAGCTACCCAGCCACAGTTTCCTATCACTGAAGAGAGGTGTGTTGTTAGGCAAACATTTTCTAACCTTTAAACAAATATTTGGCTTGAAGGTTGGGAAAATACTGTTTTATAGCAAAGACATGGCCACTGCCTATCACGAATGCCACATGTGTGCGCTCCTGGCATGTCACCAACAGTCCACCTGCTTGGTCTGTCTCATGTGTCCCTACCACATCCCCCAAGTGCGCCACTGACCAACCATTCAAGCAGCTGCTGTTTGCATGTATGAACACATTTACATTTTAATCATGAAACAAGAGGGTGGGGGATGTGTTGAAGCCCCTGGAACTACCCAGCTGTAGTTGGCAGTAGAGAACTGGATGAGCTGTTCTGCCAGGCCAGATTAATTCCATAGCTTCGTGTAGGTATTGTATAAAAGGAAATGTTGACAAATTGTTTCAAGTTTCTAGCATGAAAAATTGTTTTGTGCCTTTCATTTTTCTATTCTTTTCCCACAGCAGTCCTTACAGCTTAGAGGGGTACCTCACACCTTGAGATAGGTTGCTGGATTTTATTTAGTCTGTCCAAACTCCCTGGCTCAGCCCTAGAAAGTTTCTAATTTACAACCTACTACTTTGTGACTGTATAAATTGCCATCAGCTGAGAGGTGAAAGGGACATGGCAGAACTTTGTGACCAGGGAGTCTTCCCTCTCTCTCCTTTACCAGAAGCTGCCTTTGTTTGCCCTAAGGGATACCTTGGGAAGCTATAATTTTTACTGCTCCTTTTCATCTGGTGGTGAACTTCACCTGGAAAGTTTACTGTGTGGTTGCTGGTCAGAGTTTGAGATGGATGAAGAAAGAAGCATTCAAAGGGAAACTTGTGAAGATCACTGGCTGGGGCTACACAGAGGGCTGGCTGCACAGCGCATTTGTATTCACCGTGGACGCTGCTCTGAGCACTAGCCAGGCACTCCACACCATTAAAAAGTGTCTCCAGGAGCTCGGCACAGGAGCAAAGACTCCTTTATATTGTTTGGGGAGTTGCTGGAGGTCACCTGGTTCAAACCGCACCCCCAAACAGGCCCCATTTTGAAGTTACAGACCTGAGGGAGGACACTAATGCCTGACATCTGGCTTTCTCCTTGAAATCATCACATCCTGCACTGAATGAAACTCAGCCTCCTGCTTCACACTGCGTCACCTTATTCTGCTTTGAAATGTGAATGAATGAATAAATAAGTAAATAATAATAAAAAAAACCCCAGTAGTGGAAAGAATTGCTGGTATGGGGGTTTCTCACTGTAGGGGGCGGGGAGCAGAGGGGCAAGGAAACCTCCAGAGACTTTTGTGTGGAAAGGCGAATAAACCTCCGACGCAGAGCAGGGCGGGTGGGGGAGGCTCTCGGTCGGCTTCGCTGAGCGCCAGCGGGGAATCCCACGCGTTACTCGGAGACAAGGAACAGAAAGGAGAGAAAGCGCCGGCGTCCCAAGAAGCGGCGGCAGGGGCGGCGGCGGGAGCGGCGGGAGCAGCAGCATCAGCAGGAGGAGGAGGAGGCGGCCCTTCCTCCCTCCGTCTCTCCCTCCCTCCGCCGCGGTACCTGCGCCGCGCGGCCACGTGAGCGCCACATCAGCGCCGCTCCGCGCCCTCAAAGTCAGCCAGCGGCCGCAGCGGGGGCAGGCGCCGGCCGCGCTCCCCCTTCCCTTCCCTTTACCCCTCGGCGGCCCGGCCCGGGGCTCGCGCCGGCCCCGGCTCGGGAAGATGCTGCAGTCGCTGGCGGGCAGCTCCTGCGTGCGGCTGGTGGAGCAGCACCGCTCCGCCTGGTGCTTCGCGCTGCTGGTGCTCGGCTACCTGCTCTACCTGGTGTTCGGCGCCGTGGTCTTCTCCTCGGTGGAGCTGCCCTACGAGGACCTGCTGCGCCAGGAGCTGGGCAAGCTGAAGCAGCGCTTCCTGGAGGAGCACGCCTGCCTCTCGGAGCAGCAGCTGGAGCAGTTCCTGATGCGGGTGCTGGAGGCCAGCAACTACGGCGTCTCGGTGCTCAGCAACGCCTCGGGAAACTGGAACTGGGACTTCACCTCCTCCCTCTTCTTCGCCAGCACCGTCCTGGGCCGGGTCCGCCGCTCTCCGCACGCCCGGGGCCGCGGGCCGGGAGCGACCACCGGCCCTGGGCGTGAGTGGGCTCCGGAGGGAGCGGTGCTTCCCAAACTCTCCCGTGTGAAAGGCTTGTTTTATGTATTTCCATCACCCGTGTTTCAACCCCCCCGCCCCCCAAATTCAGCGTCAAGAGCCAGGTTGCCAAGTCCCCCTCCTTGAAGTCATTGGCAGTTTCGAAAACCCGGCGAGGTGCCCATCTCTCTCTTTGAACTTTTAAATGCTTCTAGGGGTGTCTCCTTAAGCTCTTGGTCTTCTTTGCTTTCTCCTTTATTGTTTTTTTTGGTTTTTTTTTTTGTTTTGTTTTGTTTTTTTAAGGCTGATTTTGGGGTGGGAAGACGACAGTCTGCTAACCTGGATATAATAATGAAGTTAAATTTAGTTTTCATATTTTACTGTCAATTTCCATTTTATATTTGCATGTAAGTGACTGAAAGATAATGCTTCTTTTCTTCCAAATAGCAATTTTCATTGGTGTTTTGAAAAGCTCGAGAAAATGTTTCTCTAACCATAGTTTTTACAAACACTTATTATTACAGTAGTTGCTTTTCACATAAGATCATAGTGGACAGCCTTCTCCTAAAGGATGAGTGCAGGCATTTGTGTTGGGAAGCTGGGCTCTGGTGATTTGAATGCGGGTCACTGATGTAAATAATAAGGGCTTGTTGAATAAGAAAAGCTGTAAAAGAATCACCCTAAAATTTGTCCAACTGGAGGGGGCTTTGTGTCCTGAGAGCACATTGATATTACTATAAAAGATGCACTGTTTCTTTCTTTTAGTGTTTTTTTTTCCCTCCCTGCCCCCCAAGTTAGCACTCCTATTATGGGAAGTGTAATCAGCTGATATTAATAATGACATTTAATAATTTGCTTACCTGATCATATTTTAGTGCGTCCTGACTGATCTTAAACAGGCAGTGCTTGTCCTATAAATAGTTGTCATTGAGTACACAGATTAGTGCTATAAGGAAACTGTGTTTTTAAAAAGTAGAAGAGGGTTATGGGTGTCCCCACAACATCTCCCCTCTCCACTTCTTAATAACTAGAATTTGTAAGAAGAGAGAAAGTGTCATGCTTGTGGCAGTTAAATGCTTTCACTGAATAAATTTCTAAACATTAATCAATGTATAGTAATACTACTGGTGAAAAAAGAATGGAATTGTGGTAGTATTTCAGCACTCCATTTTTTTTCTTTTTTGCTCAGTAAAGCTATAAAGCACTTAAAACTTATGGTGCTAAGTTGACCTTATAATGCTCATTTTCATTACTAATCAGTTATACTGTTAGGTACTATAAAATGTGAATTATTTTGTCCAAGAGCTATTTTTATAGTAAAAAAATTTTTTCTATAATGTAATAACCCACATTTAAAAAAAAAAGGTATTGAAAAAGCTCATGCTTTTTTTTTCTTTTTTATGTTTTTTGATGAACCAATCAAAAAACGTTCCCAGTTGGGACGGTGGGGTGGGATGGAGTTGGTAACACCTTAACACTGCCTGTGGACACACAGCTTCAGGATGTTTGGATTCAGTAGTACAGTTCAGGCACGGATGTCTCTTTCCCACTGCACATCTGCTTAAGGGCAAGGCATAGCCTGGCCCTGCACGTTTAGCTGGCTTGATCATAGGGGCCCTGCAAGGAAAGAAGACTTGAGGTACAGGTGTCCAGATGGAAAACGTTTTAGAAAACACCTCTGACATGGCATATGCTTGGAAAACCCAGAGGTCTGAAATGTGTGAGTTACCATTATTTCTGTCAGCTTCATAAACTGAAGTCATCCAGTCATCACTGATGTAACAGACCAGGCATCAAAGGGTGGTACTTCCTTCTGTGTCCGATTAGTCCTTTGGGTTGGGCCCTTTTTAACAAAATCCTTCTGCTTCTTGTTTTATGCAGTGGCCTTTAGCTGTACTTGATTCCTATTTAACATAAGTAAGAGTTTGTACAAGTAGACGAGTATAAATCCAGACCAATATAGTATGTCCAACACTTGTACAAATTCTTCCCAGAGCGCACGTATTTCTGGTGAGGCACATTTTTTTTCTCCTCAATTAGCTCTGCACCTGTGCAAGGAATCTTTCAAGTCTCTTGAAATAGTCATTAAAATGAAAGACAAGCAGCAGAACCTGCCTGGCCACCTCAAACAGTTGTTCAGAAGTGTTTGAACATTCAAAAAATTCTGTATTGTTATAAACTGTACACCTGAAATGCCCTCCCTTTGCCCAGTATAATAAGGGCAAAAAGCAGAAAAGAGAACCCTAGTACTGGTGGTACCAACTGAAGGTTGTTCCTGTGCATAAGTGAAATTACAGGGAGCACTGGGATGTTCCTTATGTTCAACTGACTGAATTTGGCTCTCATATGTAAATAAGTGCACACCTACCCCTTGTACAGAGGACAAGGTTTCTTTCATAGCCTCTCAGTTTTCTATATAAAGCATGTAGGGAAAGTGTTTAAATTTGGCAACCCTGACTTTACTTCTTGTTCCCTCCTGTCCTTATTATATTCTTTGGCTTCTTACTCACTAGAGAAAATCCTCAAAGACAATGATAAAGCCAGTTAAGAATTTGAAAAAAAAAATCTTAAATGAAAGGAGGTTGCAGAATAAGGCAACTTGCTACTTGAAAGCAATTAATATTGCTGTACACATGGGCTGTCACAGGACTGTCACAAGCTGCCTGAAGGACGGGCAAACAAAGGGCAGTGAAATGGACTGGTGGTGAGGCTTCAGCGGATTGTGCCAGTGACTGGCAGCAGGTTTCTCTTCTAACTTTATTCCTCCCCATGCAACTTGAGCAGTCATGCAGAATTTCATATGAGCTATGTGTAAGACAAAGCACTTTAGTCTTTAATAATTGACACCATAAACACTAAGAATATACCATTTTGTGTATTTAAATAGTGTCGGTCGTGGAAACTCTCTGTAATTATGACCTGGTACACATCTAGGTGTATCTATTTGCACATGCTTGTCTCAGTGCTGGATGTCATTGAATCATCATGCTGAAGCAATTCTTCCTGGTTGGCTTTGTTGTGAGCCCATGTGTACTAATGTCTTTTTATTTCTAACAATAAAAATGAAGTAAGTTTTTGCACTCACCCTTCCAGGTGGTGTTTTCACTCGTCTTGGCATGCTGTCACTGTCTAAGATCTCCCATATTGGTGCAATATGGGAAGACTGCAGTACATGAATTGTAAGCAGAATGAAGCAACCAAAGAAATTGATACTGGTTGTGTTGAAAGATATGAAGAGTACACTGACTTGCGGTTGTTGAAGGAAAATAGATAAGGAGGGAAAGGAGCTGCCAATTTAGGAACTTGGGGCCTGTAGTTTTATGTTTGTTTCTGGAAAGAGTCTTCTCAGTGCAAGGATATCCCATGGCATTTTATGCAAACAGACTGTAAGTCTTATTCTGACTGTCCAGCTTTGAGTATTTTTGCCTTCATCTACAAGCCTTGCCATCTACAAGCATGACTGTAGATTTCACATAACATTTAGATGCCAGAGGGATGCTGAAAAGAGCTGCTTCGGATCCTTCTCTGACGTGATAGGGTTGGCAAGATACCCATTAGAAGGAAGCTAGGGTGGCCTTGTCCTGGTTTAGGAATTTGCAGAGGAAGGGTGAGGAGAAGTTGCCTCTTCTATGTTGGCAATGCATGTTTTAAATTTTTTGATTAAGGCCAGCTGGTCTTTCATTTGAGCCACAGGGGTTAAGACAATAAGGGAAGAGAGGAGAGAACTGTTAGTATTCAACTGCTTCTGAAGCCTGTGGTTGTCTGCAAGGTGGTTTATGCGAAGCAGGATCTTCTCCAGGATTTAGCCTGTACCAGTTTTGTTGTTGGTACTGAGGATGGGTGTATTGTGCTGCATTCAAGGAATGTCACCCAAGATCCATAATGTACTGAATTTGGGGTTCTAGTTGTTGTATTCTGTAGGGAGTCAGGGACATCTATTCAGCAGTTGTAGATAAATGCTGACCGAGGCTGTTACTTTGAAAGTGGTTGGTTGAAGGGTAGTAAAGAAACAACATGGCTTTCGGGGAAAGGTTTGCATTCAAGTTAAATAACTTACTAGTCTTACTGCCAAGCAGTATGAGGAGTTAATGCATATACAGTTAGATTTGTAAGGAAGTTCTCTGTTAGGTCTGACTCTCATAAGCATTGCTACTGATGACTTGCAAGAGAAACTAAACTCTGCCTTTATGAAAAGTAACAGGCTGTGAGGTTGTGCTGGAGTTAGTGGATGTGCTGCAAAAGAAAGTGCATTCCATATGAAGACACCAGGGAGAGAGAATCCTGGCAGTCTTCGTAATTTTCTCCGTGTCCTTCTGGCAAGTGCTTGCTTTTCTTGCCTTTCTTTCCCCTCAGGGGAACAGACCCCACATCCAGTGCATATTTAGTGTGCATTACAGATCTTAACATGGAAGATGAGGGAGTGCCATGAAAGCATCACAATGGAGCATTACAAAGACATCATAAGATTTGTAGGCTGTTACAGTAGATCCCTCAGGTGGGAGAGACTACTTGGGTCTCGTACCTTATGGAAAAATGTGCATTTAACTTAGATAGGATAATAAATAATAAATAAGAGGATAGTTGACAGAGGCCTTAGGGAAAACACTGGGTTTTTTTGTCCCATGCTTGAATTCAATGTAAAATGCATGTTTTATTTTTGCTGCTGTCAGAATATGTGGGCTGTGTCCCTGGTGGTGCCTGTATTATCTCATTAATACACGCCGAATAAATACGTTTCATAATTCATACCAAATGTCTGTCTAGAGACCTGACATAAGAGTCTCTGTTGCCTCTTATCTGAAAATATACAAACTTGGTGATGGATTAAACTCAGATTGGTCTCACTAGCAGTCACCCCTGTCTCCAGCAGAAAACTGAAGCTTCATTGTGCTGTTGCTCTGACTGTAGCACTCATAGATTATTTAAATTGGTGTGATGAATTGCAGCTATTCACCAGGGTGAGGATGCTAAACTTTGGGAACTTTGTTTCTCTTTTAAAAGTTGTTTGTTACTTGAAAACAACATCTATAGGAAAAGGTGAGTTGCTGAGGTCTATTTCAGAGGCAAAGGGAGGTTGTGCTGTGCTCTGCCACAGCATGGTTTTTATACAGGAGTGTTTCTAAGAAAAGCAAAGGAAATGATGAGGTAGGTTGAGAAAGATGCCAGAGAAGGATTACATTCAGTAGGCCAACTGTCTGGATCTGAAGCCAAATGGTTGAAGGCTACAGGGTCTTCTGGCATGGGGTAATCATAGCTACTGGCCCCGAGGCTGTCGGCCTCCAGATCAATAGGCTGTCCTGGAACCAGACGTCCTACCTCTTGCATTAAGTAGTATAAACACAAAGTCAGAGTCATTCTGTCTGCCTGTGTGTCTGCTTTCTTCTCAGGGGAAGTTCCTTCACTTTATACCCATGGAGCAGTTCCAGACTTGCTGCTGTCATGTGTTAGTCTGGCCCCAGGGTTAAGATCTTGTCTCCTGGGACGTGGGAGGTTTCAGTTGAGTTTGGCTTAATGTTATTCTCAGAACAAGGATTTGAATTAGAGTTCTCTGGAACTCTTTAGGAAGAGTAGACAAAAAGACTGCCATGTAGGGAAGCTGTGAGAGAAGTTGAGTATGTATGGACTAACACTGGAAAAGTAGATCGGATGCTTCTGGTATCTCTGCCTTACAACACAAAATCATGGGAATGTTCAATGAAAAAAGAAAAAAAAGTAAAAGAAAAAAAAAATCACATTTAAAACCAGAAAAGAAGGGACTTAACAAGTTAAAAACCTCAAGCAAACTAAAAAAACCCCACAAACCAAAACCAATTAAACCTACTGAAATATTCACACGATACATTTTTGGTTTGTATATCTCCAGACCTCCTGTATTTTGTCAAAATTAGTGATAAGAAACATTTTTGAGAAGGATATTAGGCTCTGGGCTTCAGGACACAAGCCATTCAGTTACCAGAGATGAGTAACAGCTGGCAGATTGGTCATGTTATCTCTTGTGTGCCCAGGACAAAGGTCTTGTTTTCTCTACTGAAGTAAGCAGTAGTGGAGAGGAAATCTGGATCTGTCCCTGTCTTGTGTTCCAGGCAGGGTGGTAGCTCCGGGTTTCTCATGGGACTACAGCAATCAGCTATGCCAAAATCCTGCTTGTGCTTGCTGAAATAAAGGGTGTCAAGAGTCGCTCTAAACCAATATTTGGCCTGCTTTACAGGCCAGTGAGTAGTAAAACCCATCTCCTGGCAGAAATTGGAGTAGCCACGGATTAGCAGGACTGTATTATTGTTTGGAGCAGTGCTGGCTGCTGATAGATGGAATGTCTTTCTTACAAACTCTGTCCTCACTTCTGTATCCTGCAGTTCCACTTGCCTTGCTAAATTCCCAGTGATGAGGAGCCACCCCAGCGGCTCTCAACAGACGAAGGACTGCAGCTGCTGCCTCTGTAGTCCTTCTATGTTAGGCATAGGGTCATTGATCCTGTGCTGAAACACAATCCGTCGAAAGCAAGAGAGTGATCTCCCTCAAAATCGCCTTTCATTAATTATTTTCTATTTTTTAATCCTTTTGTGAAGCTGGAATTTTTATTCCTATTCTACTGACATCTCCAAATCAAATCCTAAGCCAAAAGTCACCACTTTCAGACTTCTAAAATTTAACAGCCTCTAGTGCTGCAGTTCCTGAACATTACTTAGTAGGATTTTCACTTTTATCTGAATGTTATTTTACAAAAGTCTTCTTTTAAATCTGTAGTTTCTCCTGTTTTCATTTATTTGTTGGCCGTTGTTGTGCTTTCTTGCTTGCTTTCTTGCTTTCTTTCCCACTGCATCATCGTTTTAATAGTCTGTGGGGTTTTTTCTATAGTGGAACATCATAATCTGTGGACAAATGTCTACTTTAGTCTCTGTGCAAGGTTAATTGTAAAGTGGGTTATAAGTACTAAACCGTATGAAGACCAAAGTATTTCTTGGCATGTGAAGAAGTGGAAGCTGAGCAATTTGAGGAAAAATTAGGATTCTTATGAGAGTTTTGATGCCTTCAGGATTAAAAAATAGCAATAAAAAGTTTCTTGGGAATTGGCTAACTAAATTCCTACTGTCTCTCTGTGTCTGACCTCAGCTGCTTGAGGGTTATGATATTGGTACAAAGTTCAGCTGAAGACCTACAGTAGTTACTGATGGTGACCCAGAAGATCTAAGAGAAATGTGCCAGTTTACTTTTTCGCTGAAGAACTTCGGGGAAACCTTAAACAGATTGTGCTTCTTATGAGGACAAAACAGCAGTGTGGTCCTGGTTAAGAGCGGAACTGAAAGGAATGAATGGAGCAAAGCTTTTCAAGTGGCTGTGCTTCACAAAAGTATCAAAGTGCCTCTTGGAAGAGCATATGGATTTCCTTTCCCTTGGAAAGGGAAAGATACACATTCATCTCTGAAAACAGAGTATGCCAAGCGTCCTTGTAGGAAAAGCACATAGGAATCAAAGTGGTGCACCAGCTGTCACCAGACTCCAAAAGTTTGCTAACTGATGCCTCCTAAGTATCGCCATAGTCTGTACTCTGAACTGATCCTGTGCCAGTTGCTTGAGCAGCTTCAGAAGTTATCACATCATCTCTGAGGAACCAGGGAGATACCAATTGCAGGTTGGGCTGGGAAACGAGTTTTGCCAGCCAGTCAAGCCAACCCAGTAGTCTGCCAAGTACTCTTTGCTTGTGTGTGAGAAAGTGAGGCTGCGCCCTCTGACAAAGTTGTAGAAAATTTAACAGCAGCGTTCCACCTTTCTCTTGAAAATTGTGAGTCCCAACTGTTTATTTTCCTGTATTTGATGTTTTTTCTTTTCCTTTGGTAATAGGTTTTCTGCTTGGTAATATTAGGGAAAATTGCAGCTACTTGAATAGGGTCTTACAGAAGCCATGTCAAAGTGTGCCATGCACATTTTTGTATCTTTCCTTCAGTGGAGAATCCAGAAATACTGCCTCTCCCTTCTAGGGAATTGTTCAGTTCTGTACTGTGTGTAGAAAACAAACTACACACCAGTTAATACAGCCCACATAACTGACCAAGTGCGTGAGTAGCCTTTGTGAGAAGGTGGTGATATTTTCTCTGCGTTAGCATGCAGGATGCCTCTCTTTACTTAGTAAAGTGTTTGCTCAGGGTGCAGTAAAACAAAAAGGGGCTGGAAGAAACATTCACTTCCTGCTGGTTTAGTTTGCTCTGAGTTACTACATTCGGGTAAGCTGTGACCAATGCAAGAAGGGGTAGATCCACATAGCAACGTTTCTCCTAGCAATAACTCTGGGATTAGGTTAGGCATCTCATGTAGCAACTTGCAAAAGCACAGAAGGAATCAAAAATGCACAGCCAAATTGACAAGGTGTAAGAAAGGATACAGGATGTAAGAAAGGAGCTGGCACCCTAAGAAAGTGATTCCTGTAATGATAATGTATCTGGGAACTCCTGGCTGTCCCTCGTAAAGGAGCATTTTTTCAAGCAGGATTAAAATGTCAGCTAGCAAGGCTGAAAGAATTTTAACAAGACTCCTTTTTGTTAATACAGATGCCACCATTAAAATATTTCTATTCAGTGTATCTCAGGTACACACATGTCCAGGGGAACTTTATTTTTTACTGCTGGGCGCTACTGTTATGTGCTAAATTGTCTTGTCTTTGAAGTTAGTAAGGAAGTAATGTAGTCATACTGTTGTGACCAGTTTACAGATTCTTATCATTGACAATTCCAAGAAAGTGGATGCGATCACAGGACCAGACACTTGCAAGGAAATCTCTGCTTTGTAAAGATGTGTTAACTATCAGTTTACTTATTGCTGCTCAGGCTCTTCAATGCTAGGCCTTTATTTTGGAATTACCAATAATTTTACATTCCCCTCCCATTTATATTGAGTTCTGAGAGGTGTCATGTGCAGCATCCTGCTTTCCTTATAGAGTCACAGGTTGTGCCAATCCAGTCTTTTTCATGTTGGTCACGGTTTGCAAATGCAAGCACTGGCAGGAGGGTGCTGAACATGAAACCTTCAGCCTAAGCATTTCTGATATGTGTGCTCCCTTACTGGAAAGGGATTTAAGGAAATGAGACTCAAAATCATTGGTCAGTGTTGATGGTTTTTGACTACCTTGATGAGTCCAGAGTTGTGATTGGTCAGCTGGAGTATTTTTTTAATGAATTGTCGTACTGACTTAATGTTGCCTGCTTTCATTATCTGCTGGGCTATCTTATTCTGTCCCTGACATGTTAGAATGATGTATTTTCACTAGGAAAGTCATCCTATAGTTGTAAGAATTTTTGGAATTGTCAACTATCCCACCAAGAGACTTTTTTGTAACAAAGTGAAGTTCAGTGTTTTAAAAGAAATTGCCATTAATCTAAACAGACAATACAGTGCTTGAAAACCGCACAGTATTTCAGTTGCTCTGTCTGTGTCTTTACATTGCTCGCTAAATGTCTTGTGTATGTAGTTTACCTTTCTAAATGCTACACCTCTATTTCTTTCTAAATAACTTCTAGATAAGCAAAATCCTCTGCATTTCATCTGCTTGCAAACATAAATAGTATGTGCAACTACAGTTCTTTTCTTTTCCTTTCCCTTTATTTATTGATAGGACATACAGTTGTGATTATCCTGGGTATCCTGATTCCAGTGTAACTAATCAAATTTATGTTTCCCACAGTTATTGTTTGCTATGTGGGATGCCCTAAACGTGTGAATAATTGAATAGGACTAGTGTATCTATAAAATTTGTTTATGGTTCAGTAAACTAGTTCTCACAACAGTTGAAGTATTTCCCCACTGAGTTTTGCAAATCCGTGTTCTATTTTGAGCTTGAAATGGTGAATATAATCAGCCAGACTGTACTCAGATGAGAGAATATTATCAAGCATCATATTTAGGACTGTGAGTTAGAGTTTTGAATAAGCCATCTTGTCTGTAAAAGTATCTCACTTTGGCCCTTATGTAAATATTGTATCTTAATTTATCTTTATTACTCCAGATGGAATGTGCTTGCATAAAAGTGGAGTGTGATGCACTTCAGTTCTGTGTGTTCTTCTAGTTGCTTTAGGGGTTTTTTTCCTATTTGTGTTAAATTGTTTTGCTTCTGTTTTGCTTTGCGGGTTGTTGAATTCTTCATGTTTCTGAGAAATAGCTATTAAAACAGAACACAGTAATAGGATTTATTCACATGCAAATACATTATGGTGTCTGACTTATATATGAAATACTGAAATGTCTTACAAAAATAGTCGAGGACTGTGTGTCTTTCTCTGGCAAACAAGGGAGCTGATGCTAGTAATTTCCTTGCATTCCACATGTCAAATCAATAACAAGATTAGAAGTAAATATTCCCATTCTCCTGCTGTATCTAGTAGATAACACTTTCTTCTACATCAGATTGCATTTTAATTCAAAGATGCTGCTTACAGATTTGATTTTAACTCCACAGCGTGAAATGGCCTAATTTTTTAATGTTGTGGATAATTCCTTACTGCCCACAATACAAGTTTCCTTCACTGTTTTCATGCTCTGTTCTTTCTGATGGTACAATAAAGCAATTTTTGTTTCAAAGTGGAGGTGGAAAGCATACTAATTTGCAGCTGGTTGTTTCTTTTTATTTCCAGATGGTAGGAAGAAAAACTGTGGCTCATTTCACTGCAAGAAATTGAGTTAGCAAGACTAGATAGGTATTCTTCACTAATTGAGTATGTGATTAAAACACTGCAGTAAGTGCCACTGCAACACGTTCAAAGCTTTTGACACATCCCAGGGTGCATTTGGGATGGTAACAGGTGTGAATTATAAATTTTTAGAAACCTCTTTTCCAGTGAACTGTACCAGGCTTCAAGCAGAGCACCATGGTGCACAGGTGCTGGGCTCAGCAGTGGCAGCTGGCACATCCCTGTGGTACACCATGCATACGCAAGGTCTTTCAAGTGGTGAAAGGCTGAAGTTATTGGTAGAACTTTAAAACCTGCTACATGAAAATTAGAGGGGCTGTGGAAAGACAAGTTGCAGCATGAAATGGAATCCATGGTTCCAGACCTTTTCTGGAAAGAAGCAGCTCCATCTTCTATCAGTCTCTTCAGAAAGTGTGTGTCCTCTGAGCTTCACTGCCAGTTAGATGCTAAATGTGTCTTAGCTACTAGAAGGAGTTTTTCCATAGGTGCAGACTGCTGTAATCAAAGACAAAATCTGGATGTGCAAAATCAATTGTGTAAGACATACCACCTTTATGCTGCAGCCAAGGTGGAAGTCTCATCATGTTTTTTACCAAATCAACATGAGAAATGAGAAGATCAATATCATGGATAAACTACTGGCTAAATCTAGTCAATAATGACATTTTCTCTCCGCCAAAACATTGTCTGTGTTAAGTTTTTTTTCCTACTTTGAATATTTCAGGATGTGAATCTCAGGAAGAACTGTTGAAAGGCTTGTACCCTGCCCTGGTTTCAGCTGGGATACAGTTCATTTTCTTCTTAGTAGTTGGTGCAGTGCTCTGTTCTGTATTATGAGAATAATGTTGATAACATACTGATTTAGTTGTTGCTCAGTAGGGCTTACCCCAAGTCAGGGACTCTTCAGTTTCCCATGCTCTGCAAGCCAGCAGGTGCACAAGAAACTATGAAGTAGGATGGCCAGGACAGCTGACCCAAACTGGCCAAAGGGATATTCCATACCACAGAACATCATGCTCAGTGTAAAAACGGGTAAGTTGGCTGGGAGAGGCAGGTTGCCGCTCAGGGATGGGATGGGCATCAGTCAGCAGGTGGTGAGCAATTGTATTGTGCACCTCTTGCCTGTCTTGGGTTTTATTCCTTTCATTCTCCTCTTCATTATTAATTACTACTGTTGTTAGTATTACAAGTATTATTGTCTTTTACTTTGTTTCAATTACTAAACTTTTCTTATCTCAACCCATAAATTTTACTTTTTCTTCCTGATTCTCCCCACCATGAGGGAGGAAGGAGCAAACAGCTCTATGATACTTAGTTGCCATGTGGTGTTAAACCACAACAATCCCTTTAAATACCTTGAAGTTCGTGTTGAAGTTCTTAGGAAGTTTTTAAAGAACCTGTTTCTTTGATTGCTTATTAATCTTGGTGATCAGTGGCTTTAAACATCCATTACTATGGAAATGCTGTTGCACACATGTTGCTGAACATTCCAATGAAAAACCCTTAACGAAAGACCAGCACAAAACCTCATCTTATTTTCTAATGTTTCAGAGGACTACAGGTAAAACTTTCCTAATAAAACACATTCACATTTCGCTTTTATCAAATTTAATTTTCTGAGGCTGACGTAGTTTGTTGTATTAGGAAACATTCATAATAAAGTAGTCTGTTGGTGGAGCCCCTACTCTGGTACAGATTTTTGACCATCTGTTGCCTAGCGGGCAAGTAAACCAATAAAAGAATAATTGGAATTTTCCTGGCTGAATTCTCAGAGGAGCCCTCAGGAAGTCTCACCTTGCTTTTGACCTGTTGGTTGGGTTTTATTCAACAGACTTTTGTAATTTTTACTTCTCTCTCCATTGCAAAATGGATCTGAGATAACAGAAAATAACTGTTGAAACAAGATGAAAGTTTATTTATGCTAAATCTTTGCTAGAGGCAGATCTAAAGATGTGATGTTTGTGTTTTGGATAGGTATTTCTAGAAATGTACTGTTATTAAGAGTACTGTGGGGGAAAAATAACCCAACACCAGATGGATCCTGGTTTGATTGCAGTTGAACCCTTACAGGATCTTAAATCCAGGGTGAGACTAAGAAGAACCAATTTCTAGTATAAAGACTTTCGGCTTTTTTAAAAGAAAGGTGCTGTTAGCTTTTAAAAAACAACGACAAACACAAACCCAAACGGCAAACCCAGAAATTCATGCATATCTCTTGACTATCATCTGTGATAAAAGTAAGGCCTAAATGCTTTGGCACAGAGGTTTAGCAGATCTCTGCCTGCTGAAGTCACTCATGTTTAGTCTTTGCTCCTACCCTGGAGCACTGTGTGAAGCACACAGAGGACAAGAAATCTTTAAAGGCACATCCAAAAAACATGACTGAATTTGTCAGGGTTCTGTGCAAGTACGGGTCCAGACCAGTCAGGCTGAAAGTTTAGCATGTCCCAGCAAAAAGGAGTTTCTCAACAATCTGATAGGAGCTGTGTAGCTTGCAGGCAGGGTTTGAAAAATCTGCTCTCACAGGGTAAGTGGGAAAGCTTTGCCTGCCAGGTGAGTGCCTGGAGAACACAAGCTCTTCCTGCAGGGAATGTGTCCTTTCTAAAGTTGTGTTTACTAGCCCTGGAATGGAGTATGTGCCTCACCTGGAGCCCTGCCACCCTGTCTCACACATGGTAGGCATCTTTCTGGTGGCAAGGAATGTGTGGTTTTGTGTAGACTCTGCTGGAAGGGTTCTAACAGTTCTCTTGGGTTGGTAATACCTGCTTAACTCATACATAATGTATCCAGGCAGGATTAGCAAGATCTGGTGTCGGGCGGTGGTGTGAGAGAATATCATTTTCCAGTTAAAGTTACTATCTTTTCAGCTGTATTTCCCTCTGATACTTCTGTTGAGAAGAGATAATACTGCACCAAACACTCACTAATAATCATCTCAGATGTGTGGGGGAGATACTGATGCCTGTACTTAATCTTATATCTGCATTTGGTTCCTGTGCAGTGGATCCCATCTACTGTTGTGCTGCTCTAGTAACAAGTACTTCCTTATACACACCCCCCCACATATTAACTGGTGATGTGGGAATGACGTCATCATTAGCATCACTGCTGTAGGGTTGTAATGTTTTTCACTTCATTAAATATTTGCTATGGTTAAATACTGTCTAAAACAGCAGTCGCTGTAAATGGACAAAATGTTACTGCATGCTGCTGTTCAGAATTCCCATCAGATGGTAGGTGTGCCTTGCCTTGCATGGTGGTGTGAAAGAGACTTGGAGGACATTTCTGATGACAAGAAATGTAGGATACCGTGGTCAGAATTTATTTGTTTTGGACCAGAGTTATATTTAGTTTTTCTTCAATTAGTGGAGCATCCTTGTATGTTATCAAGTGACCTGGGGTTCAGGTAGCCTCACAGACCTGTAATACTGTTGTTGTTCATCTTATTGAGCTATGATGGCAATTCAGAAATTATAAGTGAAAGTCTTTCCTACCAAAAATCTGGAACCCGTCAGGGAAGTAGAAACACTTCACGTATGGGGAGCTGTGCTGTAAAGCCACTCTGGCACAGCTCTGGTGAATACCAGTGGAGGAGCCAATGCTAGGGAAGTGCTGCTGAATTCAACTTCAAATTCTGAATGCAGCTGAAGTCTGCCAGATTTCTTGGCCCTGTAGTTGTGTTTTTGTTCAGATCAAAAGTGCACTACAGATAATTCACACTTCCTGCCTTGGTACAGACTTGTGAAGCAGTTTTGGAGCATTTAGACTGGACTTCTTTTCAATTAAACAACCTGAAGCAGTGAAGGGTAACTCAGCTGTTACCGGGGATCCAGTCTTTGTGAACAGAGTAGAGCAAATCTGAAGTGTACCCTGGCTTCCCCAAATATAATCTTGAATTCAGGTACATGCTACCAAGTATTCCACACTGTGGATCAGCATTTACTGTGCTGTAATACTAGTATAAACAAGGTGACCATGCAATTCTATTCCATTTATTTTTTTTCCTGTGGCTATACTTTGCATTCCAATGGTCAAAATAATTGATTCTGGGCAGGAATTGGCAGATATTTGATCCTTTAAGTAATTTGATCAAATATTGCTTTTTTCATTACATTCAGATATAAGATCTAAGCTCCTGTTGCAACCAAACTATTTTCATGTTTTGAAGGACTAGTTTTGCTGACAAGTCCAACACAAAAACATTTTCTTCATTGTTGCATCTTGCAATTTCTCCTACTGCCTCGGTCTTATGTGAAGAGTATCAAAAATGATCATGGTTTGAATAGAAAATTACCATCTATAAATATGTAGTGTCCAGGGATCCCCCTGCATTGACTGCAGCTTTTCTCTCGCTGTTTGAAATGACAACAAGGTACTTGTACTTCTTAACGTTTTTTCACTCGAATTTAATTGAAAAATGTTTTTAGCTTGAATTTTTATATTCGTGTTTGAGGATCATGAGAGTGGCTAACTCACAGGCGGAGCAAAGCAAAGCTGTTTTTCATCAGTCTTCAAGAATGTGGGTTCTTCTGTTTTAAAAGCCATGTTTATATTTTAATCTCTACATGACAGAAAAGTATAATAATAATTCATATAATTTATATGAAAGTGTGTCAGAATTTTTTAAAAAGAAGGAAAGAAAAAGTTAGTTGTTCTTTATTGTCACTTGTCCTGAATACATAAGGTGACAACAGTTTCTTTTGCTGCATAATTGGTACAGAAAAAATGTGGAACTGAAGAGATATGCCCAGGCCGCAATGTCAATATTCCCACCTTCTATACCTCATGTTTATATAAAGAGGTGTACAGTAACCTTAATAGATGAAAGGGTACAGAAATTTCTCCCTGAACAGCTAATTATCCAGCGTCAGCAGCTGGGTTGGAACAAAGACAATAACCATCTTAATGCATTTCCTAGCTGAGAAGAAAATATTCCCTGGAGATCATGGAAATTGGTTAATAGTAAGCATAAATAATGTAAGGATTTCTGTGCCATAATTTTGGAATTATGAAATGTTTTTGGTACTTGGGAATTCCCACAACTACTAAGCTGCAGAAGGGAACAGTGTGTATCTCTCTAGAAAAATGTAACTGGACTTAAAATAGCAAAAAAGATACAGGAGTTCTTGTAAACAAATGGTACTGTAATTTTTCTCTGGTTAAGAAAATTAATAGATACGTAATGGATGGCTTTATTCTGATCCTACTTGTTTGACTCATTTGAAAAGATTTAATGTACTTTCAGTTTTCCTTGCATAATTAATGGCTGAAGGAGAGCCTGCAGCATGCCCAGGCAGCAAAGAGGGCTAATGGTATCCTGGGCTCCATTAGGAGTGTTGCCAGCAGGCTGAGGGAGACGATCGTTCCCCTCTACTCAGCACTGGTGAGGCCACGTGGAGTGCTGGGTCCAGTTCTGTGCTCCCCAGTGCAAATAAAAAAAAAAAAAAAAAAGGGAGCCATTGGAGGGAGTTTATCCAAGGGCTATTAAGATGATGAAGGGACTGGAGCATCTCTGCTGTGAGGGTTGGGAGAGACTGGGACTGTTGCGCTTGGAGAAGAGAGGGTTCAGGAGAAGCTCATCAATGTATATGGATACCTGAAGGGGTAGTAAGTAGTGATGTTGCAGGTGGCATATGGGTGCTGTTGTGTTGCACACTGCCCCCTATCATATCATTCTTTTCCACCTTGCCATTCGTGTTCACTGCCTGGCTTATATTTTTTACTTAAGTTGGACATCTTGAGGGTAAGAAAATATTTTTATTTTGTTCTGGTAGCCCAATAAGTATGAAATAACTGAAAAGAATATAAACAATAGTGATAATTATTGTGGGATACATAAAATACTTTCATATTAGTTTTAGTTTGGTTTTAAATATTAATATATTAATTTTTAAGTGCTTATTACATTTATTTTAAAATAATATATACACAAATTATTTGTTAAATACTAAATTTTAAATGCATTTTTATATGGGTAATTATTTATTCTATTTCTGTACAAGTGATTTTTCCACCAGAAGTGCCACTCTGTGCAAAGGTCCCAGTCAATAAAAGCCTTTGCTGTCTCTTCATGTGGGACTCCTGGAGGAGGCATAGAGTTGAGATGGGCTTATTGCAGGAAAGGTTTTCAGAGGACAAAGATCATACTTAGTAGGAAATTGGAAGCATTACTACTTCTGCTACCAGCAAGATATGTTGGATTTATCTTTTTTTCTTTCTTTTTTTTTTTAATTGCTGGTCACCATGATTTCTGAATGAGGATGTGTTGCATGTCCATACATAGGTAAAACCACTTTCACACTGGTTATTTAGGCTAACCTGGAATATATAAGAACAGGAAGTGAACATCAGTGTTCTGATAGCACTGGTAGAAATCCTTGGGCAGTTTAAACAATACCAAATATAATACCATAGAGCAAGCTGTTCTTCTCAATGTATTCACATAAATATGAATAAAGTATTCCTTGTCCTCATACAAACATCTTCTCCAGTTTGATTCATAAGCATTCCCTTTTCCCAGCATCTGTGGATGCAGTTTCTTTGGGCAGATGAAATATTGCTTTCTGTTCAGGAACATACATGGCAGGCTTTGTATCCTTTGCGGGATATAAATGTTCTGACATACAGCTGTTCTGGCAGAAATTGATTTTGAAACTGGCTTTGAACATAAAGTGAATATATCCATACTTTGTTTCTTTGGTTCAGATACTTCTGACAGTCAGCCAAATTACTCATACAAGTATTTATTTATTATTTAGTATTTATTACTAAATTGACTGTGTTAAAAGCTATTTCAGCTTTTCTTGGTGCAGGAGGTGACATTTGTGAGCTGATAATACGAACCTGATCCTTTCTGAAGCAGGTCCGAATTATCAGTCTTTGGCTTTGATAGCTAAATGGCAGCAAAGAACAGTCTCAGAAGGAATCAAAACCTTGTACCATTAGGAGGTGCATTTAAATCAGTGTGTTGGAATCTCTTTGAGGTTTTGGTTGGTTGGTATTTTTAGAAGAAGCTCCTTGACTCTAGAAATTGGCAAAACAAAACAATTCTATTCTGAGAATTGATTAGGTGAGAAATTGCCATGAAGAAGATCTAATCTTCATGGTAAAATTAATTTAAATATTGTTTTACTACTTTTATTCTAGTGAGGTTTGAGGGATATTGTTATTGAAGAGAGCTGGAACCATCACCATACTAAATCACCTCAGCTTGGAGCCTAAATCACTTTTAAATCGTCTTTGCTGGTGCTGTGTGACAATGAACCTAATGAACGTTTTCTTTAGTGGCAAAACTGGTTTAAGAGGTTTCTGCCACACCCTTCATCACACCTCTAATTATGCTGGTGCAAGTCTTTGAGGACTGCCCTGTAAGCTTTTATTAGTGAAATGAACTAGGTTTCAAACAGATTTCCTCATCATCATTTTCTCTCTTTTTTTTTTTCTTTAAACAGATTATTTCATCAATTTAGTTTACAGCACCTCTTCTCCCTCCTGTAAAGCATGCAAAATCAGTTCCATTAACTCAGCTAAGGAGGTAGCAAAATGTAATTTCCAAATGGATTTCCTCTGCTTGAAAATGCATGTCATAGCTGAATTTTTCCTCCTCCTTTCTGCTATACAGAGTAGCCTATCTCAGCTTGGCTGGAAATCAAAGTTCTCAGATCTGCTTAGCAAAACTTGGGGGGGGGGGAACTTTTCCAGTGTGTTTAACAATGAAATACATCCTTCTTCATAAAACTAGGTCTCAAATTTTTTTTTCGACAGCAAGGAAGAGCATAGCAGCAACCAAACTATCTCTCTTACTGCATGGATCTACCATCACCTGACATTTCCTTTTTCTCTTGGAAGATAATAGACCAGCTTTGAAGAAGGCTGTATTTCACTGTTAAACGTAGTGGAAAATGTCAAAGGCTTATAAAAATAAAAGTCTAGAAACTATGCAAATATTATCACTGGCCATCTTCATGATCATCATACTCCAGTGAGTCATGTTATGCTTGGGATGAATTAAAGATTTTTGCATAACTTTAAAATACATCGTACATGATGAATTTAATTTATTGGGGCATTTTGAGATTATGAGCTGACTTAAAGGTCTGACTTCTCTTCAAGGACACTGACTCAGACTAGCAAAGGGATGAGCACACTTGTGGTGTTATGCCGCCAAATTGTGTGGTGTGATTCTGCCGTCTGAGTGGGTGTGTTGGGGAGGACACTGGACGTGTCCTGAAGATAACCCTCTCCACGCCCTGAGAATCTCAGTGGTGCCACACAGGGGTGGTGGTGTTGCAACAGGTCACTTGGGGCCAGAGGCAGCAGTGGCTTGGCAAAAGGTGTAGTAGAAGAGAGGTAGAAGAGCACCTGGCAGAAGAAAACAGACAACACAAAGCCATTGATGGTATCATTCATGAGGGGAGAGGAGCTTTTATGCTGCGAACAGTGGTCTCCATTCATGTGACCAGCCTGTGAGAGCAGGCATGGGCAGCTGATGCCCTGGGAGCATAACAGAGAGAGAGTCAGTGCTTCAGGCTGATACACACCTGCCAGGCTTCATCTCCAGAGCTTGGGACGGGCTGGCTGGGGGAAGCCTTCCGAGGGCTGTATCACCACTGTTTGCCTGTTACTTGCCTCACCTGATGTGAAATCCATCTCCAACATTTAAACATCCACTCTTTGGGGCAGCCTCTGGGGACTTCTGTGTGGAAGTCTAGGCTGGGTTATTACAACACTGAACTGTGGCACCTCTGCACTCTGGCAATAACTGCTCAATTCAGGGTCCTGAAAGACCTGTAAGGCAGCCACTGCCTCTTAACACAGGGAAGAACTCATTAATGAGCTACACGAGGAGCTGAACTATGAAGAGACAAAGCAGTGACGATACACAACTGCTTAGATTGGTCAAAGCAGTGTCTGACAAGGATGAAAGGAGAAAACACCCAGAGCCAACAAGTGCCAAGCTAACAGAGGATGGAAGAGTAGTGTGAAATGCTCACAGCTAATGCTGCATTTGACATAGGCTGGTATGAGTTGGACATTGTTGTAAGCTACCTAGAGACTCAGGAAAACAAAGTGTGATGGTCTATATAAAAATGGAGGGAGAAAATATATGTTACCTGGAATATAATGATCAATTCTGTGTATTTATCTACAAAGTGATATAACAGGAGCGACTAGTCACAGGTAAAACAGAAAACAACTAAAAGGGGAACTTGCACAAGAGGGATACAACCCACTGAAAAGTGTAGAAAAGTCATGACTGAGCCTTTTTTAGAAAGATATAAGAGCAAAAGACTAACTTGAAGGACAGCAAATGGAAATTTTTTTATTGAACGCATAATTGACTTATATAACTCAGCACCAAGATAAATGTAAAAGATTTAAGTATTTTAAATAATTTCTAAAAATAAACACTTTTGTGTGTTGTCACTTCTGTGGCAACATTCAAAATTACATCAGAACAGATGAAGACGTTTTGTATATTTATGTAAGTGTATAATAGTAGAAATCCTCAAAGTCATAAGAGAGTAAATGACTTTTAAATAAAAAAGCCCCACATATGAACAGAACTGAAACCCAACTGTCAGCATCTTGTGGGGTTTTGCTCTTTGTGTGATCAATCAAATATGGTCTGTCTCAAGACACTGAGCTAGATGGATCATTGATCTTATTTCATTTGGCAAATTCTTTGTTCCTTTCCGTGATTTCTTTTTTTGAAGGAATGGTACCTGTATACTATGGATAGACAATAGAAGGGGTTGTTTGTGAGACCTTTTTGTCTCTGGTGTCACTGTAAGTACCAGTGCTTGGACAGGTTATCTGAGGGTTTGGGTTTTCAAAGGTCAATGCTTTTAAAATGGGTGATTATCTGATATTTGCATCATACAATATGAAAATACAGGATTCAATAGATCTTTTCTGTCTTCATAATAATACAGTTATCAGACATACTACATGGGCAATTTAATTCTGGTCATACATAAAAAAATATCCTTAATAGAATCAAAAAACATCTTTATAAGTAGTCCCTTTTTGCTAAGCATCCTTTTCTCGGATGATTGGCTGTGTTGGTTTGGGGTTTTTTGAATGATTTTTTTACAATGATAACTAAGATTATAGGCATTGTCTAGAAAAGTTACATAAAAACAGTTGCATACTGGAAAAAATTAGGAATCCTTTTCTTCCCCACTTGACATATCCTCTAAATTGTGACTGGTTTAGTTCAAGATTTTCCATATAATCATTCCCAAGCAGTGATTCTCTTTCCCAAACAGTGATCACTCATACATTGCTTTGGGAGATGTCATTTTACTGCTGCTGTTTGAGTGGAGCATATGTTCTCTTCTCAGTCTGAAACTATCAATGCTCGTTAGTATCATAGTTCCTGTAGTTGTTTGGAGGTGAGGAGCAGAGTGTTCCTCCAGACTCAGTTCTTCTGAGTTTAGGTGCATACTGTGTAGGAGTAATTTCTGTCCTTCAGAAGGAATTAAGAGAGAAGTATCAGAGAAGCAACAGAATCCCTCCTCCAATCCAAGAAATGAGCTTATTGCTGCCTGGGTCAGCACGGAGGCTGGAATTAAACCACCATCAAGCTGCTCTGTGCATAATGATCCAACAAATGTGTCAGATATTGTTGTTTGTACACATGCTACAGATGTTTGGGTTCAAATTAATGAAAGCTTGGATTCATTGTACAGTGCAAACCTACGTTAAGTTTAGAAACCTGGAGTTTCCAAGGGACTTTCTAGGTCTGCAAGCTCAGTCTCTGCTGGTCATGTATAGCTTTGTGATATTGCACCATCTGTAACATTACCAAGCTTTGTCAGGTTCTGTTTTAACATAGGTAGTTTGGGGTTTTTTTCCCCTGATTCTGGAGATGGATAGCTGCTCCAAAATTCTTCTCTGAAGCTTGGAAACCTTTTTCTAATTTCAGGACTAAGTTGATTAATGTTACATCAAAGCTTTTTTTTTTTTTTTTGGTGGCACTATTAATATTCTTCATTCTAAAGCATCTGTTTTCCTTTGGTGTGGTACTTGTATGCAGATGCATTAACAGGGAGATACTCTATCCCTTTTCAGCCTCCATTCAGTTGTGCTGAGAAAGTCAACCACTTTTAGCTTCCTCTCATAAAAAGGTCTCTATTCCCATGATGGTTTCAGTAACCTTTTTCTGCTCTTCTTCCAGTATGCTTGCATTCTTTAAACTTGGATATACAAAATGAGGTAGATTATTCCAAATGAGGTTTGATCTGCAGCTTACTCAAATAACGTACCCATAGTTCTGCTTTACTGAAGACACCTTGATGTGATGGAGCTTTGCAACTGCTGGTTTTTGTGTTTTGGTCACATGGGTCAGCGTATCAAAGCACTCATCTTCTCTGCCGAACTTGGAGCTGATTATCTCACAAAATATCTTCAGGAAAACTTAAGTAACTGGGACCGGTTCTTGTTTGGATATGAGATTTGGAAAGATAGCAAACAGAGTAGGAGAAATGGTTAGTTCATTCCCCTAGGAAATGTCACAAGGGTTGTTCCTTGTAGACCTATGTCGGGTTTGTGCTGTTCAGCTTATCCCTAAATGACCTGGAAGAGGACAGCAACTAAGTTTGCTGAAGCTACCAAATTAATTAAGCCAGTAGGGGTAATGGAAGAGCCACAGGGCAACTGAGCAGTAAAGTGTCAGTTGAAAATGACTGTGGATAAAATGTTAAGTCACGCTCAGATCAAAACCAGTCATAGTTTTACATACAAAGTGATGGCATATGCCCTGGTGGGTACAAGATCCAAGGGTTCTGGTAGACAGGGCCAAGAAAGTGTCAGCTCAGTGGTAGTCAGAAATGCCAGTCAAATCTCCGGCATTATTATGAACAGAGTAGAACACTTCTCTACAACTTCATAAATCTGATTGAACTGCTCTGTGCAGTTCTGATCCTCTTATCTCAAAGCGGATAAAGCAAACAGAAGGTGAGCAGGAAAAAAAGCCATTAATTAATGTGGTTTTCCAGAGTTCAAAAGATTGAGCTTGGGTAAATTATTCATAATATCATTAAAATTCAAATACAACTGAAATTTCCTGTCGGGTTAGCTAACACAGAGAAATTACACCTCATGTGTTTCTTCTGCAAAACTTTGTACATTGTAGTGATAAGATGTTTTGCCTGCCTCTCATGCATCTTAAGAAAAGGAAATGCTATTTTTTATTTACTTCTCTGGAAAACTTAAAAAGCAATGACTCTGTTATTAAATTCATCAAAGTAGAGAATAAATCTCTCCTGTTCATATAAAACTTGAAGGGACTTGCAGAGCAGCCGGTTTGACAGGAGAGGAGGCAGAGGGTTTCCAGGAGCCCCTGTGGGATGTCTCCCCAGTCTAGGGCTGCACTGGACAGACTGGAGATGTGCAGAGTGAGCCCAGTTCAGGAATCAGAAGCAGTATAACCCTGAATTCAGTGTGTATTCTGCCTGGACTGCTCAAGATAGCTCTGGAAAATGCCTCGCTGTACAGCACAAATATAACCCAAATAAGCTGGCTGATCTGGGGCTGCACAATTGGTAGGGCCTGACTGCACTTGCTTGGTTTGATATCAGTGTAAAGGCTGCCCAGAGTAGATTTCAAGAGATTTCCTTTTCCTTGCTGCAATGAAAACAAAATGCTCGGGTTTTTTTTGGTTGGCAAACAGAAGAAAGCATTCCTGGTTTATGCTGGATTTACTGTTCCTTTCTGTGCTGATGACTTATGTTTAGAACCCGGTGCTGTCTGTCAGTGTGTGCTTTGGCAGTATAGCCAAAAGTATAATTGCACAGGTTTGTGACATTGAGATTGCTGGCCCTGATCAGCCCCTACAGTAGAAGGTATCAGTGGATACACTCCTGATGTCTGAACACATCACTATTGATCCTTCTAGTGTGTAATGGTGAGGCAAAAATCTCACCATGGTGGTTAGATCCCAGGAGTTTTGCTGTGAAAATGTTTGTTCTGCTTCTAGATATCTTTGATGGGTTATCATCTGTGGAAGCATGGAATTAGATAGCATGGAATGTCAATGATAGTACTTCTATGTAATTTAATTGATTTTCACAAAAGGTGTTAGAGTGTGTTACTACAAAGTAGATGTAGGAATGTTTTTCTGAAATATGTATTTTTCCATTTGACGGGGAGGGTGGAAGTTGCATGACTTTGTAAAACTAAATAAAAAGTTCAGCAGGAAAATCCAGAATAAAGTACAAGTTTCCTAGTCAGGCATACTGACTAGGCATTTCTTCCTTCTCCAAAATAAGCATTTATGCAATGATGTTCACAATTTTAAAATATATTTGGATTTACTTGCTTCTAGCTAGTAGTGAGGCTTTGTTTGCCTGCTTAAAACAGACCTTTGAACAGCACTTGTCAAGAATAGCAGAACTCAGAATCAGCAATAGTGCAGCTTATTCTTCTCACTCAATATAGCCAATATCCAGTTGGTACGTGAGCTTGTAGCTTTAACTCACCCCATGCCTCCTCTGCTTTGTTTCAGGCTATGGACACACCGTGCCTTTATCTGACGGGGGAAAGGCTTTCTGCATCATCTACTCAGTCATCGGGATCCCGTTCACGCTGCTGTTCCTGACGGCAGTGGTGCAGCGCATCATTGTCTACGTCACCAGGCGGCCTGTACTGTACTTCCACATCCGCTGGGGCTTCTCCAAGCAGGTTGTGGCAATCATCCATGCCATGGTCCTTGGCTTCATCACTGTCTCCTGCTTCTTCTTAATCCCAGCAGCAATATTCTCTGTCCTGGAAGATGACTGGAATTTTTTGGAGTCTTTTTATTTCTGTTTCATTTCCCTGAGCACCATTGGCCTCGGAGACTACGTGCCAGGAGAAGGCTACAATCAAAAATTCCGAGAGCTGTATAAAATTGGAATTACATGTAAGTGTCAAACTAACCAGCTAAGTAAAGGCATTTTGTATTTATATATGTATTATATTTTATATTTATATTTTAATAAATTACGTTAAAAAAATAACAATCAGACTTTCCCTCTCCCTTCTGTGGATAATGATCATTTGTGAACTGTCATGTAGCAAACTGGGCATTAATTTAGGTAGCTCTGTAAAGAGGAAACTTTTAAGTAAGATCAGTTTTCTTAGTTAAGAAAGAAAAAACTAAAAGCAGAATTCCATTATTCTAACCATAGCTACTTGCCCTCTTATTAATAGTAGAAAAAAAGCCCACATTACTGTTACGAAAATGGTTAAGAGCAACTTGTACTAACATTTCAGTGCATCACACAGAGCCAAGAAGATGATCTGTGTGACCTGAGGTCATCTCCTAAGGTGGGATGACAGGTGGACAGAGATGAATCAAGGAACAACAGAAAATGAGGCAGAATAGCAAAGTCTCTGAGTCCAGTTGTAACAGAAGGTAGCTGAAGCTGACACTGGTACATACCAGCTGTCAAAGGCAGACAAGTAGACTGAGATGATTGCAAAGCAAGACCATGAATGCTAAATTGTTTCATTAGGCTTGACACAGAAGAAATCATGGAGATCTGTGATTCTAATAAAGTGAAGCTAAGAAAATTACCTTTGTGTTGGTATTCTGAGTAAGTGTATGCTGAGGGCAGTATTTTCCAGCAACAGTATTTTGAAGCATTGCATTTTCTGATACAGCCTCAGTCTGAGCACTCTTCAGATCATCAGAGACACCAGTTAAAAGATCTGCACAGCCAAAACAAACCTTTTCTGTCAGGTCCATTTCTTAGGCTGGTATGCATTTGACTGTGCTTCTGTGAATGATCCAGCAATAGTAATGGAGACAAAGAGTCTGTTAACTTGGTTTTGTGTTATACCTGAAGAAGGGTTTTTGATTCCTTGAAGCATGGCTTTGAACTAGCCAACAGAATGTTTTATTTTATTATCCTGCTAGGCTTGCTGCCATTGCAAATTTCCTCCTCTACCTGTTGTGTTTCTCTTATGAATGGTAGCTTTTAATTATTATCTGCTGATCTGGAGAGTTGATTTGGGGATGCTAATGATGAAGTGAATGGAAAGTCATGCATGGCAAAGGCCTTGTTACAGTTTTAGCTGTTCTGAAAATTAAAAATCTGAAGAAAACATTATGGCTCAGATTAAAGCTTTTTCAAGCTGTAGAACAATTAGGAAATAAATTGCAGTAAATACTGAAGGAAATACTAAAAGAAAAAAGTAGCTTTTAGGCAAAGTTGTGACCACAGAATATCTAATTTCAATAGGTTTTAAGGTTATAACTTGAAAACTATTCTTTTTCCTTTCATGTGAACAATTGAAGGAACCAAATAAAATGTTTTCTCCTGCTGAACCTAAATTTTCTATAAGATGTTTTGGAGTTCTATGTCAGAAAATGCTTAATGAGTACTACAGGTTTTTCAATAATTTTTAGGAGAGCACAAGTCCCATTCTAAATCAAGTGGCAATCAACTGGACTGAGTTTCAGAGATAATGACAAATTCTCAGTGCAGATTTATAGATGCCTTTCACTTGATATAGCTTTGTCAGTTCTTCCTTGTGTTAATGCATAGCTCCCATTTGATGTTATGATATAAAGCTTAAAAACAATTCATAAATTTCAGCTGTAGTGCTGATTTAAATCAGTATCTAGTATTAAAATCTTGATTAATGGTATTCCTGGAAGGAAAAGGAGAGTGTTACTGCCAGTGAATAATCTGTAACTACAGGTGAAATATTTATGCCTTTAGGCAACAGAACAGTGACCATATGTAGATTATAATCATTAATCTGTGTTGATTTTTCAGCACATTTAATGTTCAGCCTTTGGATGAGTGTGTTATGCTAATAGTTATACACTTAGCTTCTGCTTGATTTACTTCATTGAAATGATAAAATAATTAGTCATGCTTCTCAAGTGCAGATCTAATGAAACACTGAGATTAATACATGTTCATTTTAACATCTTCCTTTTAACTCTAGATGTGTATGTTTGGAGAGGAAAAAAACAAGAGCACGCTGTGTTGCTGGTCATAGGGATCTCCATTTCCAAAAGTCTCAGTCTATCAGAGCTGACTATTACCTCTGAAAATCAGTCAGGCAGTACCTGGCTAAAGTCGTTGGTAATATACTTTAAATAACACTTCCAGCTTTTGGGTCATTTATGTATGTTGGTAAAACATTGCAAATATCCTCAAAAGATATAGTAATGGTGTCAGGTGTTTTAAATTCCAGGAGTAACTTTACAGTAATTTTTCATTTTTATATTCTTGAGTTTGCACACATTTTTAGTTGCTCTGTTTTTCCAGGCATTTCAGGGTGTTGTATATCTAATAATTTTAGAGGAAAATAATTCCAAAGTTTTCATGAAATAGTAAGTGATTTGTCCTGCTAAACTGGTACAAACAACCAATGACCGTAATGAGCTTCCATATTTTTACTTCTGCTTGTAACATGTAGGAATATTGTGGGAAAATGTTGTTTTTGATCTTTTGATCCAATTGTTTTGAAGGGCACTTAATCATGAAAGTCATAAGTAAGTACGAGTGTTGTGCATGTGGTAAATTTTAGTATTCTGTTTCCTTTAATACCTTTACACATTTTTGTCTTGTACAGTTGTAACAGAATTGAAGCCACTAATATTACTTTTCTGATTATGTGGTGTCTTGTTGACTGTGGAATGAAAAAGAAAAAAAAAAAAGAATATGATAGTCCAAAGCTCTGAAACTGCCATAAAGAAAAGTAACATACTAATCAGAGATGTCAGGGGTGAGAAAAGTTACAGGATCAAAACTGTTCCAGCCCCACTTGGTTTGCTAATAATTAATTCCGTTCTTTTTTCTTTTTGATCTTAGGTTATCTGTTGATGGGCCTTATTGCAATGTTGGTGGTTCTTGAGACTTTTTGTGAACTCCATGAGCTCAAAAAGTTTAGGAAATTGTTTTATGTGAAGAAGGACAAGGAAGAGGACCAAGTGCATATAATGGAACATGACCAGCTCTCCTTCTCTTCCATCTCAGACCAAGCAGCCTCCATGAAGGACGATCAGAAGGCAAATGAGCCTTTTGTGAATTCCCAGTCCCCAACTTCCAATGACAGCTCTCTAAACAATTAATACACGGGTATCCATGCCGTTGTTTTGGTGCATTTATGCTACTTACCATAAGAAATAGAAAGCCTCGTATTTTTTTTCTCAAAATATAAAAGCTGGAAGACTGTGCTACTTTAACAAGGATTCATCACTTCTGACATAGAAAAGACTTTTGGGAAAAATGTGGGAGCCACCCTGGGAAAAGGGAATAAATGTAGGATGTGGCTGGGAACACAAGGCCATTTTGCTTGAGGGATAAAGAGTTAAGTGTACCACTTCTAGAGATGCCAGAGAGAAAGGCTTGCACAAGCAACTTCATTGAACATCTTTAGGAGAGTAGGCCTTCACTGACATCCAACTCATTGAGTTGCATGCCCCATCTGACAACTGGTTGACAGCAAATTTTGGGATGTGCACTTTTGATAGTCACAGATTTAATCCAATAGCTAGCATCTTAATCTGGAAAACATTTTCAGAGCAATATCTGTAGATCTGCTGGAGGGGGGAATATCTAGATCGTCCCTCTATTACCCAGTAACTTGCAGGTGCAAATAATAATTCTAGGAATGAAAAAACAAGACTGTGGTCCCTCCTTTGCCCATGCCATTTACATTTAAATTTCCTACTTCCTTAAAAGGTCCTTTAATTATGAGAAAAATATTGTCCTGAAGAGAGTGTGCCTTGAGTCTTCCATGCCATTTGTTTTTTGTATGAAATAGTTTTCTGAGAGATAGAAAAAGCAATTCAAAGTTCTGGATGAGATGGGATTGTAGGGGGAAGGAAGACAGCTGCACTTCAGCTCTCTGAAATGGGCAGGAGTGGGTTTTTAGCTGCGTGGAAGGAAATGAAGAAGAGTCAGCATATGCCACATAGGACTGGCACAGTCATGTGCTTATGGCATTCTCTTAATAGATGGTTGAAATCCGTTCAGTAGGAGAAGGGCTCAGTGCTGTTCCTCCCACAGTCCAACCCAGTGTGTGCTCTGCTGAGCTGGTAGGTACACGGAGGAACAGGAACAGCATCACCTTTGAACATAGCTCCTATTTCTTCTTTTGCTTTTCTAACTGGTACTCAGAGCACTTTGGAGGAGAACGGAATGTTTCAGGGCAAGACAATTTTTCAGTTTTTCATATGGCAAGAAAAAAGGAAAAATGTCACATTTGGTTCAGATGGAACCGAATTTTTTTCCCCTTGGGAAAAGTCACTAAAAAGTCAAGATCTCGCTCAACTTCTGAAGCTGGAACCTCTTTGGCTGTAACAGTAGAGGTGCTTTAGTCCAGCTACCAGTCACTGTGCTGAATGCAGGGACCTCAGAGTGAATTTCAGTGAGCATGAGATGAGACTTAAGTGGTTGTAGTACTTTCTCTTCTGGCCTTAAGAATCTTACGATAGGGGAATCTCGATAATGCTTTGCAATGAACAAAAGATCTGGAGCACAAATAGCCATATAAGGACAGCCTCCCACATAGGAATAGTGTAGAGGAGAGCCTTTTACCTGCAGTGCAAGCATGCCAGATTGCCTGTAATTTGGCTTTTAGTGTTTAGAGCTGAATAATATTTTACTGTAAAAGAAAAAAAAAGCAGTGTGTCTAGATTTAGCGCACGTGGGAAAAATACTTGAAAGTAAATAACCCAAAATATACTGTGTTTGAGCTTAATTATAGCTAGCATCAAACAGATTTTTATATCTTTACTGGAAAAACTTACTTTATGATGAAATCAGCTGAAAGTCTTCAATTGAAATTTATATTTATAGACTATCAGAGCTAAAGGTTTTGATTGTTTTGAGTTTTATAGATTAGGTGAGAGCATATTGTGTTTGCATGTTCCCAGGAAAGTGGCTATTTTTATACTGCTTAAGTTAACACAGTTCTATTTATAATGAATGTTAACCAATATATATGTACATATATACATAAATATATTTATATACTGTACATATATCATAAATCACCAGAGTTTAACAGACTTAGGAATGGCATTTTAGATAATTTTTTTCCCTAGTCTTCTCTTTATACAGTCAATATTTGAAAACTATGGCATTAAAATGACACTGACATAAAATTAAGAGTACTGTACTACAAGAAACATTTATACTGGTTTTTTTCAGTGGAACTTTATTGATTTTTTTTTTCTGTACGTTAAAATTCAAAGTTTCTTTTAATTTCCCTGTAACGTTAAGCTCTAAAGGACATGCACAGATGTTGAACGATATACAATGTTAATTTTGCAGCGTGTACACAAATGCAAAATGTAGACACGTGAAATGAAAGCACAGAATTCAAAGCAGAAGCGATAAACTAAGCAGTATACTGTGATGTAGGTGAATATTTGTTATTTTAAACTTAAATAAAAAGTCTGGCTTTTGCCTGCCTGCACTATGAAGCGGGAGTATTTTCTTTAGTGGTGTGTGTGCATTGCAGAAATCCTATCTGCATTTGTGCATGCTTTAGTTAGCCTTCCTCAGCTCAAGGAGGCACTAGTAATGCCAGTGTGTTACCTAACCTTGATGTTAACTGTGGCTTAATATTGTGCTGGTTATTCGTATATAAAAAAAGGCAATCCAAGGTGTGTTTGGTTTCGTTTCAGATGCTGACTGATTATAGCAAATAAAAAATGGTGGCGTAGCATTTATCATGTCCTTACGAACTAACTGCTCCAATATTTGAGGAAATCTGAAAAACTGTCATTGCATGTTACCAGTACCACTGATGAAAATAATGGCCTTCATTTCCTACAGCTTTTACATCTTCATGTGAAGCCAGCATACAAGTTAAGAAGAGTTAAAACTGGAATCCAGATCAGAAGGAGAACGATTATCATGTATGAACCTCAGCACAAAGTGCATCTCTTTCTTAGAGGCAGACTGTGAAGTGCGTGCTGGTAAACCCAAACAGAGAGCATGGGTCATAAAACAGTGGTGCTGAAAAAAAAGTTGCAAGAGAGAGTTAGAAATACAATCAAATTACTTGCACACATAAAAGAGTTGCCTGGGTCCTATCCTCACTCTCCTGTCTTCAATTGTTCCAGGCATATATTCCATTAATAGCTTTGTTCCTGTTCTACAGCTGACATTTGCCATCTTCTGTTTGTCTTTCAGTCATTAAACATAAATGTGTTTTATTGTTATTTCAAGGGAAAGAACTAGCAGGGTGTTCATTGTGTTGGAGGAAAGAAAATGGAAAAACCCTCTTGAGTTTTGATTTTAGAGCTGAGTGATGGCCATGTTGTCCCTTAAAGAACATGTTCTCCTCCCAAAGAGTTTCTTCCCAAGGTGGAAGCCATTCACCAGTGGCACCTCGTGTGAGTGCTCAAGACTTTCTGGAGGCCGAAACGTGTTATTTTCTAGGTAGGTAACTTCTGAGAGTGGGGAGGTTTGCAGCTTTAATGTCAGCACTACAAAACTTACCTAGTCGGGTGCTTAGGTCAGAGGAATTGCATAAGACCAGCAGTTCTGGATTATATTGTTTGTCTAGCCCAGTATTTTGTCTCTGGCAATGGCCAGGAGCAACGTATGAACTTGTGTAAGAAAAGGGCGACTATGCAGCAACAGTTCCCCAGGATATTCTCCTGGCTCTTAGCAATGTACAGCTCTGGATCTATGACAGCGTCTAGGAGGAGTGGAAAGTCAATGTAGGTGTGGTGTGTGAAAGATATTCTACACTGATGTGTCTGCCCTCTGCTTTGGTCAGTGAGAGGCTGTCCTGCACAGGATCAAATGGAGATTTCCCACAAAGCACTTTCAAGTTAAGTGCTTTGCAGTAAGCAGGTGATGGCATGGGATGGGCCCTTGAAAAAGGGGAGAAAGGCAGGGGAAAGCCTTTTATGCACTGTTACTTGGGCAGTGCTGTACTCCAGGTGGATAAGAACTTGCACAGAACCTGTTTGCTAATGCCAAATCTTGAATCTCCACATTACAATTTGCTTCCTAAATAGAAGTCAGGAGTGTACAGAGGGGAACCATAAGTTGCTAAAAATACTACTGCCCTCACGTTATTCCATTGTTATTCATTCTTCTAGATTCTGCTTTCTACTGAAGCAAAATAAAGTTACTCTAATGGGAAGCAGTGTTACTCCGAATGTGCACCAGTACAACAGAATGGGGTTTCTCTTCTCTGCACTAGTAACTATCAGTATTGTAGCATGTATCAAAAAGCTTTTAGCTGAAAAACGTTCATGTTACTTGTTTCAAACAGAAACCATAATTTTTGGAATCCTGGAGACTACCTCTGCAAACTTGCATGCTGGTTTAATGCATATTAGGTACTTGATGTGTGTAATTTTAATGCCTAACGTGTTAGTCTCATCGCTTCCTAAGTTACCATTTCACTTGCTTTTTATCACAGATTTCTTATCACAATTATCTCCAGAGGTCATCATGTTGCCACGGATTATGAGGACTGTGATGCTGTTATTTTGCTGGTGATGATGCAGGTTTGTCAGAGCCATTGCCTTAGCCGATAACGAGACAATCTCATGCAGGGCAGTTGGGGCCAGATGACAGATTTAGGTAATGAGGAGGGACAGTGTGACTGGGAGCAGGTGCACAGGCTGACAGCCAGTGTCAGGGAAGAATCATCCTGGCAAACTGCTAAGTGACCACAGAGTTTTCATCAGGCTTCAATGCCTGTCACTAGGAGTTAGAGGAAGGAAGAGCAAGGACATCGCCAGAAGTTATCTGAAATGAAGTTTTCACCATTTGTCTACAGTCTGCAGCTCTGTTACTTCGGTTGCGCCATTTATCCTTTGAATCAGGATAGTGGTTTGGCATTTCTCCGGTGTAGATGGTTCCTGTGCTCCCTGAGGCAAGTTATGCTTGTTATCCTAACAAGTTTTTTTCTGTTTTAAGTTTACTGAGTGTTCAGACCCATGAGCAGGAGTGTAGGTCAGTGTCACTGCTGAAACCTTCCAGGCACAAACGTGGCTCAAGGCACTGCCTGGCCTGGGGTCAGCCTTCCATTTTAGTGTCCGAGCTGTCTGGAAAGAGAAGAGTGAACTCTGTGCCTTAAAAAGTGAGAAACCCACTCTTCTGGGAGACTTAAAACTCCCCAAATCCATTTGGTGCTAATCCCAGAGGTTTCATAGTCGTGTGTGTATAGTGCATCCATGAAAGTATCTGGAGTAACACACAGAACTGCCACTTCTTTTCTCTGTGCCTGATTTTTTTGAGACAGGTCGACCCCCTCAACCTTCTGAATTTATCTTCCCCATGTAGGAACATGGCTTTAGGAACAGGATTCCCTGACTGTCCCAAGCACTCACTAATACCTATTTGGGCTGGATCAAAAGATGGCAAGGTGAGATTCAGAGAGCAGAAGGGGACTTGACCCATCTGCCCTAAGGAGGAGCAATGATGGGACTAGGTGAGGGGACAGGCATTCCCTGGGAAAGCCCCATCCCTGCCCATTAACTTAAGCTGCAGCCACCACTGAGCATACCACTTCATTTCTAAAATGAATTCCAGTGTCTAGCACATAAGGCCCGTACAATTCACTGTGTGTGTCAGCCAGTGTTCATGCTGCTAGTAAGATAATGACTATAAAAATTAATAGCTCATCTAGAAGAATTGAATTGTCTTTTTTTTCTTTTGAAGTGCAGTGCTGCTGTGCTTATGAGCGTTAGACTGATTTTATTCTGGCCTGCAATGATATGTTATCCTACAACTGTAAAGCTTCCATCTCACATGGGCAAAAATTAATTAGTATGTTTGCATAAACAGAAGACAGCAAACTGTAGTGTCAGTTTAAGTAGGAATTAGCAAATCCTAATTCTGTGTTTCTGGGCTGGTTTCCTGATTATGGGCAAAGGTCTGTTAAATTTGTTTAGCGATTGCCAGCTGTGATTTGAGGCATGCTTTCTGAACAGAGGTGCAAAATATATCATTGCCCAGTAATGAAGTACAATATCACCTTTGGGATAAAGGTTTAATAGGCTACTTTTGCAGATTGATGCTATTTGCATGGGATAATGAAGCCCTGTTTGAAATTTATTATGCAAAAATGAAAATTCACACTCCATTTAACTCAAATTCCTACCGCGTGTTCAGCAAAGAGAAAAATCAATATGAAAGAAGAAAAGGACCTTATTTTGTACTCCCATCTTCTGGGAAGCTTGACCTGGTGGTGCTGACCCTGCTAAAAGCTGAGAAAACCCCTGGTTTCCCTGACCCATGCAGAGCGTGCAGCCAGGCAGTCTTTGCCTCAAGAAGGTGCAAGCAACATTGCCAGCCTCGAGAAGATGGAGCGGGGAGAGCAGCTTCCATGGGACACAAGAGGAGAGACCACAGCTCCTCTGTGGCCAAAGGTAACCAGCAAATATGGCCAGTGAAGGGGGGCCATGGTGGGACTTGGAGGGGGCAGGGGCAGTCAGCTGGCTCCAGCCCCCGGGAGGGGCCTGCAGCCAAGGCAGTGTGAGGAGAGGAGTAGAATGATTTGATAGTGGGGTTATCAAAGGTGGGGTGTCACTAGTACAGAACTAGTTAGAGTCTGTTACAATCAGGAAGTGTGGAGGGAAAAGATGCATTTCTGTCTTTTAAAGGCAGAAATTACCCTTATGATGCTCTTCCATGGCCTCTTGCAGGAAGCAAGACATATCTGCAGTAGCTGTATTAGAACAGAGAGCTCTGACAGAAACTCTGCCCCAGCTCACATCCTCTGTCCCCGACGCTAATTATCTTCCCTGTTAAAAAATTCCTGTTTCCCTTGGCTAGCTGCACAATTTCTAATTAATTGTTCCAAAAGCAGCATTGCTATAGGACTTTATGTTTTTATCTGCTAGGTGACAGACCACATTACATTAGCTACCATTTTGGCCTAAGAAGAGGGACATCCTTCAAATGTCCTTTTCAATAGGTGAAGCAGGCCAAGCACCTCTGAGTGCCAAATGTGAACATCTTGTCAAAAGCTCAGCTCATTCCTGGTCCAGTTTTTCAACATGCATTTTTCAGCATAGCACTGAAACCAGGATGCCACAGTCCTGCCGGTACCCAGGATGGTAGCTCTGCACAGGGCTGGGCTGTGGCCATGTAGTAGAAAGGAGAGATGGCATTAGCCACCATGCCCCTACTTCGATGCTTTCCCTCTTTTTGGGGACCCCCAGATTTCCCTTCATCCCTCTCCTCACCCAGCCCACGTGGAGCACACCTGGTGCTTGTCCCTACCCCTACTAACCTAGGGGAGATGCATGGTGACAGGAGAGCCTGCAACAGCATGTCTGCCCTAGATGGTCTAAGTGTCTGAAACACTGATTTTAAACACGATCTGCTGCACCCTACAACAGCCAGGAGCTGTGTAAATGCCTCCTAGTCCATCTGCCCAGCCTGCTGTGCAGAAGCTGTTTGCCTCTTGTGTTGACCCTCGGGATGCAAGATGTTGTCAGATCTCAGAAAAACGTGGGCAGACCTGCCAGAAGGGTCGGTTGCACATTCAGTTCAGGCAATCTGAATTAGAGCACTAATTTTAGGCAATAGGGCTATCTCATCAATCCTCCTGCCCTCCTGGCTGCGCCTCAGGCATCAACAAGGTGCTCAGCACACATGTGAATGTATAAATGCACCTTTGGTCAGGAGTCGAGCACCTTTCAAGGAGGGTATTGCACAGAGGGGGGGGTGTATTTTTATTAACTTCAGGGTACAGCTCAAAAAAAAATAATCTTATCTTCACCGGAGCTGCTCCAGGGCTGTAGCATCCCCCTGTGATAGACAGTGCCCCTCTGATGGTCACTGGGGACACTTGTGCTGCAACCCCTATAGTGAAGTCTGGTTGTGATTAAAATACAACTGAGGCTACAGTTTCCTATTAGAGATGAGGCAAGAGACCTCCCTCCAAGGTACTGAGGTGATTAAGGCAATGTCCTGAGGCAGGCAGTGAGTTCACTCCCCTAAACAATCCAAACCCCTGTGAGTATCTGGCAAGCTACTGATAATTTTTATGGTGCAAGCACTGCTGCCTCATCTTCTCACAAAGGAGGCTAATAAGGGTTGCAGCTTTTGATTTGCAAGTCATGCAATCAAACATAAACCAATCTCAATGTGACAATAGTTTTTTTGGGAAGTTTTAGTCCTGAATGCCCTTAGTTGTGAGTTTGGTGACTAAACAGAATAACGTATTGATCGGTACACGGACAGGCGACTGACACTGAATGCTTGAACAAAAATAGATCCCCTGGGCAAATGGTCACCCAGGACTTTCTTTCCCAGCTGCAAAATGTAAGCCTGGGTGAAACTCACAGAGATGGTAGCTGGAGCAGAGAAGCCGGAATAAATGGAACGCACACAACCCCAGTTCAGCAAGACCCCCAGGAGGAAATTTCCTTACCTTCCAAGAAACAAGAGGATGTGTATGCTCCAAACTGACCTAGAGGATAGCTAACAGAACCATTTGTTTCTGTTGTTTTTCTACCTTTATTGTCACTATCACACTTTGCAATCATCCTGTAACCCAGAAGGTGCCACCCTTTTTGAATGCAATACAAGCTTGGTTTCAAATGTTTTTTGGAGACGTTGCATGGGGAACATGGTGTCCTAATACTATCATGTTGGCAGCTCCATGAGGAATTCCCTGAGGTCATGTGGTCAATTTGGCATTTTAATCACATCTCATCATTTAACCTCACGTCTTGTTAGGTGTGAGATATAAAATCAGTAAAAACCCCATGTGTTGAGTATTACAAGGAATTACCACTCCAATTTCAGCCTGTATTTTTGCACCTCTCTCAGAAAGAACCCAGTTTATCTTGTTTAATGATTTTATAAACCCTTCTGCTTGATAGACCATGGCTCTATCACACTCTAGAAATGCAACCAGATTCCACCCCCTTCATCTTTGTGCTACTGTTTTACCACAGATTTAAGCAATGGCACAAACAGTTTATCCAAGAGTCAGAAGCATGTATGAGACCTGGAGCTTCTCCCTCAATCCCAAGAGCCCCAACTTGTGTCTATAATGATAAACTGGTCTCTGAAGGACCATGAAGAAGCAAGAACAGGCAATGAGATGGGATGTGATTTTCAGTTCCTCTCTTGGTTAGATTTAATTCACATCCTTGCCCCCATGCAGCAGCCACAGTGCATATTCCCATGGAAGTTTAGCAAATTTAACATAAATTTCACGTATTTTGCATCCAAACTTCAAGGCCGTGCACAAACCAGAACATTAACAGCTATTCTTCTGTATAATACTGTTTAACCTCAAACCCAGCTAAGTGGATTACAGGAAGTTATTTGTGACAGGCTGGCAGGTGCTGGCTGAATATTTATCATCTAGAGGGACAAATTCAAAACTATGGGCTTCATACCAGCTGCAGGTATGTATTTAAGTCACGACAGAACAGTATATGTTTTTAACAAGGCTTAAGCCATACTCAGTTATCAGTCCTCCGAGAGATGCTGCTGTCAAATGGTTTAGTCTAAGTACATCCAGCGTGTTTAATGGCTGCCAAGACCAGTTCTGAAGGAGATTTTGGTAAACAGTGATCCCGCTGAGGAAAGAAGACTTCATGCCCATTTACATTACAGATTAGCAGCTGGGAAATATTCATGGGTAAAAGATGTGCACTTTAAATAACAGCTCCTTTGGTTATGTGTAAATAGCTTGAACCTTTTCAGGTGTTTATATGCAAGGTTTTCTATTTGTTGTCACTTCTTAGGATTTGGTTCTCCTGTTCTAATAAAACAAGAAAACCTGGAAGAGTGTTCAGCTTGGGAAGGGTACAGACTGAAAGCCCTACTTTACAAATAGCCATGTTTTCTGTAGACAAATTTTCCCCAAAATGAGATGGTGTCTCCCACCCTAGATCTACTGATGTGTAGAAATGTTTGCAGGACTGGATTCAGTTCAAGTCAGAGGAAAAAGCCCCTTGGTTGCAAGGACATCTCAATTGCAAATGACAATGCTGTTCTTCATCATATTTTTTCTTTCAGTTTCATGGTCTGTCAGCTGCCAAACATGAGAGTTTTCCCCCGTTGTATCTAATGCCACTTAAAATTTCACGGAAAAGAGCAAGCAAAATTATCCTAGCTGACCTGGCCCACTCTGAGTTCAGGGGGGACACAAGCTGGTGGGCTGCTTAAAAGTGGTTACTTGTGTCACTGAAGCATCCATGCACCTGGACCAATACCCTGCTGCTGCCTGAAAAATTTGTAGTGTCCTAAAGAACAGTAAAAATCAAAACCAAAATATACAGCACCAAGCAAGAAAGAGAAAATCTCTCCTGGCAACAGAGGATAACCAGGAAACTGGCCTAGCATGAGACTGAACAGCTAAATCTAATGTCACAAGCACATGTGACTAAGTCTCCTTTCAACTGCAACTCTGATAGTACTAAAGCAATTGAAACCCCATATCTTACACCATCATTTCCAAACCCAAGAACCATCCCTGTGTTCACGCAGTCTCTTCTGCAACCTAATCTGATGTTATCTTGTAACAGTCAAATACCTTCTCCCAGCATCTCTGTTCAAAGGCTGCTCTGGCACTTTATTTCTGAAAGTTAAATACCTTCCTCTTTCCGAGCCAAATTCTTTCAGGGTCAGTGTACATCTGCTTGATCATGTAGCAGCTTTTATCTAAATGGAAATAATTCTTCTCTCTTCCTGTATTTATTGCTGAAGTGTAATCCAACCCTCTCTCAGTCTTCTGTTAACACAGCTACACAAGACAGGCTATTTGATCTACCCTTCAGAAAGAGGGACACTCAACTCATGTTTCTCAGTAGCCCTTTTCCCATTTCTCTGTTTAAAATCACCTGTGTGAAAGGCAGCTGATGAGAAGTTCGCACTGAAAGCTCAATGAGGCTGTTGTGGTGTCTTAGCCACTGCCAGGAGCTTCCCTGCCACTGTGGAAAACTTTTCACCTGGTACTTCCTGGATCTACTTGTCACGTCTTTCCTGGCTGTTGCATGCAGGAGGCCAAGCAGCACCGTATGGTTTTGCAGCGTAATCAGATCATCCTCCTCCCCAGCATCCCTTGATAGTATCTCAGCACAGGGCAACAGACCTTCTTCTTTGACCCCGAGTGACTCATGCTACACTTTTTTCCGATCACATTTCATACTTTTACTAGCCCCAGGACTACCTAATTCTTGTAGTACATTCCAACTTTGCAAACAAATCTTTGTGAGTCACTGCACTAAACTCTTCTGCAGAGCTGAGGCCAACCAATCCATGCTATTTTCACAGCACTCCCCATCTGTATGCATTTGTATGTAACAGCCAGATATTTCTGTGATCACGTTTTCAAATTCTCTTCAGTGAGCATGATGGGTTTTGTTATCTTCCGAACTTTACCCCTGCTCATTGTTAAAATGTAACACAAGAGATGAAAAGTACTTGCCATGCGTGCTTGAAAGAAAAAGGAAGTGTCTTGATGGATACCAAAACACTGGCTCTACATGTGAAATACAAGACTTAACCTGTTTTAACCTTTTAGGTATTTTTTCTTTGTATCCTCCGCTTTCTTCCAGTAAGAGATGAACACAGAGGGCCTGGATATGCATCTGCTCAGGAGAACAGTGCCTTTTGTTTGCACAACAGCTTCCAACGGGTTCCCAAGCACTCAAGATGAGATTCCCTGCATTTGAGAAGTGTGAAGGAGTGTGTCTCACCTTCTCTTGCCTGTGAGGAGGAATACTGGCCAGGGCCAGGGCTGGCCGGTGCCTTCCCATTGCTTGGCAGGCAGGATTGCAGATGGTCCGGAAATCAAACCTCCTTGCATGCCATCTCATCTCCCTGCCACGGTCATTAATAAAAGGGCTTAAGTCACTTTTCTCAGAAAGGACAAACATATGCTGGCTAGCAGCTCTCATGATTAATTTTCCCCTGTAATGCAGAGTTGCCATTTGTGGGCTTTCCACAGAAAGCTGGCTCATCGCAGAATTTGCTTCCCACAGAAGATGGCTGCAGCTCCACGTTCATGCTGCTTTAATAATTTCCTCCTCAGGGTGAGAGTTTGTTTGTTTGTTTGTTTGTTTGTTTGTTTAATCATCTCCTGCTCTGTTGTGCCGAGCTCTTTCTCAGTGCCTCACACTCCCCCACTCTGTTCCAGTGCCTGCTGTTATTCTTGGCACCCGAATCAATGCTAACTGGTATATAATCAGCCTGTGTTTTACCGACCAACATTTGTTCCACTGTCAGCTTTCATTTCAGCTTCGGCTCTGATGCCAGTTGCTGTTCTGCTCTCTGGTGTGGAGCTCTGATTGCCCTGTGGGGTGCTGTACACCACTCTTCGGGCCTCTTCTCATTATGTCCAGGTCCGTACCAGTGAAGCTTGTTGCCCAGTGTCACATCCTCACTTCTTACTGGTCTGTATACTTGGTCCACTTCTACTCTGTACCTGAATGTCCCATCCTCTTGTATTTGCAGGTTCATGTGATTGCAATTCTGCACAGAGTGTTTCTTAATTTTAAGCCTAATATGATAAAATATGAAATAAATGGCTCTTAAGAGGCACACATGGATCATAAGGTTATTCTTTGGGTGTTGTGCTGTAGAGCTACTTTATTACATTCTGCCTGTGATAATGAAAATGCTTAAAACATATTTCACTGGATCCCCACTCTTCCAAATTTATATTTTATTGATCACTAGATGCATGTGTTGTGCTGAACCAATAGAAATGTAGCTACCTAGGCATTTATCTACATATTGTCCATGCTATGGTGGGACTAGATTGTGTAGATCAGACTTTGATTTTTGTGAATAAGAGGCCACAATTAAAATAAACTTAGAGAAATGTTGGTGTACACAGGAAAGGGCCATGGTGTTTGGGCTGATGAGAAAGGTTATAGTGGCCAGGACATTAGACCCGTGGTTAATGAAGCAGGAGAAATGGAGTAATGCAGACAGAACAGGTGGGTTCATGTATCACCTGTTCTAGTCTGAATAAGTCTTGCTTCTCCAGCTTAGCTGATAAGTTCCAGGCCAACTGGAGGATGCAGCATTTCATCATCCAGAATATGAGAGAAGTCTGCTGGAAAGAGCTGAGCAGCCAGGAAGGACACTCACACCAGAGAGCCAGAGTATAAAGGGAAGCTAAATATAAATTCTTTTTAAAAAATGTTCCCCAAATTTAAGAAGCAATGAGGTGAAACACCAAGAATCACAATTCTTTACTTTCAATGTTTTGAATAAGGAAGAGATAGAAGAGTGAACGGGATAAAATATTCTAATAAAGATAAGATGTGGCAGTTTATTTTAAAATAATTAAAGACGACAGCCTGGATCCCAAGATAAGGAAAACGATGATTCAAAAAGGAATCATCAGCTCAGTAAGAGTCTGGCAGCTCTTTTGTGTGGTCTGATACGTTTCCAAAACTAGACAATACTGTCTGTTGGGCAAATACCAACAGACAGTAAACAAAGCTGTATCTTTTTGCAACAGATAAAGTAGAAATTACCTTAAAGGGGGAGTTAATAGTCCTCAGTAGACCAAATCCTGCCCCCAGATCTTAATGCTATCTTTAAGATGTCATTTTCATTTAACTAAACACATTTGCTAACTTTAGCAGATTAATGTGAGTGTGCAGGCACAAAATGATCTGCAGAGCTCCCTGAACAAAAAAGTGTGTCCTCTGGTGTTCAGGCAGCTCTGCCTTTAACTGGCCTTAATGAGGCCAAGCAGCTGCTTTAGGTGATGGCAATCAGTCGCTGGGTGGGGAGAGGTTGGTTTGAAGGGCAAGAGCTTCTTCTCTGTGGAGGATGAGACTAGATAAAAAGGAATATTGTGAAAATGTAAGGAAAAAAACCCACCTAGTAAAACAAGTCCTAGCAGATTTAGCTACGGAGTGAGGGCTTGCAGCAGAGAGTGATGGTGGCTCTTATCAGTGCTGGCAGGTGCAGGAGGTGTGAGCAGCCTTGCAGGCAGAGTATCCAGGTCAGGGCATCTGTGTATGTTCAATGGCTCTGGCCTCACTCCTGGAAAAAGGTCAGACCCAAGTGTGCCTCTCTTGCTCGTTACACCTTTCCACAGCTCAGGGCCAGAGGTGTGGAGGATCCTGGCCTGATCCAAGGGTGCCAGGGCTGGTGAGGGGGTGTAACTGCTGCTTGGGGTGGGTGCAGCTGTAAAGGACTGAGAGTGATGCTGGGGGGTGAGTAGCTGAAACCAGGGAGAAATCAGAGGGCTGTGCTGGAAGCAAGTGTAAGTCAGGAGATCAATTTTCTTTTTAGATTCTCACAAGTGCTGTTTGGAGACCTAGAGAAAAAGGCTAAACTGCCCTGGGACTAAAAGATGAGTTTCCTGTCTGAGGGAAAATAACAAGGCAAGGATAAAGGCCTTGTTATGAGAATAGCCAAATATATTCCTTTGATCTAGCTGGGTTTGAATCTCATCCATATGTTTATTAGCCTCTCTTATCTGAGCTATATGCCTTCTTGCAGCTGCATTTCCCTTATCACACGGCAGTGGAAAAGACTCAAAATGCCTAAAAAGCATGTCACTCTTTCAAAGTCTTCATAAAATCCCAGCTGTCACCCGTATCAATGTCATAAATCTGTAACTGCTTTGAGTCCTCCTTACTTTCCCCTTGATTGCCCACACCTTTCTCCTCCCAGTCTTCTGTTCACTACTGCCACCGCTACTGACCTCCTCTTGCTGAACCATCCCCTGCTGGGGTCCTTGGGCTTTTCTTTCCTCTGTCCCTGCCCAGTTCAACAAGTGAGTGGTAGCTTTAAAACCTATTGGAATGCAAAAGTGCCCTCATGGTGAGTCTCCACACCTTTACAAACTCAGCTGCTCCCCACACTTCTCAGGAGAAGAAATCACCCCATTGTGATGCCAAATGAATACCAAACATCTGACTGGGGTGGGGTATCAGCCATTAGGGTTGAATGCTCATGAAGTTCCAAAAAATGTTCAGTAAAATATAGGCTCTTGGAGACTGTAAGTCTGATATGTCTGTACCGGGTTTATTTGGGAGAGATTTTTGCATGGGACATCCCCTCAAGCCTGTGGGAAGGTGGAGGTATATGTTGATGCCCTAAAGCACACCTGTAATGATATAACCTCTGTTCAATCTCCTCCAAAGGCCAGCACCTGGGTCTGTTTAGGCTGAGTGAAATTTCACATAGAAAATATCTTTCCCACATGCAACAACTCAAGTGCATTTCCTGCTTGGTGGTAACCTGTCCATGCAGGACATGAGAAACCACGATACTTGTGCAGAGCCTGTGAGAAAAAGATGATCATCTAGGGCTGAGGCATAGCAGTGTACAAAGGAGCTGGGCAGTCAGGTTGAGTCTGATCTGGTAGGAAAACCTCACACACGCTGTGGCTTGTGGAGCATTTGGATGTGTGCCGAGGCTCTGCTTGACCCCACAGCCAGACAGGAGGCAGGACCTATAGCTGTGCAGGGCACACAGGACCTGAGCACCCCAGATAAGCATGAGCTGAGGGCAGGACCTTTCTCTTCTTTCCTGGAGGAATTGTATGTCTCTTGGCCCAAGGTGCTCGGTCTGTCACAACTTCTGGCTGAGGGTGTCCTCTCAAGGCAAAGCAGCAAGCCCAGGCTCTGGTGCTGCTGCCGGAGGCCCAACACAGGGCACAATGAAAGCGTCCACATGGAGTAGAGTTTGAGCCTTTCTGGAGGTGCCCTGCAGTGAAGAAGTATTTGGGCACCTGCAGTTGCATGTACAGGCCTCCAGCTGCCTGGGGCCCTTATCTTTGGTATGTTTTCCATGAGGGAGGCTCATCCTCTGCCTGCATTTCACACGGTCCCAGCTGAGGGAACTGTGGCTTGCAGGAGGCTGTGATGCTGGTAGGGCTCTCCTTTCTCCCCACAAGGCCAGGATGTCCCTGGTGATACCTCGCACCAAGCACACATGGCAGAGGAGTCAGGGTTTTTAGTTTGGTTTGGTTTGGGGTTTTTTTATAATCGTGCCAAACCTCACTGATGGAATTGCCTGATACTTGCAGAATTGCAGTTTTTGTGTGCTTGATTTGTCGAAACACATGACTGGATTGGGCAAAGATCACAGTTCGTGGCTGCAGCCTGCCAGAGTTCTTGCTTTTGAGTTTATCCTTAGCTGGCTGTCAGCTACAAACACATCTATTTTTCTTTTTTTCCTGTAAAGGAGTTTTTTCTTTCCCAAACTTTCTTCACGAGGTAATTAGCAAAGTGATCCACTGGCTCAAGTAGAAACTGCACCCCCAGGAGTTCTCTGTAATGCTGAAGTTTTGTTTCTGCTCTACTAACCAAGGAAAGTACTGGACAGGGAATAAAGTGGAAAGAGGACAAGGGCAGAGATACAAGACAGACTGACACAAGCTTCTGTGTGCTACTTTACCTAGGGAAACAACTCCAGAAAGTGCCTAGTTTTGGCAAGTCCCTCAACCTTCCCTGAGCGGTGTATTAATGAAGGAAAACAGGCAGAACACCAAGGTGTGGCTGGAGCACGGACATCACTCTCATGGCTATGCTCAGCCAAGGGCTGCTACAAAGGGCAACGTGGCAGAAGAGTGTAAACAGGCGTATACCAGCGTTCTGCATTAACAGAACTATTTCTAAGCACTTTTTCTTGCACTAAATCTTCATTAAAACAAAAATAAATAATGAAGTTGGGTGCACATTAGAAAGATTACTCAGGACCCCTGATGTTAAGGTGGTGTTCAGTCCATCCTCCAGCCCTGTCCAGTCTGACATTTGAGGACATCCTCTTGAACGCTCTGACAAGGGAAGGAAGCCAGATGCACACAGCATGGTTATAACAGCAGGTTTATTGTCCACAGAGCCCAAATCACATGAGTTGTTTTACCTGGCAATGCCTTTTAACACCTTTCCTTTCCCACATAAGTGACCTGCCTCTATTTAATTTTCGCCCACAGGCTACAGTTTTGTTGATTTGACCTCAGTGACAGTCAATAAATCAGCATCTACCTATCTCCTGAGGTTTCACCTAAAGGGAGTTTCCAATGTTCCTATTTCACTGGCTGATTACTGCAGTCCCAGGTGTGGCTGGCCAGCTGCTTTCCCTCTTCTACCCTGTGCAATGTTTGGCTCTTTTCCATACTGTTCTCCTGTTAGTTCAGCCTTAGGGCTGGTCACCTGTACACAGACCTTAGCAGCTGATACTTCCTTCTAAAGGCTGCAGAGTATAAACCCTTTATAGCTGTATTCAAATTTGTTGCTTTCAAAAAATGGTGCTTTCGGTTCTCTATTCTACCAAAAAAATAAGGCTGAGTGAAAGGAAAAAAGGCAAAATACTGAATCCTCTGAACTCCATGTGTGGAATTCCAGTCTCTCCCAAGCTGTTCAGCTGGCATTAGCAGTACATCCATCTTCAAGGTTTCACACATTTGTAACTTTTTTCAGCTAAAAAATACTGCCTTCAAACCCAGACCAGACTTCATAATAAATATCTGGTGTTCATTGGAAGAAGTAAGGCTTTTTCAGACACTATCAGCTCTAAGCTCTCATCACCTCAGCAGAGGGGCTATTTGCTTTTTGTACCCTCTATGGCCTCACTTGCTCTCTGTGCCCTGTGTTTGCTGTGGGACTAATTGTACAGAGCTCACTCAACAGAGAGATCACCAGGGCTCCTGGGCAGAAGAATCAGTTGTTTTGATTGTCGATCTTGAAGACAGCAAAAGAGAAAACACTCTCCTTGGACTTTCTGCCCAAGCCTGTAGCAACCGGGAATTGATTTACTTTTTAATGTGTTCAGGCACAAGTGTGGCACAAAGGGTTGGCAGAGCTAGGTGAGGTCCTATGGGAGCAGGTGGGGGAGCAGGAGTCTTCAAAAGCTGAGTTTGCAAGCTGAGGGAAGCAGGAGAGGAGAAGGAAGGGGCAGGATAGGACACCACAGGAAGAAAAACTAGAGATAGGGACCATAACAAAAGTGGACCCAAAGGAGTAAGACCCTGAGAGAAGGGGCATTGATTTGAACTTTCGTAAATCAGATAGTTTACCACAGACAGAAAGACTTTAATTCTCTACAATTTACTGTTGCCAGTGACAGCTTCTGGAAGAAAAGTACATGAACCACGTTGCATTTCTTCATCCAAAGATGCAGTTTTGAGGGTCAAACCTTGCAAACCCCATGTTCTAAGCCTCTATGAGAGGCAGTGGAACGCTGACATCAGGAAAGAAGCTGCCTCCAGGCACTGAGCTCCCACCTGAACCGCTGCTTTGACACTGAGAGGGCTCTTGGGAACAGACAAAGAGTGGCCCCATTTTAGAATTACCACGTATAACCACTTAGTAAGTGTGGTGTATTCGCTTCTGCAAGCCACAAACAGAATCACAAATAAAAAGCTATGCCCGAGTGCATGGGCCAGGACTAGTGAGCATCCACCTGGGTCCTTCCCTGTGTGACACACTGCAGAGCCTACTTGAATCTCCTTCACCCATGACATGAGCTGTACTCGATCGTTCGTGCAGAAGCCGACACACCTCATTTTGCTGTGCAGACAAATCCTGTAATTTATTCCCCCTGTTTTCTGATGTAAGACTTACAAAAGCACTCAGCACAAACACACCACTATTAAATAGCCAGGAACTGGGCTTCAAAGCTGGAGGTAGTGCCTAGGCGATGTGTCACTGGGCTGTGAGAGGGATGGCACTTGCACAATGCAAACACTGCAATCCTTTGTGGCTTTCACAGCACTGCTACTTTGCCCAGAATACATGAATTAGTTAAAGTGTCACCATGCCCCCAGCATGTCTGCTGTTATAGAACTATGTAATTATCATGGGTTAAAACTTTGTATAATGTAAGCACTCTAAAATGAGAAATCCCACCTGTCTGAAGCTGACCGTGCAATGAATGGATGGTCTGACATTTCAATCTCTCTTCATCCTCCACCTATAAAAAGGGAGAGAAACCCAAAGTCCCTCAACACCAGATTGCTGTGGCAATAAATGTACACCTATTTATTATGTATTCAGACATTAGTGTGAGTGTGCAGAAGAACACAGAAGAAGCAACAGTTTTCCTGTCATGAAAAAAACCCCAGAAATAGTGTGGTTAGAAAGGACATTGAAGGTGAGATGAAACACTGAATAACTGTATTAAGCAAGCTCCTACTTTGTTCAGTGTACAAATGGGTCCCAGAGGGAAAAGCAAAACAAAAAGCAAATAGAAACCTGTAATTCAATACACTGTTTGAAAAAATGACCTCACTTGCGATATCTCCTAGCATCCAGATAGTTCAACCAATATTACAAGACCATTAATGTCATAGGCTGTGTTTTATTTTACTCATAATCCAAGAACAGGGAAGGAGAAAAGAGATTTGTCGCAGGCATGTTCAGTAGAAATTCTCTACAAAGGTAAATGGCTGATATGTCAGGAGATTGTTCATCTCAAATTTATAACACTGCCCCTAGAACTGTGGGCCTGGATGGTGTCTGCACTGCCAGTGCCATGCAGTATGCCACATGTTTGGCACGGTGGTTAAAAGAAAGACTGTATATGAAAGTGATGCACCTCCAGTAATAGCTAAGCAGCATTTTGGAAACTGCTTTTGGTGTTGGAAATCATATGATTTGAGTGACAGGGCTGGATCAACAGAAGGGCTGCGGGAAGAGGCAAGGAAAAGTTGCTTGTGGGTCTGGTTTGCCTATTCATTACTTGCCTCTTCTGTACAGTCAGCATCACACAAGGAAGTCTCTCATACAATGGATTATTCTCTGCTGCCTTCTGTCTGGCTGGGATTGCTAATGGATTGGGGTTCTTCCTCCTGGTTTGATGACTGAGTGGAAAAGAAAGAAGTACTTTAACCTGAATGGAAAAGTTCGGGTTTGTGGATTCTTGACAAGACTGTTTGGTATGAAAAGTAAACCGGTTGTGAGGAGGAGCTCTTAATCACCCCTTTCTTTATCAAGTGTTGACACAGATTATTACAGTTATAAATTTGATCTTTTAAAATTAATTAGAGGGATTTAAAAAACCACACTTTTCAAAGAAGTTATTTCTGATTAAAAAAATCATGTTCTTCATCCCATTTTTTTCAGTGTATTCAAAACTAGCCACTTAATTTGTCCAAAACTCATTGATGAAGTTCTCCTGAGGTGTCTTTGAACACTGGGAGGGCTATGTGAGGTATCAAATAGCAGCTGCCACCTCCGTTCCTATGGTATCGGCCCACCTGACTCAAAAAATGAGTATGAGTGCCTCTTCCCTGGATACAGATATTTCTTTTTCCACCCTTGCAAGAAGAGCAAGAAAGCACATTAATGGAGCATGGCCACACTTTTGAGGGAGTGTGTTCTCACCAGTCTCCTCTCTTCTTCCAGCTTTCCACCACCCCAGGCTGGCCGGTATCACCCAAGTCTTACCTGATCACTTTGAACACTTTGCTGTTCCCTGCCCTTGTCCACAAAAGGTGACACATGCAGAGGGTACAGGCATCTTACCTGAGTGCTTTCATCCTCCAGAAGGTCCTCAGTACCAGCCTGGGACCAGAGCCTTCACACCTTGACTTCTCTCAATTAGTTGAGCTTATGTGATGCCACAACTTGTTTTCCAGGCAGATTAAAAAAAAAAATTGTTATGCTGTCCTCATTTCTTTGGAGGGGAGATGTGCATCCACTTAGCACAAGCGTTGTAAACATTTTCTTGTATAAATGTGTTTTTATCTTCAAGTAATTGATAGGCTGAAGTTTTCAGATGCCCTTATCCTATTGACCTTCACCAGACACAGAAGTTAACTTTCAGTTTAAACATTGGAAGGATGATTCTTGTCAAAATGTTGCCTGGGTGCTCACTGACTGCCCTAAAACACATCCCCAGGCCAGCACTGTCCTGGTTTCACCTTCACAGACCCTCTGTCCTGCTGCCACTCAGGTCATGCATCTCAGTGCTCTTTTTCAATTTTAACAGGATTTTGCATTCTGTTTGGCGTGCCAGCAGATATTTCCATCCTTTAGTTGCAGCTAAGAGTCTCTTCTTCCCAGGTTCACACACAAGCCCCACTCCCCACACCTGTTGCTCATAGGTAGGCTGAGCAGCCATTTTAATTTTCTTTTTCCCAGAAGAGCATGGCTCAAAGTCTATGGAATATGGAAGTAACAAGGAGGTCAGTGGAAGTCATATATTATGTCTACTCATTTTCTGTGTTACTTTATACTCCCAGATGAGGTGCATCTACTTAATAAGCACAAAGAAGTTCTCCTACTGGGGAAAAAAAGGAGATGAAAACATACAGCTGATGCAAGAGGCTGGAAATAAATAGTCAGAAATTCTGCTCATGTATCTCTAGGGTATAAAAGTGGCATGTGAAAATAGGATTTATAAATCCCATTAACTCTTGAAAAGTCGATCTTCTGGGATTGCAGTTTCCATTGCAAATTTCATTTTATATATATACGTATATCACATAAACATATTTTCAAGTGCCTCAAGTGAGAAAGCAGCCTGAGGTTCAGAGGCTGCAGAACACTTGTGGTTTTCAGAAGTCTAAATTATCTATTGAGTGTCTAATGAAGATTTGGAATAACAATCTCTGATAAACGATTTGCTTTATGTAATATGTGGAAATTCTTTCATAAGTCCCCCTTCCACTGATACCGAAAAAGAAATCCAGCAAACTTTGCATGCAGTTTTCATAAATTCATAACATGCTGGGATATCATCAGTTTGGCATAAATCTGGATCTATTAATGTGTTGTGATTTCTTTCTTTTTCTTTTCTTTAATATACACTCTCCAAATTAAAAAGAAAAAGATGGGCCTTCACTGACCCACCTGCTGGTGAAAGGCAGAAGGGATCAGCACTTTGTACAGGTGTGATGTTATCTGCTGTAATTATTAATAAATAGAAAGGGGAGGCATGCAGTGCCCCTGCTTCAGTGATGGGACTTCCTGCCAGGGTGTCTGCAACCAAGCCCAGACCAGGGAAAGGATGGAGATAAGCAGCTCCTTTGTATGCAGAAAGGATCTACATTGTCACGGGGAATTTCAGCTCACATTCCATAGGGCTGTCCCTGCCAAAGGCAAAACACCTGTTGAGTCCCTAAATATTACCTTTCCAAACAGGGTATTGCCTCTGGCTCTGGATTATTCTGTGTCTGCTAGAGAGAATTATCTCTAAAAACATGCTCCTACTTTAAAAATTAATTTCTACAGCTACCTATGAGCAAAGCATGATCACACTGTAGCTTTGTGGAAGACAAGAATGTGGTTCTGGAAAAAAACAAGAGCTCAGGGGTAACACTCAAAAGGCAAATGTGCTTCAGGAAAACTGAGTGGGGAAGGATCATGTCACAAAAAACCTCATGTTAATAAAGATTTTTAAAATCATTGTTTTGATATCTAAAAATTGTAATTGTTTCAGAATGGTTACGCCTACAAGTACTTATTTAACATATATTGACTTATCTATTAACACACATATTTTACATATATTTATAAATATATATGTCCTTGCTATTTTTTACTTTCATTTTAAAGACATTCATGTAATAGAAGCATGAACAGAGTATTTAGTCAAGATACTAAACTGACAGGCACAGGTATGGACCTGTCTCCTGTAAACAACATTTAAGTTTTAAAAAACAACAACAGTAGCAACAGTCTATGATCAATGCATATTAGACAAAGAGAGGGACTGAAATCTGATTAATTCATGGATTTGTATTTTGCCTTCTGAGGGAAAGGGAATCATACAGTACACTGCCCTGATGTGCACTGTAGCACTATTCAAATACCCATTTGTGACAATAAAGAACCTACCTGGCCCTGACCAAAGGATGTATAAGCAGAGAAATATCACACGAGCAGAAAGAATATGGTGTTTCTGTACAGTCTAATAATACCACCACTGCAGCAATAAAACTACCTTCTCTAGAGCTAATACACTTTTGTTCTCTGCTTTGTGCAAAAGAGTTCAAGAAAGATTTTAAAATAAGAAGAAAAAGATATAAAATTTAATCTATTTGCTTACTGCAGTTGAAGGTTAAGAGGTGACTTGATCATGGTTCACAGGTATGAGAATAAGAAAGGGATTTGAATATTTAGGAAGAAAAGCTCACACCAAAAAAGAAATCTTCAGTGCTTTAATGATAAACTATCCCATCTCTGTATTTCCTGACCAGTTTGAAGTCAGAGAACTTCTGCAACTTAGCCTGTAATCTACTAATAGAGGTATGAAGCAACTCTAAAAACCTCTTCTTATCTCACTATTGTTCAAAGAAATATTAAGTGGTTAAACTAATGACATCATGAATAAGGTAAACAGGAGCATCCAAGAATAAAAATCATTTATCTCTTCACCTTAAAGCAGAGTCTCCAAAGACCATCCTTTAATTCTTGGTCTTGCTCAAACATCATAAATCAGGTTCATTTCTGGACAAAGCTAAACTGTCATCTTTCTGGCTGAAGTGTTTCCCCATACCTTCAAAACCTCCATTTCAGGCATTCATGAGAAATATCGGATGCCAGGGGAAATGTTAGTATAGAAAAGGTGCAAGTAAATTTGTAAGCTCCATCAACAAGTAGCATTTTCAGAAATCTGTTTGGATCATAAGGAGCTCTTGTTTACAGTCTCTTTTGGAGCTGTGTATGCAAAAGAACCACATACAGATGAAAATCTGGGGGGTTTTATTCTCCTGCAGGCTGGAGGCTGAGAAATCCCCGGAGACATGCTAGTAGATTCTATAAATGGATAAAGAAGCATGTTCCCTAACTGGTGTCCTATTTGTATGGAAATGGGATTACTTACATACATTTAACTCTCCCTGACACCAACAGCTTTTCTGTGATCAACCCATCACTCTCTTTTCTGCCATTTTGGCACAAAAATTCAAGCAGCTTGAAAACCCATAGCAGTTAATACAACTCTACAAAATTGTCCCCAAAATGTACTACTATAGATCCTAAACGTGACATGTACTTCATCTTAGTGAGATGGAAGGCAAATAAATCCAAGCAACTCAAAAGATTACTGAAGGTTGTTTTCATTAAATGTAAATTGCACATGCCTGTTGTGGCAAGGTCTGGCAGAAAGGTTTTTTCTGTCATATTCAAACTACAGCCTCATTGAATGTATATTTTAAGAGAGTTTAGGCCCAAAGTTATCCTTTATGCAGGTCTGCAGCAGTCAGTTTGTGATTATTTGTGGCCAGGATCATTTCTCTACATGCAAAAGTATTTTCTGAAAGAACAGCGCAGATTAGCAGCCTTGTCTCATGTGAAAGTGCTGCCTATGCATCACACATTTTCAGTCAGATACGTATGATCTGGGGCTAATTAAACACCTGCTATCTGTGCTTCTGTTAAAAGAGACTCCCTGTTGTTTCTTGCTGCCTTTCACTTACAATTATGTGAATTCAAAAGGAACTGGCTTTTTCTCTCTCTTTGATATCATACAATTTATATTCGTATCTTGCAGAATGGTTATCTGCGGAATTGATGTGATTGCTCTGGAAATTGCACCTAACTCAGGAAAGCTGCAATTGATTTTAAAATGGTGACTATTCTCACTCTCTGTGATCTCTGATCAGGCTTGAATACACCGAACTTTGTCTAAGTTTGCTGGGCATCTCCACAGAAGTGTTTCATTAATGGGAAGCAGCGGTTTTCATTTGCAAATTTTAATGGGTCTGTGACCTCCAATGATATCACTTTGGATCTCCTCTGGAAACTAATGGGAATTGCTCTGAGAGAGAAAGAAGCTTCCTAAGAGTACCTCTCTGCAAATACTTTCATGCAGCTTGTGAAGATGGCTCTGAGTTGTATTAACACCCACAGCGCACAAATAACTAGTGTTCAGATAGAGTGTTTCTGTACAAATTGGCTCTAATCCCCACCAGAGGCACTCGTTGCCTGCCATATTTCAGATCTTCAGCCTCCTTTGTCCTATTCTTGCCTTTGGCTTCAGCAGCTATGTACAGCTGTGTGAGAGCAAAATGTATTCATCTAAGACCACATGGATACACGAGTCCTGAAGAGTTTTGCAGAAGAGCTCAGGCCAACACAAACTAGTTCAACATAGCTCTGTGATGTCTTGCAGAAAAACCTTACCAGCAGGGTCAAATCTGCCTGCCACAAAGCCCTGTGAAATCTTCTCATTATTTTGTATCTTACACTTCAGGACCCTGAACTGGGGGTGAGGGAACAATTAAAAACTTAGTGACTGGACTCAGCACAGCCTTGATAAAAACCTCCTGGCAAGCCTAGCTTCCCTATCAATGCGTGGCAAGATGACGTCTCTGTGCTTTAGCTTTGCCTCAGGCCTAGGGTTTCTCTGGTAAATGTTATGCTGCGGTTGTTGCCTGAGCTGAAAATACAGTGAGTGCTATTCTGCTGTAGCTGAGGTGTTTCTACTCCAGCGAGTTGCACTGATCCTTTGATGCAGAGTGCAAACATGCAGTGTTATGTTGGTTGCTGTCTTCTTGCTGGTTCTGTGTCTCCTGGGAAGGTTATATTTTTTTTGGCCGGCACCTTCACGAACATCAAAATACCTTTTCTCATCCTCCTTTCACAGCTTGCCATGGCTTTGCTGCAATAGCCATCCATGTGAACACTCTCTTTGCAGTCACTATGATCCTTTGCTTGCCAGCCCTGATCAGCTACAGACTGTTAGCTGTGGGCATTTTGTTTTTGGTAAAATCAAATTCCAGGTGTGCTTGCAACGGAATGGATGTATCTGGAAAAATCTGTCCCCTTTAGTCATAATTACAGTTGCACTGTACAGTCTCGTACATAAATTTGCTGCAGTAGGGTCCAAACATTATAATGTTACCTTCTCCTGCCATGTACGTAACATGGGAGGTTGCCCTATAGAAATGTGGGGTAGTCCAGACAGGCTGGTGGTACCCGGACATTCAGAGAAGCAAAACTATTACTGCAGCGAGAACTTTGGTTATACTGCAGACCTTTTCTCTTATCGAGCATACATTGAATGGACAACTGAGGTACTGCACGAACTTGAAGAAAAAACCCAACTTACATAATACATTAATTACCAGGAGCATTAATTGTTTGTGACACAAAGGACCTGGTTGGCTGGTGAATCTGCACCTTCCAAAACAAAGAAATATTGAAAGTTTGCCAAATGTCTATAAATATTTCTATCAATATTATATATACAACATTCTGCAAGAATCATGTAGCTATAGGAGAAAAACAGTTTTTTAAAAAATGTTGATCAAATGAAAGTGTTTGCATTGCAAAATAACTTTAAAATTGTAATAGAATTTGTAGCTTTTGTAAACGTGCAGAAGTGAAATTGATGATGTATCTCAGATTTCCGCTCTTCTCATGAATGAATATTTCACAAGTGGTAGACTGCAATGTACATGGGTTTTAAAGCTCTGTTTCTTTGCTAGTGCATTCTTCAACAGCATAGACTTTGCACAGTTAACTTAGTTTCAACAGCAATAAACTAGTTAAGTTAGTCTTGCCTCAAACTGTTTGGTGATTTTAAATAGAGGAATGTTGTGCTACAACAATGTTTCATAAATATATTGTGATTATTACAGAAATAATGTTGTCAGTATTGTCATCTTGGACTCAATATTTTTGTATTTACGGTTTATTTTTTTCACTTATATGAATATTGTTTTCTGAATTAAAGCAGAATGACAATGTTCACATTAGGTACTTAAATCCAAAGAAATAAGTAAGGCACTGTGAACTCCATCTTCTTAACCAGGTTTTTAGACAGCTTTCATATCTTCCTCTGTTTGCTTGTCCTTAAAGCAAGATCATTAGCTCCCATTGTCTTAAAAGACTTGCTGGCCTTGAAAATGTGAAGGACTGCATTCAGGATAGCTGGAGAATGCACAGGCTCAAAAACACTTGTGAGAGAGTGGTACTACAAAAACCTGCACATGGAGGCATAATCTTTCTTTGTTATTCAGGTTAAGGCTGGCCAAAAAGCTCCAAATAGAATTTATTTTTATCTAGATGCCAGTTTGACTTACAGTTTATACCAACCTACCTTACCCACTGAAGACAATGGAGATTGGCATGGAGCTTTGTATGGCTCAGGGGATCATGGAATAAAAGGTAGTATCTGACATGGGTTTGCCAGGTGAGCACTAAAGATGTCGTAGCCTGAAAATCTGGGTGCAATTTATTGTTGCGCAGTCCCTCCATTTCCACCCAAAGTACCATTTAAATGAAGGCTACATTAAGGCATCCACGGGCAACACAACAATATTGCAATTTCACAGTCTGTCACAATGTCAAGGCTTCCTACATGGTGGTGTTTGGTTTGAAAAAGTAACACTATCTGAATGCATTTTTCTAACAGCACAGAGGCTTCTGATGCTGGAAGACAGCTGGAAAACCATCTTCAGGGTGGTTTTCATTCTACTGCTGGTTCCAGGCTAGATTAGAGATTAGTCTGTTGTTTGGGCAAAGCAAAATAGTTAGCAACTATAGCAACTCCTCCATACTGCACACATCAGTGCCTTCAAACTGGAAATTCATATTTTTGTGGCATTAGAGAGCTCTAACCCATAAGCTCTGTGATTTTCATGTTCATAATATTAGCCTGATGAAACACGTGGAAGGGCAATCCTGAATACAAAGGGGCCTCTGCACAGTTACATGCAGGGATCGTCCCATTGGAAGAGGCAGCTGGATCCATAGGATCCTGGGTTTTTGAGAGCGCTCTTTGCTGTGGGTGCAAACACCCTTTGCATCTCAGCACTTGGACAAATTCAGCCCTGGATCCCATCAAATGCAGCTTATTAGTGCAAAAAGTTACAGTAGGTGACTTCTAGCACTTCAGGAGTCTTCTGTGGCTGAGGCAGTGACAGGAAAACTGAAACCTGTGCATCATTAATCTGCTTTAGCCATGAGCTCACCCTTTCTGACTCATCCGCTGAGTACACTCCAGCTCCTACAACAGGCACAGGAGTAGGTTTAGCCCTTTTCCTTGCACAGCCTTGATTCACTCTGCAAGCGGGTTCATCCCAAGATCTGAAGGAGGAAGGTCCTGTGCAGAGCACTGCCTCTGACCACATACCACCACCCACAACAAAGAGTGCAGTAAACACACCATGGTAAAGCTGCAAGAGCAATAGTAACTCTCTCACTTCTTGGTTTCCAAACACTTTTCTTTCCAACACCCTTTTATACTCTCTGGTGTATAATGATTTTAAGTGCAACATCTCCCCTTACCATACTGAACAGTCACTGACACACAAGTAGTCCAAAAGTTAATTAAATTGTGCATAATCAAAAAAATAAAACCTCACTGCCCAGGATATGCCAGTCAACTGCTTCACCTATTCTATTTCCTGCTTGGAGGATTACTGTGTCTCCAAATTCCTGCTGCTGCTTCAGAGTACCATGAAGAAAGGCAATAAAATGCACCCAGATATAATATTCTGTGCTATAGGCAGATGATTACCATTAAAGTTTTAAATATCTCTCTGTCTTTATGCAGAATATATTACACTAAAAATTAAGCATTATTTTTATATGATGAAAATCAATGAAAACATGATGCAAGTATGGGCTTTTACAGGCATGAAATAACTGAATGAGTCACACAAGACTCCTTTTGATAATAAGACTTTTAAAATTTCTTTTACTTCATTCTGTCACAGCTCTTTAACTTCATCCTCCCTCAGATAACGCTATTTGAGTAAAGGGCTGTTTTCATGAAAAGTCTTGTGACAAGGAAGAGTTATATTAAAATGACACCACTGACAGAAAGGCAACATAGTCCTTTATTTTGCATGTGATGTTGGCAGTTCAAAACCCTTGAGCTGGTTATATACTTTGGAACTGGTTTGCTTCACGGCTTAAAAATCCCAGTGCTTTGCTTTCTAATACCTTAAAATAGACAGAACAGTTTAGCTTGATGATCCCTCAGAGGCTGATGAGTATTCAGTTGGAGCCAGACTCAAAGCTAGATGCCAACAAATTTCAGTGCAAAGTGGGCTGGAATGTTCACAATTCAGAGAGCAGCTGGGATAACCTTCCAAGGAGTTTGCTTGATCCAACACTCAACTGGGATAGTCTTGGGGAAAAAAAACCCATAACTTTTCACAAAGGTGCAAATGGACCTGTAGAAGAGAAGTGCTGAAAAGCAGGACTCTGCTGGCAGAAGTAACCAGCATTCAGTCTAGGCAGAAGTGGGCAGACCGCATAAAAAGGTGCTTACTCCACACATCAGTTCTGATTCATCCCACAGAAATGTGGAGACGTTTTAACATGTATTATTAGGACTCTGTCTTGGTTTTAACACCTAATCACCACTAGGAGTCACTGGCTTTATTTCAGGCAGTAAGGAGAACTCCACAGATAAGACAGAGATCATGGATATTGAAGAATAAATACTTAAATACTCTTATGAATACTAGTAAGAGAAAGTAAGATTCTTCAAATGAGAATAGACTATTTTCTCAGAAAGAAATCTATTTCCCAGGGTTTCTATCCATATCAGTATGAACAGTATATTTGGAATGGTCTTTGAGAACCTGTCCAAGCATTTTATTACTGAAAGTGAAACGTAGGTATATTGATATTCCTTACATGCAGAAAAATACACATCTTCTACAGAGCCTTTTTTTTTTAGGAGATAAGAACTTTTCACATGTATTCCAGTTTAGCAAAAATGCTGACATAAAATACTATTCTTCAGCTTGTTTTATGGACTCCAACACAAAAGATGCTGAAGCTGGAAAATCCAAAATGCTAGGACATACCCAAACTGTGTGAAGAAAGAGATGGACACTGTAGGATTCAGCCTTCATATCAGTTTTTAAGTGGTCTTCAGTTTTCATATGGTTTCAGTTGTTATGTACCTGGGTTCAAATACCAAAAAGGTGCATTGAAAAAGATGGAAATCTTGCACATTGCCAGTTTAGAAACAAGTAGCATGTAGGGGATTTGGCATATTTGGAAGTAATAATCAAAATCATGGCAGTAATTACAGTTTCTGTGAGGCGATGTAAATGTGACCGTCAGTTTCTGAGCACTATCTTGAAAACTCTGAGAAAAATTCTTAAACCAAGGACAAATAGTTCCAAGTTCTATTACAGTTCTTCCCAAGACTGTAAGGCTGCAAAATCACCTCTGCAGAGCTATTTGGCTCCATGCGTAGGAGCCATGACATAGACATCTCTTACATCCACAGGTGCTCTATGGACATCCTCTCTCCAACGAGGAGAACTCCCTTTTTTTTCCCCCCACGAGGTTACTTGTCTTTTAACACTCATGATAACTGTTTTTGCCTGCCCAGACTGACACTACTGTCAGGGCATAAGTGAAAGTATTTACAGAGTACAAACCACAGGAAATCATGGAGTATATTGTACTTGTAGCTGCCTTTTTTCCACAGTTCGGGTTCTCTCCATGTTCAGGCATTATTGCTGTTTCTGTTCAGAAACTACACCTTTCTGACTGCTCTGTGTTTCTTTGTAAGTTTAATACACTCGAAAAGCTTAATATTCCATTAGTAATGGTTATTCCCGGGTTTTATGCAACAGTTTGGTGAATACTTTTTTCAAGCCAGTAAAAATGTGGAAGTTTATCTATATATGTATCTGTTCAGATAAGTCAGCCAACAGCTACGTGATACTGAAAACTGGAGACTAAGAGCAGCTCAGTAGTGTTTTAGGAGGATCTAGGATATCAGAGGATTCTTTATGCTACTGGCAGGCCTCCCAAATCCACCTGATGAGCCACCTCAGCCTTTGCTCTGTTTCAGATCCCTGTAGGAGCAGAAGATGGCACAACAACCCCAGGGCCACCTGGAGTGCAGCCGTGAGGTCCCACAGCAGCACACAGCACATCTGCCAGAGCTCTGCTGCTCACTTTGCAGTGTGCTGGGTGTTACCTCTTCCCAGGTAATGAGGAGAACTGTGTTTTCCCTGGTGACTTCTGCACATCCTCTGTGATATCTCTGTGTGTCTCTCCTTGCCTCCTGTCAGCTGACAAGCTTCTGTCCCCTGTGGCCAGCACTGCACAAAACGGGCATGTGTAACAAGAAGGCTTGGCCTGGTCTTACACCTTTGAGATGCGTGGCAATGCTTCTGCAGAAAGTTGAAGGCAAAGCAAAAAATAACCCCCTCCAATCACAGAATGGTTGAGATTGGAAGGCATCTCTGGGAATCATCTAGTCCAGCCTCCCTGCTCAACCAGGGTTCGCTAGAGCAGGTTGTCCAGGACCATGTCCAGATTTGGGACAGTTTTTAAAATAAAGAAATAAAGGCCATAATTGTAGCCTCCCAGAGCTTCTTTTCTTTTCTTTTCTTTTTAGTTTTTATGGCTAAGATCTGTTTAGACAGGGAGAAAAGGCATGGAGCTCATATTTAGAAAAAATAAATCTCTATTCTTGTAAATGGAAAGAATTAAAGACCCTCTTCTCCACAAATGAATTTCACCACAATGCAAAGACTGACTGAAATACACTGATCCTTCTGAATGCGTGGAGGACCCCTTGCAAAGAGCCAGCATGAAGGAACTGCATTGTGTCATTTTTCTGTTGTCAGGGCAATGCAAAGGAATGTCCAAGTGTTTCTGGAAATTCTAGCAGTTTTTCTATCACATTGGCATAAAAATACATGCTCCTAAGCATTTGTACAAATGCACCTGCAAACAAGAAGAGTGTCAAAAACTGCATCCTATGAAAGAGATTCTACATGGTATTCTGGAGTATATAGAGTAGTTTAATTATGAACTGAAATGATTGTGTTTTGGAATAAACACCTTTTTTCACAACAAAATGCTTTTTACACAAGCATTCTTTCTTGTCATGAGATGTTGCCATGAATGAAAAGACCACTTCATCCATTCTTTTCAGCATATTTCACAGATATTCCTCCCATGCTTAGTTATTTTGAGGTGGGGAGGGCTGATTTGGGGTGTTTGTTGGCATTATAAAATCGTAAAAATGGCCTGTTTCAGTAATACTAAATGTCAGTCAGTATATTCTTGAATTTTGGTTGTTCTTTATAAGGGAAGCAACAATCTGCTTTCTGCGGAGAAGAAAGATGTTTTAAATTCCAAGCGTTGTAAGACTCCAAAGAATTAATCCAGAAGGTAAACCAACAAATTCTTCTGAAGACATTATTGTTACTATAGAAACATGCCTACATCCAGAACTTCATTGTGAGGTAAAAAGGGAGAATTTGCTTCATTAATCATCCTTACTCTCCCATCACAACTTGGTCGATGGGGATGCTGGTAACCACAGGGCAGAGAGGCACGGAGGAGGTAAAAGCATCTCCTGCTCTCTCCAGTAAAAACAGCAAGGTGCAAGTTTTTGTTCAGAGCTGGGGCTGAGAGGGCCTTTCCTTCAGCCACCGGGTTGTGTTACAGAACCTAATGCCAAAAACGGTCTTAGTCATCTCCCACTAAAAGACATCTACAATTTTGTAGTTATTACTTCAAGATTGACAATGTCAGCCTGTAGCCCCATGTCCTCAGCCCGGCGTGCAGGCAGCCAGGGCTCCCCAAGGACCTGCTCAGCCGAGGCACATCACCATCCCCGTGTCACCCGTACCATGAAGGACAGGATGGTGTCCCAGAGTGAGGCAGGCCAAGCTGCTGGCTCCTCTCCACACATCATGAAGAAGATGAAATTATGTAAAATTATGCAAAAGCTGACACGATTTCAACCACAGTTAAACTTTCTCAGAAGAATCTTGACAGGGGTTAATAAAGATTAAAGCAGTATTCTGCTTGAAAAGCTAATGTCATAACTACAGAAGTTAATACAGAATACCTTCTCTACTGAGATATTTCAAGAACATCAATTTAAAGTTGCAATTGGAAGGATTATTTAAGTTCCCATGGATAATCAGTGGACTTTCTAAGGAGATCTGCCACGGAGAAAACCCATTAACTTTTTTATCAGACTCTCTAGGAATCTCCCATAAATTGGTTAACATCCAAACCAGAAAGTATGTGACTTTGCCTCTGTCTCCTCTGAGAACGAGCTTATTTCTAGCCCTCCCCTGCCTTTTAGCCCTAAAATGTCTTTAGAAGCTTCTGGTCATTTCCAAAAAAGATACTAAGAGCTAGGTTTCTGCCAAAGTCATAATTAACAGTCAAGCAACCAGACTCACATATTTGCCTCATTTTTTCCGTGTTTAATAAATATCTATTCTAATATGGGTAATTTTAGGATAATAATTGTTAGTGATGGCACAGAGGTATAATGATTTTTATATTATGGAAAAAAAAAAAAAAAAGAAAGTGCTACCAAGTTATAACCTCTGAAATAATGAAGATAAAACCCAAAGAAGGAAATACATTAATTTGCTTTGTGGGTGGTTTCTTGAAAATTACATTTCACGCAAAGTTAAAACATGAGCTTTCTCATTTGAAAATTTTTATAGTTCTGGATTACAGAGATAATTAATACTATTTTTTTGATTTTTCCATGCAGACAGCTATGTACCATAGTCAATATTCTTAGGTTCATTGTTGACAAAATAAATGACCTACTTTTTAAAGTCTTTCCTTGTGAGGAATTTGCTCCAGCCCTTGAATCACTTCACAACAGATCTTTGCACTCATTTGATTTTGGAACATTCTTAAAAAAATGAGAGTAATGGAGCAGAATGCTTTATTGCTATATCAGCCTCACCAGCCCGGAGAGTTCTCCTGCCTTCTTGCACCCTTTACCCCTAGACATCAGACCAGCCCACTTTCCAATACAATTACAGTAACAGCTCATTACCCATGTGGAGGTTTAAGCACCCTTTTCTTCCCCCTGTGGCAGCTTGGAAAGGGTTAAAAGGAGCCTGCTTCCTCCTGTTGCCCAAATTGCCCATTAGGCAGGACTGCTCTATAAGGGAGCTCTCAAGGGAGTCCTGGAAAGGATGAAAACTGAGAAGGGCTCATACGAGATCTACATGTAGGAAATGAATACGAGAGAACCCTTTGCAGGCTGGCATGGGAAGGGTGGGGGATCTTATTTTAAAAAAAACTCCCCATGTCCATCATACTGACAAAAAGGAGGTCCAGAGTCCATCCACTGATATAAAATTCCTACCCACTCTTTCTCTGGTATTAGTGGTGCTAATTTGTGACCTCTTATTGGGGGTTAGGTGGTGGGATGGGTGGGTATCCATGCCCCACGCACCCCGGGAGAGAGTGAGCCCCAAAAAGGCCTTACTTGGAGCTTCTGCAGGTGGCTGTGGGAAGAATGAGATGCCTGTGCTTGTGCTGGGTAGCACAGCAGGTGGAGGCTGTTAGAGGGGGTGTAGTGTGACCTCAGGTGGGAGGTGTCAGCTCTGAATCCCTGCTCCGAGTCCCTCTTCAGACACAGTGTAAGCGGCAGGATTGTGCTTCATAAGCTGCCGGCTGCTGGCAACGGGTGAGCATAGAATAATTAATTACTGGTGTGGGTCCTTCAGCCTGCCCCCACATGCAACCTCTTCCTCTGGTTTGGTCTTGTAGTCCAGAACAACTTCCTGCTTCCTCTTCTCCCAAAACTTGTTAGTTGGCACATTGTGGTTCAGTGTGTGGGGAACTGTGGTTGATTTTCCCTGTTTTTCCTGTTTTAAATGTACAAAATAAACTTTGCTTCTTGGGGTTTTGGATAGTAGGAACACACTGGTGAAAGGTTGGATGTGAAAAGAAATGACTCACAGCAATTATCAGTTGAAACTAATACTTTGTTATGAATACTTCTTTCCTACGCAATCTTATTATTGCAAGGTTCCTACACCAATTGTAATCACAACTTAAAGGTACAAAAATTTAAAATAATCAGAATAAACAATTTCTCAAGCTGCCTTTTAAATAAATATTACATTACTTGTTTTATGTGTATATATATATTTTTAATAATCAGATTGGGGAGGTTAAAATATCTTAAAGTGAAATCTTGCTTTCACCAGGGAAACTGTGTTTTGTCAGAAAGACAATTGTGCTTCTGGAAGTGTTAGGCTGTGAAATTTGTAGAAAGTGTTTGCATGGATCCCTGAGACCTTAGCTCATCTGTTTATGCTGCATAAAGCATTATAGTTTGCTTTTTTCTTTTGTCCTTTGTAAAGCTCTAATAATGGTCCAGGTTACAAATAATTACACAGATCAAGGAACAAAGATATAATTGATTCTTGTGATGAAGAAGCAAATTGTATCGAGCTAATTTACATCTTTCTTACTTCCCTACGCTTTCCACCTAATATTTTATGAGTATTTTGCAAATTGATTTAAGCAAAGTATCTTCCCGTGGGCTTGCTTGAAGACTGCCAACCACTCATGCCAAGTTTGTTTGGACTCCATCATTTTATGTCAGTCATACCTGAGATAAAAAGAAGATGTATTTGCCAGTGAAGAACATGCCTATAAATTCATACAGAACAAGAGAAGACAATAGGCCAAAAACTGTGAGGAAACTGGAGAGGGAAGAACTGAATTCTACCTGACTGTGCTGTGTAAGACCATGGCAGCATGTTTGTCTTTTGAAAATCCAGAGTTCCAGAGGTGTCTGGAACTTCATGTCCTTATGTTGCACAGTCCATTGACCCAGATGAGGGTTTGGGTGTGTAGAGTACTTCAGTCAGTGCCTGCTCTTCTGGGGCAAAATGAAGACAAAGCCATCCTTGGAATAATGCTTATCTGATGCCATGGAGAAGAGCCTTTCTAATGCCCCCCCAACCACCCACTCCCCCTGCCACACATTTAATGGGGTGCATGCAAAACATTATTTATGTGAGGTGCACAAGTCTATTAGAAGCTGTTGTCAGTATAAGTAAATTGGCACAAGCTCCTCCTCCTACCCAAAGAGGCAATAAGGAACTGCAGAACAGGGTATGTAATAGAGATTTGTATCATGATTTGCCTTTGAGGTTTGTGTCAAATACTTCAGCAAAGGTTTTAAGCTTGATTTAATTCCCTAAATGTGTTAACAACTAACAACCATCAAGTTTGTTTTCTAATGCAACTCATTAAATGCACAGTACAAAATACAGTAAGGATTGAATTACATGGGTATGCGATTATGCTTGCAAAAATGCATTGCAATGATCTTTTCAATTTACAGGCAGTAAATGAAGTTCTGTAATTATGTGACTACATAAAATCAGAGCAGTGAAATTGGAATCTAGTCCTTTCTTTTTCTAGGTCTACTGTTGGCAAACATGACCTTGGCCCATTCTCCCTTCCCTGTAGCTCAAAAAAGATTCCTGCTGAAAATCCAGTGAAAAACCGGTAATTTAGAGACTTAAGAAGGGTGTGTCATTGTCCAAAGCATGCAGGGGTATCTCACTCCAGTGCTGCAGAGCAACAGGGCAGTACTCCATGGTACCTCAGCTCCCTCACTCAAACATAAGGTCTTTTAGGATATAAGCACATTCTTTAATCACAGAACCAATTTAAGCTGGTTTTGGAATCTGCCCTATTTTGAAGTGTAATCATGCCATAAGATATAATTGTGAGAGGGGAAAGGACAAACTCCACAACTCTCTCTGTCCCACACTGGACAAGACTTCATATTTTAAGTCACAGAGCATGAACATGTTGAACCTCTGACGCTGCTTAATTATGAAAGTATGGTTTCAAAATATAGTACTGATACAAGATGACATGATACTGTCAGTTTCATATAAAGCTTTTAAATAAAATATTTTATAAAAAGGCTAAAAGAAAACCAAATTGATACTTTCTGGGTAAGAGATTCATTCTTATTTTGGAAAAAACACATTTAATAAGAATTGCACCTGCACTATAATGTGTTATTCGTAACAGTGATACTCTCTGAAGTAAAGTTCAATTTAAAGAATAACAATTAGCTCTGTGTTTCCACAGAGTACACTTTGGACCTATTGCATCTGTACGAATGCTTACTACCAAGGCGTATGATCCTCCAAGTAAAAAGAGCTGTGTCTGAATACTCCCATTAGCAAATCTGCTTCAGCTGGAGTAATCTGTGATCACCTTTGTGATCACCTAACTGCAGAGACTGGAAGACAGAAGGCAACAAATGGAATAAGCTCTTTGCTGGTGAGGGTTGAGAGAGGCTGGAGCTTCAGGCTGAAAAGGGCTGCTGAAAGACATGCTGAGCTGCCAGAGGAGCTATTCCTTGAAAAATCTGCTTCTGGGCTATGGCTGGGGATTTTCTGCCAAAAAATCTGTTAGGCATATGCTGAGAAATACTGATAATGAATCCAGGAAAGGAATTTTTCACAGAAAGTAGAGAGACTCTTGTTAATTGCTAGCAAAACCACAGAACCCACGTCTTCATTTTCAAGTAGACCTTATTAAGGTACTTTTAGTGACCTCCCCCCTCAGAAGCTGATGCACTTCAGGCACACTTCTAGCTCTACAGAAGATGTTTTACATGATCACTGAATATTAATCTGCTTCTGCTACAGAACTGCAGAACTTAAACATTAAGGGCATCAGTGCTGATTCCTACTTTCAGTTACATAATTCTTACATGAAATTTCTTTGTACTTGTATAAGTGTTTTCAGTAACGTGAGACTAGAGAGTATTTGCGATCCAAGCAGTTAATCTTGATTAAGCTGGAAGGGGAAGCCACTTATGGCATACATAATGCATAACTGAGCTACAAAAGCTTTAGAATCAGTGATCTCCAGCAGGTACAGTCTGTGTTATGCTGCAGTTATGGTACGCTGCTGTGTAATGGTTTATCTGATTTAATAGGAGGAATATATTAACAATTTTTTAACTGTCTTAATAAGAAATATAAATACCATATTTTTTTCTCTTCATGATCATAGAACCTAGAACTTGTTGCTAGCTGAATACAAATATTCATTGTGTTAACAAGAAATAGGATGTATATCTTTGTAATACAGAATACTGAATATTGAAGTATTGATTTTAATGTGGGAAAATAGAAATCACATAATCCGTGTTAGTAAAGACAAACTTTCCAGGTGTTTCAAACTGTACTGAATAGGAGACTAGAGTGCAGGTCTCCTCTTCCTTGTTCCGAAGTCCTTGTTTCCTCTTTGCATGAGAGGATTTGATGTTCATAGAGGAAATGTGGGACTGAGAGACTGATTTATATCTAACTAACACTATCAGATGATTGAGCTTTTACTCCTACCCAGAGTGAAAAGGAGGATTAACATAAAGCTGGTAATAATGCTTGCTCTGGCATGTGATCTGCGTGCTCAACATTGACTGCAGATGCTCTAGGTTTCTACCATCACTCTTGAGGGAATCATTTGAGCCCATCTTCTTTCTATTTCAAAGCATCTGTTTAGGTAAGCTGTGTTCGATCTTCAGTTTGGTTGGAAAATAAGCATTATTGCCGCATCTTACAAACAGCAGTATAAAGTCTATGAGGTCTCCGCAATAGTTAAGGCTGATCTGATGGAAGTGCAAAATTAAGAGATCTGTCTTGTGGAGCTATGAAAGCTCTAAAAAAAGCCCAGTAAAGGGAACCTCTGTAAGCAGTCTTCTTGTATTTTCCTGTGCACACTGGTTTCTCAGATTGCCCTCTCTTCCCGTGCTTCAAGAAAAGCAGGAGGTGAAATTGCCCATCTCCTTGAGGTCAATTTAAGAGTTCTTTATTTTTCTTGCTCCTGAAGACAGATAATCTATAGAAAAGTATTCTGAAAACCCCTTGAAGCCTGTTGAATGAGTTGGAGATGAATTATTTTCTCAACGATCTCAGAGAATATGCCTGACTTCAAAACCCAGTAATCCTAACTATCTGGCAGTGGGAATGCTTATATAGGGCGGCAACTCCCTCAACCAGCTCAGAACTCCAGACAGCATTGCAAGCGTGATGATAAAGTACTGAGCTCTTCCCTACATCCCTTTCTGAAGGATGAACCGCAGTAAGTGACTACTGCTGAATACTTCATCTTCTAAAGTAGTCTTAAGTAGGCAGTAGTAGATACACACACAAAAGGCAGCTGACTTTATATTTTCTGAGCATCCTATCCTGGGAAAAGGTGTATTAGATATCTACAAATACATTATTTCTGAAAGATTTGGGTGAACACCCCATGTTCTAACTCACCAAACTTTTCCAAAAACTAAAAACCTAAACAAACTCAAATATGAATTCTTGCATAACCACAGCGCTTGCCCAAATTCTTCTCTGTATTTTTCGATCTTCTATTTCATATAAAGAGTAGACAAACACTTTAAGACTAGAAAACAGTTTGTTTCGACCATACTCTAACAGGGCTTTTTGATTAAAATAAACAATTGAGCTGCTAAGAATAGATAAAGTTCTGGGTTTGTTGGTTTGGGTTTTTTAATCAAAAAACCAAGTAGGTTGGAAAAGACTTCTGAGATCATTGAGTCCAACCTATGATCAAACACCACTTGTAAACTAGACCATGGCACTGAGTGTCACATCCAGTCTTTCCTTAAACACCTCCAGGGACAGTGACTCCCCTGCCTCCCTGGGCGGCCCATTCCAATATCTATTCACCCTTTCTGTGAGGAATTTTTTTCTCATGTCCAACCTAAATCTCCCCTGGCACAGTTTAAGACCATGTCCTCTTGTCCTATTGCTGGTTGCTGGGGAGAAGAGGTTGACCATCACCCAGCCACATCCTCCTTTCAGGTAGTTGTAGAGAGCTCTCCCCTGAGCCTCCTCTTCTCCAGGCTGAACAACCCCAGCTTCCTCAGCCACTCCTCATAGGACTTGTGCTCCAGCCCCTTCACCAGCTCCATTGCCCTTCTTTGGACTCTCTCCAGCACCTCAATGTCCTTCCTGAATTGAGGGGCCAGAACTGGACACAGTTAATTTGTTAAGCTAATGTGCTTTGAAAATCAAAACCTGGATGCAATCTTTCTACCTGCAGAGATGATATTTAAGTTTCCAGTTCAGGCCAGGACAGTGAAGAGTTATGTGGTCCTGTTAAGAAAAAAGAATTCTCTATGGGTTGCATTTTGAAAATTAGAACAATTTTTCTACTTAATGTATCAGACATTTACTGATATTTATAAATGCCAACTGTAAAAAAAGCTTAAATGGAGAAAGATGATATTCTGGACTGCTTGAATGGTCAAGCAAATATTTTCAGAGGTGTTAATTGCACCATTCATCTCAATAGGATTCTGGTGCTAAGGCCAAACAGTGATGGCCTGTTTAATTTCCTCACAACTGATCAAAGCAGGCAAGAGGAGAGAAATGCTGTTAAGGCGGGTTTTTTTATAAGATCTTGATAGAAGCTCATCTGGCTTAGGCGAGTGGATGGTATTTTGGAAAGTATTGCAAAGTCTGATCTGCTTTTCCTTCTGTTCAAACACATTTTGTCCCTGTAAATGAAGAGTATGCATGTGTCAGTGTCAGCCTTGACATTCTAGCAAGCAAAACAATTCTTAGAATTCAAGTAGCCCAATACTCTCCAATACCAAAATTCTTTTGTGTTGATGACTAAGAAGAGAAATGCAGTGGGTTGGTACTGGCAGGACACTAGGTGCCCACCACAGCTGCTCTATCACTCTCCTCCTCAGCTGAGCAGGGGGAGAAAAAAATACAATGAAAGGCTCGTGGGCTGAGATAAGGACAGGGAGGAATCACTCACCAATTACTGTAAGAGGCAAAGCAGACTTGGTTTGGAGAAATTAGTTTAATTTACTACCAATCACATCAGAGCAGGATCATGAGAAGAAAACCTGCAATCATAATACACCTTCCCCTCACCCCTCCCTTCTTCCCAGGCTTAATGTTACTTCGAATTTTCTCTACCTCCTTCCTCATGAGCAGCACAGAGGGACAGGGAATGGGGGCCGTGGCAGAGTTCATCACGTTTTCTCCACTGCACCTTCCTCAGGGGAAGGATGCCACACACTCTTACCCTGATCCAGCGCAGGGTCTCTCCCATGGAAGACATCTCTGTGAAATTCTTCAGTGTGAGTCTTTCCCATGGGCTGCAGTTCTTGACAAATTGCAGCAGTGTGAGTCCTTCCTGGGGTCACAAGTCCTGCCAAAAAACTTGCCCAATCAGAAGCAACTCCTCCCCCTTCTTCTCTGACCATGGTGTGTGCAGGGCTGTTACTCTCACCTATTCTTACTCCTCTCTCCAGCTGCAATTGCTCTTGAATAGTAACTTTCCCCTTTTTAACTAACTATGTTACCCCAGAGGTGTCACCACTGTTGTTGATGGCCTTGGCCAGCATCAATGCTATGGCCATGTCTCAGATGCTTAGGAAGATCACAGCTCATCCAATCAAGCCTATTAGCCTATTTTGTTCAGGTATGGTCAGTGAGTCATTGAGGGAGAGAACTAAAAGGAGAACACATCATCCTGAAATTCTATGCTGTCTCATTAGTGATTGGGCTAATTACTAATAAGTGATTAGGGTTTCTCCACAGAATGGACAGGTGGATACCTGTGTCCTGTTCTTTTTAAGTGTGAAGTCAAAAGAGTCCTGATGAAGGCTACAGACAGGGTCGTGAGAAAAGGGGCCAAATATAACTGACTGACATAACACATAAATGCAAAGTGTTGATGAAAGGCATATTCATTCATGTTTTAAAAGCACTGTCTTCATGTCAGAATGAAGGCATGAGGTAACCTGCTCTATTATGTGTTTTTCATTGTTCCTGGTGTGGAGTGCTAACATATAAACTTGAGTGCTTCCACAACCACTCAAGAACCAACTAATCTAATTGTTTACACCACCATGTCAGTAAGAAAGCTCTGGCAGGCTTTTTCCTAGCCATACTGGAGGTATTAGATAAACACCACCACCAGCATGACAAAAGACACATTACAGTTCCAGCCAACCTAGGATTTTATTTGTCTTCTGCAATCCTTGTCTTCCTTTCTTAGAGCTTTTATCCATCATTTTTGTTTTGATTCTTTGGTTTTCTGTTTAGAATTTACCTTTGCCTGTCCTCTTTGAACTGTTTTGCTCTCAGATGATGATTCTTATAATGAACTCTGCAATAAATAATCAAAAGGCCACAAAGTACAGTGTTCGTATTCCATGAAGTACACAAGTGTATGGACTCAGGCCAATAATCTCCCCTTTAGCTTTGCAAGGATAAGACCAACCTAAAATTCTATTTCTGTGTTTTTCCTTGCTTTTGCTATGGCAGATTAAGGGTGTCATAGATGTTACCCTCTATAATATGAGCTAAGTCATCTAATTAACCTGGCAGATAGTCTCTCCCTCTGGTTGCATTGCCTCCCTTCTGCACCACTTCTTATCTCCGTGCTGTGGTGCTGCATTTCACTTTTGTGTTCGCCAGCCTGCACCATTATTTCCTCTCTCAGAAGTTTCCAAAACATGTGGTAGAATGCAGCTTTAAAAAAACATGAATGAAAGCATATGATGTCCATGTGATTAAAGTTACAAACAAGTGTCATACTTAGGGGCAGTGCTACTGCACTTTGTAGGCCATTGGGCCAAAGCATTTTGCAGTTTCAGGAGATTAATCTGATCAGAGTTTGTGTACCGAGATGCAAAAGTACACTGTTTTTTCATTCTACTCCAAAGTTCTTGCTCTGAGGCTCATGATTCCTGCAAGTTTTCATAGTGCTAGAGGTAAAAATTGCTCAATTAGTAAGCTCAGAGTTTGCTTTAGCATAAGCATGGACTGCTGGCTTTTAGAATTGATGGAGTTATTCGATCTATGTCTTTGTAGCTGCTGTCATGTTTCTAATTTACTCTAAAAAGAAGGCTCCATTTCTTTTAGCTTGAAGTAGAGATCAGTGCCCACAAGCAGCCCCCTTGACACACCAGCCAGGATATTAGTATGCAAGGGTTTTTCACAGCAGAGCTATATTGTAGTTTTGTATGTGTGGACACGAGAAAGTCAATGCACTCATTATAATCTTCAAAGCAGTGGAAAATTACAGATGCATAAACAATGAAAAACAAAGCTAGTATTCTTCTAACAAGCATGTACCTGGTGGAATGAAGAGGTCTGTGTCAGTGTGGTATTGTTCACTTTCATTCTACCACTGAGTCTTGTAGATATGTTTTATTAAGCTAATATTGTAACATCTTAAACAAATGAATATATTTCATTGTATGGACAAGAAGTGCTAGTAACTGAATGTGGCAAAATGTGGCAGCAGCAGAACCTTTTGCATGGAGCTTTGCACTAAATTCACCTGTCCAAAGCCTGGCTTTTGCACCACCCGCAGGCTGGAAGCTTCTCTGAAATGAACCTCTCCAAAGTCTAGGAAATGCTATTTTTCACTTGTGTCTATTGAGATAGCCTAGTGTCTTGATGCTGTATAGCACCAAAACTCATTCCACTGGGATTGCCTTTTGATGCCTCTGCCTATTGTCACCACCAATAATGCTTTACAGAAACTCAGCATAACACTGCCAATACTATTATGGTAAGCAAGTCCTAAATCAAGGTCCTCTTCTATTTTGCCCTTATTCTTCCTCACAGCAAACTCTTGTGCTATTGCTTGAATGTCAAACTACTCTTAGCTCCAGGTCTTTGATATTAGGTGAGCTCTCCTGACTAGACTGTTACTTATGGATTTTTGGGTGGTTTTTTTTTGATTTGGACAAGTCACACAAGATGACCCTATAGTGAAGCGTACAGGATTACTGTCAGCACCAGTAAAAAGAGCATGTTTGAAGCTTCACTGTCATTTATTGGGTGTAATGGGTTAGACACCAGAACTAGGAACTAGGCTTTTATTTTGATGTCAAATATAAAATGTTGGTGATACTAATTAAGTCTCTATTATATGCTCTACTGTCATAATCTAAGAGATAAAGTTGAAGCCACCTAGAGCACAGAAAAATGTTGTTTTGACAGAAGTGATTCTTGGCTAGACATTGTCGTAGAAGAACTGGTGACATGCAGGTTGCTGCCAATTCCTACCACCTTCTGCCATGAAGCATCCAGTCTCACCTCAGGATCTCTTACTTTTTATCTTCAAATGGGATAGAAATTTAGGAATCACTTTAGCTCAACTTAAAATACATATTGCTAACAACTGTTTTGCAGTTTTAACCAGGTCCCTGATTACCACTTTGTATTGTCTGCCAGTCTAGAACTAAGCAACCAATACGAAGAAAGATTATTACACTTCACAATCAAGGAGCCACTGGACTGGATTTATGACTTTGAGTGGCACGAGATGTTATCTTGTTGCAGATAAGCTAAGACTGTTAATTCATGTTTATAATTGATAACATTTATAATTGCCTAGAAATTAATTAAACACAGTTTAAATATCTAGTTTCTGGAGAAAAAGGAAACTTTTCTTATATTACTTTTCAACCACTTTCCACCAATACTATGTTTAGAAAAGGAAGATCTAACACAAGTGCTTATGCATAAAGTACTCTCAAATTCTGAACTGAGCTCATTACTTTTGCATCTAATCATGGTCCATAGAGTTGGGGTGGCAGAGGGAAGAGAGGAAATAAGGTAATCATTTCCAGAAGCTTCTCTATAGCTTGACAATTAGAGCATCTCTTCTCAGGAGACAAGCAGACCTGAAAGTTTCCAATTGTTCTGTCAAGCACAGTGCCCTCGCCTCTTGTTTGGTCCTGCTCCAGGTTCCTGGCTTGCTGCTGGAGAGAACAGCCTCCAAACGAAAGCTGTGTCACCTGCCCACAAGTCTGCAGCACTTGTCAGTCTCATTTTAAATGATGGTATAGCTCAGCATCCCTGCTTAATGTTGTTATGGTGACCGTGGAAACCTAATGCTGAGCACTGCATCTGTCTGCTGATCTACTGCTAATGATCCTGCTGTGTGCAACTTCAAAAGGAACAGAACCAATGGGTTGTTTTTTAAAACCTGGATGATCAAAGGGGACAGACACTACAAAACTGTCTTTCTATTAAAAAATTAATGCTTGAGTTTGATCCCAGGTAGAGGAAGGTAGAGTAGACAAATCTCTTGGTACACCTCTACAGTTAGATCCTTTGTCTATTTAGGGCCTGGCCACGTTCCTGCAGAAGATGGTGAAAATGCCCCATGTGTGCAGCCTCCAGTGGGGCCTACAGCTGGTACAGCAGCTTGGAGAATGAGCTGATCAATGCCATGGTCTGGAGCTAAATGTGTGTGTGTATGCAGACACACATACTTTATTGGGAAGGCACTAACAGAGGGTAAAAACAAGTATATGCTAGCACTGGGCATTTTCCTATTCCAGAATGGCACAGTTCACTCTCAGGGATATTTTCCTGTCCTCCCTTCAGCTCCTGATGCCTTTTGCTTAACACTGGCAACAATTGAGTCTATGTGGGTAGTAACTTAAATCCAAATAAAATCAACAGGTGTTTAGGAAAGGTATAGAAATGAAGCATGGGGGGTAAACTTTTCTAAACTCAAGTAAAAAATATAATTGATAGCTGAACAGCATAATGGAATGTTACCTTTGTATCCTCAGTAAGAAAATGGCCACAGCCATATGAGAGGTCTTGCTTCCCTCCTTCATATCACATGCACTTTCTCTAAATCAGTTTAGTTGGTCTCTCACTGACCTCTCCTCTGTATATTTGTTTGTTGGTCTGTTTCAAGCAATACCACAACACAGATGGCACATGATGCAAACCCCCACAGTAAGATAGACCTCAGGTGGTAAGTGGGTGCTCTGCAGCCATCCTGCCTATTCTAGAACAAGGTAAGAGAGGGAAGGCTGAACTTTGGAAGAAAATGGCATGCTGATAATTGTTACTACTGGTGGACAACTATGGGCCCTCTTGTCTGATGCTCAGTGCTTTAGATTCCATATTAATCTGAGTTCTCAAGGATGTTAATTTTTTTTTCCTCCTAAAATTTTCTTTTTCTGCTTCTGAGTAGTGGGAGGAGGCTCTGATTTTTTTCTTGGTATTGTTTCCTTTTCCCTTGTGATCTGGCTGCTTCTGTTTTGTCATTTTGGTGATTGCCTCTCTCATGTGCCTGCCAGAGTTCAAGAAGCGTTTGGATAATGCTCTCAGGCACATGGTGTGACTGTTGGGGATGGTGCTGTGCAGGGCTGGGAGCTGGACTTTGATGATCCTTGTGGGTCCCTTCCAACTCAAGGTATTCTATGATTCTATGTGGTGAAGTTGGAGCCATGAAAGCAGGCGAGCAGTGCTCCTCCTAGCACCCCCCTGCATTGCAGGCTACACGGAATCTCTTTTGTGCTTCATTTGTATCATTACAAAATGTCACCAAAAAACCTTTTCAGAAGTTAGTGCTACAAACTGCATTTCTGAAAGGCATGACACAGACAATACTCTCTGCAGCTCTGAGCTGGCTCACAGGCGATAGAGCTGATGAGCATCCATGGGGAAAGCATGAGAATCAAGAGTAACTAAATTTTATCAGATGAAATGATAACTCTGGGGGGGGGGTGGATAAAGCATTCATTCTTAACCAGAGAATGGGCATTCAGAAAAGGGAAAACAAGTCATTACACAACCTCCAGGATTTATTTCCTTTCAATCTTGTTTGACAACTAAAATGTAATAAAATGGAGAAAGCAAGGAGGCTGCAAATAATGAGGTAGCTATTGACTAATGCAATACAAAACATTAAATGGTATAACAGCAGCAACTGCAGCAACACTTGTCTAGAAATCTAATATTGAGTCTGTGTTTCTACTGGCATGATTTTGGCCTGGCACATGAAATAGCTGCTGCCAGTGAGCAATCGAGATTGATGTCTCCATTGTGGAGAAGAGATGGACAAGATGGAATTCATGCCTTTATGTGTGTGTCTAGCTACTTCCATAATGCTGATGGAGGCTACAGCAAACACGCCTAAGCAAAGCACTTTATTGTTTTGGGATGGACAGTTACCAACACAGTTTTCTCAGTATCTAAACGATATGTTTTTTGCTGAGATGTAACCCCTTTCTTCTGTTCCAGGCAAACAGGAAAATTAATGTATTGTCTCTTTCTCATTACAAATGGCTGTAAGGGATTCATGTCAGACTTCACCCTAACCCCTGACTTTAAACTGCAGCACAGTGAGACTGTAAAGATAGCACCTTCTTGTCAAATCCAGTCTGTTTATAATCTGATCTGCTAACTTAAGGAAAAGAGATGTTACCCTGTGCAGTCCTATTGCCCCATGATAATAAAATAGGTGAGAAAATGAAAACAATTTCCTCTTCTCCTCCGTTTATAAAGCAGTAAGTGTCTCCTAAATGATGAACCTTTGTTCATGCTGCTGCTGAAAAGCATGAAAAATAGCTTCTATCCCTAGGCTGCCTCCTGGGGAGTGTGTGTGGGTTTTTTCATAGACCTTTCAATATGATCCGGTGGTGTGCTGTCACAATAGATACTGATTCCCTTAATACCATGAAGATTCACTCTCTGGAGTATAAGTGCCCTCCACAAGAACTGTGAGGCAGCTGGGATTTTTGCTTGTTTTCTTCGCAGATGTTCTTGTTTCTGTTGTTTTCTGTTTTGCGAGGTCTAGCTGCTAATTGTACAACAGTCTAATAAAGTCACTACTCAGATTTATTAACTGGAAAAATTGTTACATAAGCCCAATATTAATTTAAAGATCTTGTTTCAATCAATGGAAGCTTTTCATCAGTTACTTAATAGAATTTTTGGGTTTAATTGTCCTACTATCACAAAATACTTCAATACTAAAATATTATAAGCACATGCTGCAAAGCTACCGATCACAGGAAAAAGGAAAATATTTAATCCTTAGTGAGAAATATACCAGAGCTCACCTATTTTGCTAGCCCATGGGTTATCACAATGTCAGAAAAACTGCTGTTTGTAACTTACATGTTTGTTGTATATCTATTCAAAGCCATGAGCAGAGCTGAATATTTGTTGAGTTTTTTTTAATTTGGTTGTTAGAATTAGGCTTAAAAAAATGGCTTCTGTACACTACAATATCTCCACTTGTGTCTAATAATGAGAAGGGTTACACCAGGTAAAGTCGAGAACGTCCATGGCTACTGGGGGAGGGAGGGAAGGGAGCCTTACTTGGCTCTGCAAGGACAAGGTCATGTTCCATGGACTAATGCAGGCAAAGTGAGCCTGAGGCCTGTGGAACAGCATGGCCACCCCAATAACTGCATGGCATGGGTGGGCTTTTGTCTTGAATGGTATCATAGTAACTGACAATACAGCAGGTGGGAGGAGAAGCCACAAAAAAGGCCCTTTTATATATGACAACAAAAAGAATAAATAAAATTTCAGGCCCTAATTGATGTCAAAAGGCAGGCTAAAATCTGTTGTGATGAGAATTTGTTTTGTTTTAGTAGAGAAATATATTTAAGGTTACAAGACATTAATTTTAGTAGTAGCTGAAGGTTAAAACTGTTGTTATAAATGTGTATGTGGACTGGAGGATTGCAAAACACTGTAGCTCAGTGTTCAGGCAGTAACAATGGCTGTGTTTTATAGGGGCTATTTTATTTCCTTTTTAATGTTTAAAAAAATGCATTGAAGGCAATATAAAAATCCCATGTGAGATAAAAAGGGCGCAAATTACCTCTTCAGTGCACTGTAAAGCATAAAAAGTTGCTGGTCTTCAACTTTTTAATGTGTGAAATCTCAACTGCAGGAGAAAAATAAAATAAAAATTAATTATCCTATTTTTTCTTTTTTTACCTATTTGATACAACTAAAATTTATATTTCTGGCAGGCATTAAAAAATCCATTTAGGGAGGTTTGCAATATGTGTGTTTTCTCTATTTATTACAGATTCTAACAAAAGAATATCGAGGCTAACTTATCTCTATAGCCAAATACACAATTAAAAAACCCACAGCAGCCTGAAGAATGTTTCTCTCCCTCAGTCTTCCTCACAGATCCTCAGTCTCACACACCACTGTCATTTCCTGAAGTCCCATGGAGTTCTATATCCTAGGAAATCTTGTAGTTTTTTTCTCTGGATTACTCTTTCAAGGACAGTATTTGTATTGCAAGACAGACAAGGTGAGTGTCTCTTTTCTAACAAAGATAGGTGAGCATAATGTGATCTCTTCCTTATCTACATGTATGGTTTTAGTTTGCCTTCCACGTACTGCCTCATGTTTATCATGTTGTTAATACGGCTTAATTTGTCTTTGGATTTTCTCACATTCCCCTAATTTTACTTGAATAGGAATTTTTCATGGGCCAGCAAAGGAAAACATTTATACAAGGAAAACCTTTAGCTCAAAACCAATAAAGGTAGTCTAGAAAAAGGAGTATAAAAATGCACTTCAGAAGAAACATTACCAAGAGAGAAATACAAGGATCTATGAACTTTTAAGATGTTTTTATGTACTTAGCTTAAGCAAAAGTAGAAGATACTTGCAATAACTTTTCTTGCAGTCACATTTCTTTTGAAAATATGATAAAGTGATCAATCACAAAAATCATGCCACTCTTCAAAATAAGAGTCAGCTGTGAATTCGGAGACTGGACACTGGAAACAACTTCCCTAAGCTGGTGAATTCTCACCAGCATGAAGTAGATACTTTGAGCTTAGAGAATAACTTTGATTTAAATTTTAATGGCTTGAAACTAGTGTGCTTGAGCACCTCGTCCTTTTGTTGAGAAATGCAGTTGCTTGTGTCTACATACAAAAAACCTATTTCCATCTAGACAACTAGTTGTAAAGAATGTTTTAATTACCTGGGACATTCACTTTACATTTGTTTGTTTAAGTAAATAATCTAAACAGTGTTTCCAAACCAGAAGGCTGAGATCCAGTTTATAGGCTGTTGTGTATTAGAATTATAATGCAATTTACTTGACAATAAAACTTCCTATAGTTATATGTGCCATAGATGCGTGATTTTAAACAACAATGATGTCATTAATCTTGATCTTTGTGATGTTTTGATAGGCATGATTATGCACACATGCTTTTCATCCACTTTGTCCATGTCTTTCTGAGCTGTACTTTCTCACACACACTGTGAGGCACTGGTGAAAATGGTGTGGTAGATCTATACCAATTGTTGTAAATGAAAGTTTACATTTAGACCATCAAGTAATGAATGCTAGTTTAATTCCAGCTACCAAAAAAAAAATTGCTAGAGGACATTAGTGTATGTGGCTTTTTCAAAACTAAGGGTTTGTATTTAGCTTTCCAATGAGCATGCACAGCAAAATAAAGCCTGATGCCTTGAATCCCCTACGGACAAACCATACTATTTAACATTGTTCTGTGCAGTAAGCAGCTCTAGCATGAATGGGCTGGGGGGAAGTCTGGGCAGTTCAGGACTACAGCTTTTGCAAGGTCATCTTCTCCCAACTCAACCTTTAAGAATATGATTTAAAAGCTTTCTGACTTTCCTCAGCAAATGCCCTTTGGCAGGATTAAACTGCGCCACTGCCAATCCAGCTCACTACCAAGCATGTTAATGAGGTGTCTTGGCCTTTTTATTAATTCTACAAGCAGGGTAGTCCATTCAGCAGTGACTGAAAAAGTTTAATCAAATAATCTCATTGTTCCAAATTTATCACCACAATAAAAGGATCTACTAAAGAAATACAAGATGAAAGAACCCATTTTTTAATGCTAGATCATTTTCCACTAAGAAGCAGTGCAGCCTTGAGGTTCACAGCAGGGCTAACATCTGCCCCTATGTGGGTATGCAGGGTATAGGGGTGTTGGAATCTGCAGGACGGACCGGCATAGCAAATTGGCTGCCCCCGGTTCTTACTGTTGCTCTCACTAACAATTTGTACTGTTAACAGATTTACTTTTTTTCAATGAAATCTTTTGATTTCAAAAAACATCTGGAAAAAAGTATAGTGAAACAGTCTTTATCCATGACATGATGCAATCTATCCACCGTAGGTGACAAAAGGTGAAGAAAGGACACCTTTTTGCATATTGTGGGTAGAAGGGAGGTCTGCATTGGTGTAACAGAATAGTTATGGTAGCTTCCAAAATTAATTCCAGATCTGGAAAAATAAGTATGGTTAAGTTACAAATAGGACTTAAAATGCATACATAGAAGTAAGTGGCTTTGCCCCACACTTTAGAACCATATGGCAAAAGAGTAATGCTTTTTTGATCTTCTATGCTTCCAGATCAAAAACTCAGATGCGGGTTTTTTAGTGTTTCAGACACATGTGCAGCTTCAAACAGCTGCCATTAATTTTATACAGTAAAAATTTCCTGTCAAATCAGTTTCCAAGTGTTCCTTTCTCTTAATCTCTCCTGCTGAGAAATCTGCACAGTCCAAGGCTAGTGACACATTTTTTGCATCAAAAAAAGTCAACTTAAAAAACACCTTCATAACTAGAAAACAACCCGTAAGTTTATCTGAAGGGTGAGAATTAGCAGGTTTTACTTGGGGCTAGCACAACTTCCAGATAAGCAATTTAAAACATAACATGATTATTGTGCTCTTATTCACGAAAGCAACTTCCTTCCCTGACCACAAATCCAATAAAAGTTTTCTTGCACATTCTTTTTGGAGTCCTTTTTTCTCTCTCCTACATCTTTGTGGCTATTGCTTTTGTTTTTTCCTTTTTTTTTTTCCTTTTTTTTTTTTACCATGGGCAAGCCAGGGTAGATAGCTGTTGCTATGACTTTCCTCCTCTTCCTCATTCCTTGGTTGTTTGGCTTGCCTCTTAGCAAACTCATGGGACAAGGACAAACTAGGAGTCATCCACATATAAATACAGAAAACTTGCAATACCAGTATCCAGCCTTTCCTTAACCTTGTAACCTTTCGTTGTTTGTAGCCTATTATTTGTACATAAACGACTTGAAATGGCAGAACATGAAGGGATATCAAGGCTACATAGCACACCAATGGACCTTGAGATTGAAGCCTTTGACATTACTCAAAATATGGGATATTGAAGAGGTCTGCTGTTCTGTATTCCCTCATTAACACCTCCTACAATCCTTTTGGGGCTTCTTGCTGAAGGAAGGAAAGGTTACTATTTTTCTGCTCTTTGCATTTCAGTTTTCAATTTGAACTGGGAAGAGAGGCACTGGCAGGGCTTGTACACCACCAAGATATGATAAGATGTCCTAATTTTTTTTTCTGCACTTCTCATCTAACAATGGATAGCAAAACAAAAAATAGGTCTGTTTTCCATTCCAAATACAATGGACTTCTATTTTCCACTGTGTCTGTCAAATAAAGAAAGTGAACTGTTTATACTCAACCACTTCAAAGTAGCAGATTAAAATCAGCTTTCTATAAAGCAGCATACCTCCCAGGAACTGGGACATTAACTCTGTATGTCCCTTCCTGACTACAACAGGCAGCTACCTCATAATTTCCAGAGCTTTCCAGTTGCTTTCAGCAAGGTGTCATGACAAAAATTCTGATGCTTATCCGGTTTTGCCATGCATTGCAGGGGGCTCAGAGCGATGTGAGAGCTCATGTGAAAAATGTGCTTGCTGCAACTTGTCTTAAATTCATCTGACTGTTCTCTCAAGCACAGTGTCTGTTTCTCTACTTGAGAGAGCAAGTGTGATTCTGTTGGAGGTGGTCAGGCTGATTTTTGCTTCTTATTCAGTCTTGCATTTGGCCGTTCTTTGCCTGCTGTATCAGTTTTTCTTGGTTCTCTGGGTTTATTTAAACCATTTAAAGGTGGTATTAAATATTTAAAAACATGAATGCAAGTAAATATCTAGGATGGACTAGAAAGTTCCTAGCTACTTTTTGTTGTTGTTGTTGTTGTTGTTGTTGTTGCTGATTCAAAATATTTTGTGTGAGAAATGAATTATGCTCAAAGTTGCACCCTATTTAATCTGAACAGCATGCTACAATTAGTCCCAGTGATAGAGCTGGAGTCACTTGGGATATGTAGTAGCATTATATTCATGTGGATGTCGAATTTGACCCCAGCTAGAAAAAAATGAATAGTTTTGCCATAGAGCATTTCCATATATTACATAGGATTTTTGTCACGTATATTTTATTTCTGTCCAACACCCAAAAACCCTTGGGGCAGGAACATGCGATTAATGGCTTGGGCTTATACCTTCAGTGCTAGACATAAAAAGACTAAGAAGCAGGAATATACATCAACTACAGAATATTCGGTTAGAAGGGTACTTGCTTAAGTCCCTCCCTGCTTAAGGAGGAAGCTGAGTTGTGTTCTAAAGACTCAGTCCCTAGGGGTGATTTTTATGAACTGGAGAAGAAGGAACACATCAACTTCATGCTGTTGTTTATGTAGTGGTGATTATTTTGTTGCCCAACGAAATATTGTTGCTACCTTAGTCTAGTATGTCACTGTATCTTTTAAATGTAAAACTCTTATCTTGGGGTGGGGGTTGGGAGAAATAAAAAAATGCACTTAGCTTTCTCATGAAATTAGTAGTATTTTGATAAATGTAAACTTCCACCCCAGAGAATCTTCTGGCAAACTAGTACTGATGGGAAGTGAAAATAAATACAGTTTAAATTACATTTTCCTTTGATATGGCATCACACTGTAGACAACATAATGCTAATATATCTTAATGACTGTGCCTTTTAAGAGCTGAATATCAGTCAAGCATATAATTTCATGTTGTCTGGAAAAACATAAAAAGGAGTATCTAACAGGACAGAATAAGGCACACTCTAGAATAATTACTTATTGTTCCCTTGCTATAGAACTCTGCCTTTTTAAAAAATAGAGTTTCCTAACTATTCTGTGTTTGAATGATTGCAGGTGTTTTATTAAAGTAATAAACTCTCACTAGTAAGAAGTTCAGAAAAGCTGTTTATAGTGGCTCCATCTTGGTGTTGCATACCATTTTGCCCACTTTTCCTTACGTAAGTATATACTACTTAGCAAATTTTTTCTTTTTATCTACATTTTGTAGAATTGCTGGTATACTACAATATTTTCTTCTCCTTGTATTCAAAATCTTATATGGCTCCATAAATCTACAAATTCCAAATCATGTGGAATCCCACACTTTCTCTTCTAATGTCCAATGCCCTATTGTAATATTTCAGTTTTAGCTACAATGCTTAAACATAATTAAAATAATATACACGAGAATATTTACTCGCATGTCTCCAGCAACCGCTATTTTTAAAGAAGAAACATCACTTACAGCAAGGTTTGATAAGATCCTAAGAGGTAGCTGTTGGTAGATGTTGCTGTTGCGTCTTACTACAATTTTGAAATGCCATATTTATTAAACGTTTCAGTGAACTTTAAAATGTTCACTCTCATGCATTTTTCTTCTCTCTCACAAGATGCATGCTCACTTCAAGTTTGGCAGTGCTGCCACCCAAGCTGTCCAAAGTCACTTGCTTGCATGACAGGAGAAACACCCATCCCTCATTTCATTTACCCCTTGGAGTGGCAGCAGCTGGGGAGGAATAAAACAGCTGAAAGATTTTTATTGGTTAGATGAAAACGATGGTTCTGGCATATTAAACTGTATACGTGTGTAATAAGGTCTCTGACTTTCATGGGCACTCTCTGTTGCTATAGAAGACGGGCAGCTAAACACATCAGTGATGGAGGCAACATTTCTAGCAGGGCTGAACAAGCCTCTGCTTGTTTGCAGCAGCCCATGCCAAGAGGCAGGTGAGTGCTCAGCAGGTCTCGGTCACTGCTGGCTGGTCAACAGTGTTCCGCTTGCTTCATTGTTGGAACCTTTGCTTGCTCTGAGACTGCACTATATTTCTGGACCGATAATTATGGAGAAATTTTATACTACATACATGCACTATTACGGGGAATTCTCAGAATAAATCCTATCCTTGTCCATCACTTAAAGCCAGAGAGAGCGTGGACTTTGCATCCTGAATGATACTGGTCCAGTGATGGACTTTGGAGGTCTGCCTGAACTTATTAATCCCATTCATGCCTATTATCACCGTTCCTGCCCTAAAGAGACTTAAATCAAGACAGTGATCAGCATCCTTAGATTTAGTGAGCGTTGTGTTTTTATCCCCTAATCTTAACCAAAACCATCCTTCTGCACTGATTCATACCCTGCAAAGAGCTCTGTCATTGCTGGCAGGCAGCATCAAACACCTGCACAGTTACTCTGTTTGCACTGTTGGACGGCTGCTGTTCACCTGTACCGGATTTGGGAACTAGCCTCCTCAGCAGCAAACATTTTTCCCCTTTACAGACTCAAAATAAGGGTTGGATAGGAAATAAAATAAATTTAGTGCATCATTCAGTACATGTGTATTTAAGATGATGGTTAGTTTGACTTTCATCTGCTGGAGATTTTTTTTAACTTTCCATTTTGATAATGGTGCAGTGGTGCTGTAGTGTTCCCTTCAGTGACAGTGAAAGGTTGCATTTCACTGCTCCAGCTCACTTCCACATTCGATACCTCAGTGGTTTAACGTTCCAGGTACACTGACCTGGTGCAGTGGTGAAAGGTAACAATCTTTTCTCCTTGGACTTGATTTTTTTCCCCCTCTAAGCAGAGACGGACACATACACACAAAACACTCCGACTTCAATTATCTCTACTTCTAGGTGATCAAATTTTGCCTAGAAATCTATTATCAGATTTTAATCTTATTTTTTTTTAATAGATTCTTTGTATAAGGTAACATCTATGCTCACACGTTTATTTCAGCTTAACGGCATGTTTGCCACTTAAGTTAGGTGGCGTATTAAAAAAAAATAATAAAAATAAAGGTGGGTTGATAGAAGGCTGTGTGGCTCCGGTGCTGCCTCGGCGGCCTTACGGGGGTAACCAGGTGGGTGCTCTCGTCAGATGGGGTCCACGGTCACTTCAGGGCCGGCCTTGCTCGGGCTGTCAGGCCCCCCTCCGCGCTGTTCCGAGCTTGTCCCCATGGCACAGGTGTGGGAAAGACTCCGCTGGTGGCCGAGCGGGCGCTCGGGGGTGAGGCCGGGGGGTGAGGCCGCCCCGCCCCGCCCCGCCC